>OY856186.1:54559420-54936920 GCA_963693315.1 Diogma glabrata
AACTCAAAAACTGTGTACCGCAAAATTCTAAAAAAAATTGCAGTTTCTGAAATTCGGTTTTCTTTCAAATGACCCTCCACTCGCTTGGGTCAAAAATATTTTTTTTGCACCCTTCCCCACCCCAATCCCTTAAAAGCACAAAAATATAAATATTTGAGAGTTCGCTATATTTTTCGTTCAGAGTTTATCAAACTTCCTGTCTCGGTGAATTTTTTCAGATTTTTCTGTTAATTAAGCTCGAAATGCAAGGGGAGGGGGACCAACTTTTTGTGTCACTTTATTGATAATAATTCAAAAACTATGCATTGCAAAATTCTAAAAAAAATGGCAAAATTTTAAGAATCAAGTGCTCTTTCAAATGACACCCCACATGACCTGGTTTTAAATGATGTTTTTACCCCTTAACATTCCCACCCCTTTAATAAATATAGTTATGAGTATCTGCCACTTTTCTATATATTTCATTAAAAACCTACTCAATTTTCTATCATTCCAAATATATTTCAAGATTTTCGATGAAGTAGGGTTGAAGTTATTCGGGGCAATTCGGGGTAGAAAACGTCATTTTTCAAAATTATACAAAAAACGGTAAGGTGCAAAATTCCAAAATATATTTTTAAATAATGCTGAAATGAAGCACTTTCATATTGTTACGTTTTTCCCACCTTACTTCGAATTGGCCTAACTCACAATTCGATAAACGTAATTCCCAATCTCTTTCTGAGTTCAATCACTGATTAGTAAGCACAAACACCAGGTTTTATTAAGTCTTCAACTCCTTGATTGTTCCACAACAACAGGAAAACAATACAGCAAACAATATTCCTAACTAGAATATTCTTCCAACAGCTTCGAAACTACAATGGTTTATTGTAGAAATTTCCAGTAACACAACGTTCAAAATAATACACAAAATATTTCTACTCAATAAAACTTAAAACTTTATTCACAAAAACTAATTTAAAAATCACTTTTATAATTTTAACTTCACTATCGCAGGTTTAAAATAAAACTAATCCAAAACTACAAGAGGTAATTTTCTTATATACCTTCTGCAATACTTCTAGATAATTCGACATCACTTTCCAGAAACCTTGAGAAAATATTAGAATATTCGATTATTTTACGTTACGTTGTTTTGATTCATAAAATAAAATAATTTGTTTTATGTAGACCTTATTTCTAAGAATATGTACAACAACAACAATATTCATTTCATTCAATTGTTGTATTTTGTTGATTTTATTTTCCTGGAAGTGACCGTAATCGTCTAGATTTTTCTGAATCGTAACAATATGATACCCTACTCGTCTCGAAAAAAATGTATGTTTTCAAAGGCTTTACATCGTACCTCCTTAAAACAAACGAACACAACTTTATTTATTTTTTAACCCCCATATTGTATGGATAAGTTAGTTTTAGATAATCGAAATAATGTGAAAAACACGTTGTACTCTCACCAATAGTGTTCCGTATAAAAAACGGAACCCTAAAAATGATCATATACAGCAGAGGCTGATAGGCAAAACTGTGTGAAATTATCGTTAATGAGAATTCTTCACTCCCAGACACCTGATAGCCGTAGCTCAAATTTGTATGATAAATAGAATAATAGAATCACCAATCCCGAAATTTCTTTAGTTTACTGATCTTAAGAAATTAGAATTATTCCTATTGGTGATTGGCTATTGGTGCAATTTTTCACAAGCTTCTGTACATGAAGCAAAAACATATTTTAAAAAAGTTATGGCATTTTCTTTTCGTTTGTTATAAAACTGATGACATTCAATAGCGTTTTTTAAGAATCGCAATACCAGTTTTGTCAATGTTGCTAGAGTAAAAAACATTAGTATTGAATGTTCTATAGTCCATAGGGATCATGCGTATCTGATTGTTACACACCAAGGGTTGAATATAGAAATTAGTTTTTCAGTTTTATTTATTTATTTATTTATTTATTTTATTTATCTATTTCAATGTAAGTAAGCTGAAAGCTTTTATTTACAATACATATAACGACAGTATCACAGACACATATTTAAAAATAAGAGATATAATAAACAAAAACAAAAAATAACAATATCATACAAATATTTAAATACAACTTACAAAATTAAAGTGCGCTTTATACATATTTAAAAATTTTGCCATAGATGAGCAAATTTTTAAACTAAATGGAAGTTCATTGTACTTACTCAACCCAAGGACGAAAAATGAAGAGTTAAAAATTTTTGATTTATTTGCCGGTAGTATTATATGCCCAGTGCGCAAAGAGCACGCCATTTGGATCTTTTTAAAAAGATACGGAGGGCTTTTCATGAGTAAAATCTTATGAATATAAGCACAAATTCGAAACTCAAAAAACTCTTTAATGCCACAACCTAATAATTTATCAGCAAATGCTGAAATGTGATCATATTTTCGTAAAGAAAAAACATACCTAACACATGCGTTGAACAACATCTTCAATTTATACATACATTTTACAAGCATTCCATACAACACAACATCACAAGAAAGTAAGTGGGGCAAAATAAAAGACATGAATAACTTATGTCTAAGTTTTATATTAGCAAATTTTGTAAAAGTTTTAAGTTTTATATTAGCAGTTTTGTGGAAACACAAAACACGGAGTATCCCGTAAACTCGACCACAAATATTATTAATCTGCTCATTCCATAACAATTTTGAATCCATCAAAAGTCCCAAATTACGTACAACAGGTAAAATAGCTATGCAATTATTACTAAGGACAACCGGAGGAAAATCAAACGATTGTAACATACATTTATAAATTAAAATGCCTTGTGACTTAGCAGCATTAAGTTTCAGATTGTTCTCAAGAGACCACTTATAGATTCTCACTATTACTTTTTTTTCTCTTTATTATTCTCACTTATAGATTCTATTATTGGATCTTTTTGAAATTATTTTGACATTTGTTGTTCGATATATTACGAAATATTACTAAAACTCTCCGTTCGTGCTGTGTAAACTTTATTAAATATTTATTCATTTATTTATATTGTAACAAATATCGCATAGTTAGTCTTTAATTTATGTTGTTTTCGTTTTTAATATTTTGACAAAAAAAAACAATCCAATAATTTGAACGGCATACTAAATCATAAAATTTGTTTGATGTATAATTTGTTGAAAAAAAAGATCCAATATTTACAAACCCTAACACTTAAAGCGCGACGGTCGAATCAAATAGCAATGCACGGTCCCTATTTACTGACTGAAATTCAGTTATTTATAAAACAAATTTCCCAAAACTAATTTTTGCATTGAACAAGCTTCAATTTATTTGAATTGGCTTCATAGGAGATAATTTGCAAAAAAGACTTAAATATATTAACCCTACATGGTTGCACCCGCACCATACCTTAACTTATGTTTTTTTTTCAAATACCCGGGTACCCGGGTAACCCGGGTATTTCAGAAATTAAATGCTCGACTACCCGGGTGCATGCAAAGTCGAGTAATTTGAATACCCTAATTTGGATCAATAAAGGTAGGAATTTAGTATTTACTAGCTAAATTTAATTTTAGTTGAGCTTAATACAAGTTAGTTTAGTTTAGATATCATAAATTTAGGTTAAGTATAGTCTTTTGCCAAATTTTAATTAACTTCACCTGTTGAAAATATCTTATTTATATTAATCTCAGCAATATACATATTGTGTAATAAAACAAATTAAATTGTTGACTATTTAATAGAAAACCGGGTACATTGGAACCTCCAATGTATCAGCTGAGTAGGCCGGGCACCTAGTGAGGTTTTATACCCGTACTTAGCTTCAGCTTGTGGGTCAGGAATATTTAACCAACTACTCCAGAACACAAATTAATCAGTGTGCGCGTGTCAAGCGACGATACCGGATTAGGAAGAAGAATTAAAAAGGGAGAAAAGAGACTCTGGCAGCCCTCGACGACGAAGAAGCCGCGACCGTCACGTCACCTTCACATATTTTATTTTACTTTACTCTCACGCACTCGCACCACATACACTCCCGCACACACATGGCCAAACGCACACATTTATACACACTTACATAGGAAAATAATAATGCTACTAACCCCATAATGTGGTCAAATCCAACTCTCCCTAGTATAAGACACCAGTCCCTCATAACAGTGTCATCAGAGACGTATCTTGTGTTGTATCCGAATACCAGCACGAATAAATGTTGATTCCAATTAGATAACAATATTGCAGCAGTGCAGGAGATTGCTGAATTCAAATACGACAATACGGCAATGCTGCACTAGCAGAAATGATTGTTGAATTCGTGTTGCCAAAACAGAGGCGATTGTTGAATATAAATATGATAATACGGCAATATTACACCAGCAGAGGTGATGATTGAATTAACATCACCAACCGAGGCGATTGTTGAATTTAAATATGATAATACGGCAATGTTGCACTGGCAGAGGTGATTGTTGAATTAATGTTACACCAACAGAGGTGATTGTCGAATTTAGGTATGAAAATACGCTGATGTTGCACTAACACAGGTGATTTTGTATGATAATATGACAATGTTGCACCAACAGAGCTGATTGTTGAATTAATGCTACACCGACAGAGGCGGTTGTAGAATTTAAATATGATAATACGACAATGTTGCACCGGCAGAGGCGATTGTTAAATTTATCAATTTATGTTGACTGATGTAAAGAAAAAATTATGTCGGCAATGGTAGAACTTACTGGAAATATATTGAATAATGTAATACTAACAATTGATGGCAACAACTAAAGCACTAATTCCGGTTTTGATAACTGCCACTCTTGCCTGCACTCACTGTTCATATATGTTGGAAACCACAGCTGTTGCACTAATATAATCCAAAATACCATAACATGTATTAGTCTCTTACTCTTACGAACCAATTTGATTTGATTTGAATAAAACAGATTTAATCAGCTGACAGCTTTCCTTATTACAATAATGAACGCGTCGCAATTTACCAAGGTTCTACACAATTAATTTAGTATTTCTGATTTTGTGTTTTTCAATTATTCACGAATTGCATATTGATTTAATTCCAATCAAACAAACAAGCAAATAGTGTCTTCCTTTTTTATTATTATAATATAACGGCACAACAATTTCAACTAAACATTAAATGTCTCTAATTTTTTTTAATTAATTGTACAAATTTAAACTTTGAATTTATTGAACATTTACACTAGACATATAATTTATTTTAATTAAGTCAAACAAATGTCTGTTTGACTGTTTGAGCTGCACAAACAATTAATACAAATTTCACTAATTATTAAATTTTTCTATTAATTGGACTAAGTAATTCCTTCTATTAATACTAATTTACAAAAAAAATAAATATTTAAAAAATATTTGACAAAAAACATGTTTAGAATTTAACTAACCTTTTTAAATTTCGAACAATAAGGGCGATGATACATGTAAAAGAAATATCTTTCAGACATAAAAAATTTCGCATTTAATTGGTTGAGGGGCGGTAACATTTTTTAAATTTCAAAAAAATATTTTTGACTGAAAGACAGAAAAAATATCTGTAAGATATAAAAACATAACCTAAAAAGATATTTTTTGCTTGACAGTTAAAACTGATTAACTGAAAAATTGATTTTAAAAGTAAGTTTTACCAATAATCAATTACAATTAACTTAATTTGATGATTTAGCTACAATTAAAATAATTTGTTTACTTATTCATGTAGATTTAGATTAGGCGATAATCGCAACAAAAAAATAAAAATTTAGTCCAATGTGAAAATGCCTAAATCTATGTATATGAATAAGTAAATAAATTATTTTAATTGTAATAAAATAATAAAATTAAGTTAGTTGTAATTGATTATTGGTAAAACTTACTTTTAAAATCAATTTTTCAGTTAATCAGTTTTAACTGTCAAGCAAAAAATATCTTTTTAGGTTATGTTTTTATATCTTACAGATATTTTTTCTGTCTTTCAGTCAAAAATATTTTTTTGAAATTTAAAAAATGTTACCGCCCCTCAACCAATTAAATGCAAAAATTTTTATGTCTGAAAGATATTTCTTTTACATGTATCATTGCCCTAAGTTTTTAGCATCTTCACGGAACTTGAAAGCAAAAATATAATAGATGCCATCATGTAGCCAGATTCAAGTATTTATAGTTTATTTATCACATTGAATACATCGATTTTTCATCGCTGCGGCTGGTCTCATGCAGCTTCTTAACAAATGATAACACTAAATGAGAATTTATTTGCCGTTGAATGTTATGCTTTCGAGTTTGAATATAAAAAAAATCTACAACTTAGAAATTTAAAAGTAATAAAGTAATCTTGAAATAAATTAATGAAGATTAGTTAACATGTTCGTTTATTTAAATTGTTCGAGATATGTGGAATGACTAATGATGATATAAGAAAATAAAAGGGTTTATTGCACTACAAATAAAGAGGTGAGCTGCATTGGGAGCATCGTTATTTTTACAAGTTTAATAAAGAGGTGGATCTTCTGCAACTGTGAGTCGCCATAAATTTACAAAACATAAAATCATTTCAGAATCTTCACGAAATTTTGATCCGTGAGGATTTTTCCTCGTTGCGGCTGGTCTCATGCATCTCCATAACAACTAATAAATAAATTAAATTTAAAATTAAACACTATAGAGGGAATAATAGAAGCGATAGTTTCCGTCTGTTTAATATATTCCACTTTCCCGAAATAGTCTCGGTAAAACTTCTAAAGTCTTGATATTAAGGGAATTTTTGGACTATAACAGTTGAGCTTCTATAAGAACTTTGAACAGCTACAATCGAAACTACTTCAATCCTGACAGCTATAACTTCTATAATCTTTTTTTGGAAGCTTTATTTAAAGTTGTGTAGATAAGTTTTGGTAAAGCTTCTACTATTAAATATAGAAGCATTTTAGAAGCTTTCACTCCAGTGGTGGAGAGAGCTTCTCTGTAAAAGTTCTATTGAAATGTTATAGGAGTAAAATTTAACTAGCTTCCACTTAGAAGCTCTAGCGAAGCTTTATTGAAACTTAAGCTTGTATAACTCAAAATTGAGAAGTAAGTGTGCTAGTTGGGAATTACCAAAATCATGCTATTTCATAAAATTGTATATTACGTACCGAGGTGGAAAATATGTCATTTCTGGCGAGAGAAAATACAGTTAACCGAGGCGCGTAGCGCCAAGGTTAACTTAATCTTGAGACAGAAATGACATTTCCACCGAGGTTTTTATACTATTTTATTCACAACAACTAAGTAATCTGTCGAAAAGAAAAAATTTTTCGCAATCGATATTTCTACTCAGGTCGGGAAGTGTTACTTCCCAACCGGTTGGGAAGTAAAAGTTAGCAGTCGCAATCGAAATTCCTACTCTTTTAAAAAGTTGGAAAATGACAGATTACTTAGTTGTTGTGAATAATAGTTATTTATTTATCTAGAATGAAAATTGAAACTTTAAAGTACCAGCTAGTTGTTTACGGCCGAGGCGTCTAGCCGAGGCCAAAATTACGAGTGAGTACCTTTAAAAACACTTTTCGTTTGAGGTAAATACAAAATTTTCTTTCATACTGGAAATTTATTAAAATAAAAAGAAATCAGTTTTAAATTTTGCTCAAAACGTTGAACTTTAACGTCCTAGGACTTTATAAAATTTTATAAAGTCCTAGGACGTTAAAGTTCAACTTTTTGTACCATAAATAATCCGAAAAATTTCGTTTTAGATATCAGTATGAAATAAAATAAAATATTACACCAATTCTATAAAATGTATTATTATTATCATTGTTTCGTTGTATATTATTCGTTTAAATTTGAAATTATTATGTAAAAGCTAATTTATTAGTAACAATAAGTTTGACAACATAATGATCACAAGTTTTCTGCCGACGTCGCTAAAACTTATAAATAAAGTTAAGATTTGAGTTTTTAAAAAGGTTTGCTGACGTCAGATACTGACTTGCAGGTCGCAAAATGACGTTGTTTTGTGGTCGTACACACTAGTTCGTATTGGGAAAACATCTGCAAAATTTCATTCTTCAAAAACTATTCGTAAACTGTAAGAAGCTTATCAATTGCTTTTTGCAGTTTACGAATAGTTTTTGGACAACATTTCACCGACTAATTAAAATTTTTGTACAATTTCAATTACGTTAGCAATCTCCTTCTGTTATTCAAGGATCCTAAATAATATATTTTAATACTTCGTTTGCAAAACATGTTTAACTAATTCACAAAAAAGAGATCCTAACAATTTTTCATACAAACTCAAGAACTTTTAATTAAAGAAAATTAAGCAATTTATTTATATAAAACTCCTTCCCCTAATACAAGCTGAGTGCTGACCCTTATATTTTAGCGAATGTTTAAAATTAAAATTAATCGCTTAAATTTCTATTACTTATGTACTAAAGCCTTCAGTTCAACTAGTTTAAAATAATAAAACAAAAATGAACAACCAGAGGTTACAGATAAAATTAAATCAACAGATTAAAACACAAATTCATTATAATCACGCTATTGTACTGTTGAGAGTACAAAATGAAATTGAAAATGTAATATCGTAATCATACCATTATCATGATTGTAAACATGAAAAAAAAATTGAAAATTGGTTAATTTAAAAAACAAAAGTACGGATTTTTCTCATGAATTTTTTTCAATTTAATTACAAAACCATTTAAAAATTGCATATCTACAGTAATTATAGAGAAATAGCAAAAGACATCAGAATCATTTTGCAGAATGTTATGTTGTTTTTACAGATAGAAATCTGTTTAGTGTTTAATTATAGAAACAGATGTGCTCGATAATAGAATTCATACATTTATGCTTCTACGGAAAATTTATTTTTCTTGTTATATCAATTATTCATAAACAAGGTGTAAGAAAAACAAATTAAGTGAATTATATTAACATTTTATTTTGTATTAGGCATTCAAGCTCCTCTTTACCTTTTTTGTAGTGTATGTCTATAATAAGTTCTCTGATATCTATAATTAATTTGATCCAATCCACCAACGAATTGATTTTATCCTTAGATGAAATTAAATCTTTGTAATTACGTTAAATGTATATCCTTATAATTTTTCCCCAAGATTTTCTCGTATATATTTTATTTTTCCGTTAAATTTCGACCTAGATATTTTGCATTCCCAGGTAATAACAGACGAAAAGAAAACGACCTATTTTGTTTTTCATGGATTTTGTTTTCGTTAAATTTTTATTGTTGTCTAACATGGAGACAGGAGGATGAGAAATTATGAAAAATATCTTTTCCTTCTGTATTATGTAGGAGGTAGATAGATGGAAACAATAACAAGTTAAGGTGGTTTTGTCGAAAACAAAAAAGAAAACATATATTTAGTACATGTTTCGCTACGTTGGTGAAAAACGTACATGGTGAAAACAAATTTGTTTAAGTTTATTTCAAATCGATCCATCCATAGGAGGTACTTATTATAATTAAAATATTAATGGAGTGCATAAATTTTGTGTCTACGATTTTATATTCTTTTTTATATAACAATAATATATTTTGATTAAGGTGGTTTTATTTGCCAATAAAAAAGAGTGTCCTCAACACCATGTTTTTATCGTTTCAGTATGCATTTAAGCTACTCAGTTTCTAGGCATTATTTTTGACATAAGGTTACATAAGAATGCTCTTTTAACAAAACAAAATGATAAAGCTGTCGTCGATTTTTGGTAATATAGTCGATGCTTTGGACGTTGTTGAGGTCTTAGTTCTAAAACTATCCTATGGATTTACACAGCAATAATCAGACCAGCACTTGTTTTTGCATGTATTGTTTGGTGACCACAAACTAAGAAACAATACATGTGTGCTAAGCTAAATAAAATTCAGAGACATGACATGACACTGTCCTTAGGTGTGTAATGATCAGGATAGTGCATCATTATCAGAAACATTAAGGGAACTACGTGCCTTGCGAGGTTTAATTCCAACTAGCTTCAATCTTGCGGATTCGAGAATATATTTCGCCAGCGCAATAAAAATGCAGAGTTCCACGTAAACAACATTAATCAGAGAACGGATTTAAATAAATAATAAGCTCCATGAACTCTGACAACCCCTAAGACGGAGGAGCCAAGATCGTCACGCACACTATTTTAATATATATTCATTAAATATTAAACCAAAAATTGAAATATTTCACTTACCCAATTAGTTCATATTTAACCCTATATACCCTTCACCCTCTTCCTCCTAATGAGTAACTATAGGACTTAGCATAACAATAGTTGCGCCAAGGTACAGGCGTTTGATACACCGAAAAAATAATTACATATCATGCAGCAGTTGCACCAATATACACGCGATAGTTGATCATATAGAAAATTGTTTAATATAAGACAAAAGTTGCCCCAGTGTTGAACACAAGTAATATCAAAAATCAATATAATGCAATAGTTACGTCCATGTATAGGCAATACCAATAGTTGATCATAAGTAATTATTCAATATAAAACAGTAAAATAAATATCGTTGTTTGTTTTTTTTTTTCAAAACATTCGTACCCGATTCCCTTTCGATCATATTTAACACCGACTATTGTACTATTTGATGAACTAACTAAACGTTACAATTCTTTTTCTTTTTTTTTTTTGAAAATTTGAATTCTATTTTCTTTTTCCACACAAGGCTAATAACAAAGAAAAAATTAAAATAAAATTTAATTAAATAATTGGAGTATTGATGAATTTCACAACAATTTTATTGAAAAACTTTTAAAACAAAGAGTAAATTAATTCCACCTCAATCGTTTTACGTCTAGTCACAACTATCTGACTAATATATTTTTACCAGTGTATGTGTCAAAAAAAATACGCAAAAAAGCGCGGGAAAGAAATGAAAAATAAACAATCATTGAATTGATTTGTATCATGGAGAGATAAATCGATAAGAAATCATGTTGACAATATCGAATAGGTAAATTAGGCGTTATTTCAGATACAACTGCTTTGTAACAGGTGCCATGTTGGACCTGGCTCTTTTACATCTCTACTACTCCACCGATTGTAACATTAAGAACCCCATTGAATTGATAATCTCTTCTAGATAACTTGCTTTCCAACTAGATCTACTGGTGAATTAAAAAGCAGAAGCTCGCGTGTATTTGGAACCAAATAATGTCATAAGTAGCAAAAAATAACCCCTTAGAACGTTTTATACAGTTCTTCAAGGGGAGATGTATGATTTCATTGAATGAACGCCAGATGTTTATTAGCCTTTTGGAAAAATGTTGATTTCTTTTAATCCTACCGAGAAAAGCTTTAAGCGTAGTGGCCTAGATCCTAACAGTACATGAACATCTAAATAACAACCTTTTTGTTATTCGGCGTTTTATAGCATCAGATCTAGAATATTTGGCTCTAGGACAGTAGAAACTATCGTAAATAAACTATCGTCAATACAGTCGGTTTTAGATTTCATTAATCATACTGAAAGGTTCGTGGAATAGTTGTTATGAGACCAAAGTCAGACACGGTGCTACGGACTGTAGATTATACACGTCATTAAGCCTGTCCATCCCTATCTAATCTATCTTTATCCACACAAACCTTGACCCTAGCATGCCACTTTGGAAATCAGAGAGAGCCATACATCTTCCATGTGAGGAACTGTTGCACTCTCTTCAAGAGCAAAGCGTTTCATTGGATCATTTCCTACGCTTATTCTCATGATCATGATCTTTTATTAGTCCAACCATTTGTTTACACTCCGACTGAGTCAGACTTGGATGCAATTCGAGGGTTTGGCGGCTCATTTCTGGAGTAAATATCTCTGAAACCTTGCATTTTTTTGATGTTCCTGCATCCTGCAACAGTCGGCATGCAAAATATGGTAAATGTTCTTCCAGATGCTGCTATAGCACTTTATGATTTTTTCTGCAGCTCCTAGTAGTTCCCAGGCATTTTAACCTTTGTGTAGTCGTGAGAGCTTCTACTTTTACAAAAATATGAGAGGGAAGCTCTAATAAGACCACCAGAATCGCAGTCCAGTTGCGCCACATATTAAGAGTAACACGAAGATATTATCTTGGAGTGTTAATATATTATTTCCAATTGAGCGAAGAGCAAACTTGCTAAAGATAAGATGTGTTACCTATTGCTAAGCAAGTTATCCTTTTAAAGAGATATTTCTAATAAGCCAATCGATCATGCCTCGTAATAGTTAATTTTTTCCTTATTTTGGAATAAAAACGACCCCCCCACGTTTCTCAATGCGTGTGGGACATAGCCAAGAGCTATGTATGGTATGAATATTCTTGAAAGCTGTCTCCTTTTATGTCCAAACACTATTGTATCATAAAATGTCAAATCCTATCAGGACTTTGAGATTTATATGACCTAAAGAAGCTAATGGTCAAAATAAAAGCCCCCGGCGATACAACTTCTATTGCAATGAGCCAGTACATTCGTTTTAGTTGTTCCCTATTTGCCATGACTGCCTTTTAAAGATTCTTCCTAAATATACAGACAGGAAAATGGCATTGGGGGAGTGCTCGGTATAGGTTTCTTTTATTAGAAGAAGTGTGATTGTCGTTATATAATCTTAGGTTATAACACGGATAAGTATGATTGATCCTCTTTCAAGGCCCTCGTTAGTACACCCTCCGTGATGATCTCAGTCGACTTACAGTTTCTGTCGTATGGCTTTATCTTTGATTTAGTATACAGAGGACAATCGCCTTCATCACGAGTTTTCAAGGCTCTTTTCAGAAGTTTCTTGGGCCTATGTCTTAGTTTTTCAACTTTTTTGTTTCACCAGACCATTTTGTGTGCGCCACATTGCTTTAGTTTTAGGCTGCAACTTTCAAAAGTCTCGACCAACAGATCGTTGCTTAACGGCCTAATCTATAGCCCAGACTTTAAAAAAGTTGCCCAGTTACCCACACCTAGTATGTCTGTCGTGGATTCCGGTGGTGGCGATCCTCCTCTTTGATCGCCCTTTGAGGATAAAGAAGATAGGATACTGCCATATCCGCTTTTTTCGGTAGCTGCCACTTAACTAAGAATTCCTTAAGTTAATTCACCCAGTCCTTTGGACTATAAACATCAAGACTTTTATATGATGTTATACAGGTTCTGGATTTATTGGGACCCGATTTATACATAATGTGTCAGCCCTTCATAAAAATACCGGATGCTCTCCCTGGCAACTTTAAAAGATCGTATGTGAATCTTGTATGGTCTTGTAAGCTTCTTGTTCCAATTCTAAACGAGAAATGATCATGATCATGTAAGTTCCTATATAATTTTCCTACAAGAATTTTTGCCAGTGCTGTTTTTAATGATTCACTTCACTCTATATGCTCATCTAATCGAATGTACAGGAGGTTTCCGTCTAAAGAGGCTATCTTTGGGTTTTCCTTAGCTAATTTCTACCCCGTGAGTATGACGCCTCCATTTAGAGTTCTTGTCCTTTTGATATCTGAAACCCATCAAGATTAGACTTTCTATGATCTGGAATACAAATGTTTGTCTGATACATCTGACGGAAATCACAGACATTTATTGCTAAACGCCTTGCAGCTTCCTATGGGATGCAACCTGGAATTGTCTTCACCAACCAGCTGAATGAAAATTCGTTTAAGTATCGGCAATAAAGATTTTTTTTCTTTCATCGACACCTTTTCAAACGTATGCAAATTTTCTGTTTAATTCAACATATCTTTAAACAAGCGAATCAAATTTGTTTTATTCTGCCTGGTTAACCCATCAACTCATTCAAAAAATTCGACTAGTCCCTTATAGCACAGCTAGATGCAGACAATTGTTCGACCTGTCTTTGAGGTGTGACATTATCACTCAAAGCTTTCCCACTAGATGCCATTACTTAAAAACCTTATAGCTTATTTTATTTATAAGAACTTTAATTTATGCTGTAAGTTATTTCGGACACTTGTAATTTATTGAAACACCAATGTTATTGTTAGAATTACTATTTCACTGACAAATCTATTTTAATATTAAATAGAACACCATAAAAAATAAATACATATTTGCTTTACGATCTAGTTTGTTTAAAATTTAATTATCGATTGATTTAAAAGAGAAAATATGGAGGGGCTGAAATCTCACAGCTCTGAGATATCAAGACTTCGGTCTGGGTTAAGGATTTTGATATAGTTTTCGGCAAAAAACTTTTATAGGGACCTTGTTTTTAGTTTTGGGCAGCGATGTATATCAATCATAACTTTTTGTTAAAGTACATGTATTTTTGATCTCTGTTTAGATATGTATTACAAAACTAACACTATGTATTACGAAACATCAATACGTTGTTGGAAAATTATAACAGATTATATATTAACATAATTTTGTGAAAAGATTATACAATCAGCAAACTACTCAAAACCTCTCCATTTAGCGTTTAAAATATTTCAAAATCACAAATTCATATTTCTTTCAAAATTCCAATAATATTGTAAAAATTGAATAAAATCAGAAACACAAACTTTTTTCAAACAAAATTCTAAAAATATTTCAAAAATTATTACAAAATCAAAGATTAAAACTTTTTTCAAAAGTTCTAAAAATATTGCATAAATTTTAACAAAATCAAAAATTGTAACTTTTTCCAGAATTTTTAAAAATTATAATAAAATCAAAAATTTAAAATTTTTCAAAATTCTAAAAATATTCCGAAAATACTTACGAAATCAAAAATTGAAACTTTTTTCAAAATTCTAAAAATTAGAATAAAATCAAAAATTGAAACTTTTTCTAAATTCTAAAAATATTCCAAAAATTCTTAAAAATTCAAACTTTTTCCGAAATTCTAAAAATATTGCAAAAATTATAACAATATCAAAAATTGAAAATTTTTCCAAATTTATAAAAATTATAATAAAATCAAAAATTTAAAAGATTTTCAAAATTCCAAAAATATTTCAAAAACTATAACAAATTCAAAAGTTTCCATATTCACGTAAACAAACAACTAATTTTTTTCCAAAAATTTATCTAAAAGAATAAATGAAAATCATTCTACTGACGTCTGACACACTTGACATTATTTATTTTACTAACTTATAATTCTCAATAATAATAATAAAATTTCATGTCAAACAAATAATTAATTTTAATTTTCCAAAAAATTGGGTAAAAAAATAAATAAAAATCTCCCTTTTGACACACTTGACAACATTTTTTTGACAAACTTATAATGCCATAATTCTCAATAATAATAATAAAATTTCATATCAAACAAATAATTAATTTAATTTTTTTCCAAAAAATTGGGTAAAAAAATAAATAAAAATCTTTCTTTTGACACACTTGACAACATTTTTTTAAAAAACTTATAATGCCATAATCTAGTTTTAGAGCTCACATAATAATCCCGACCATCCAGATCTCTCTCCATTCTTTGTTCCTACTCATTATCACTTAAAATGAACGTTTTTAAGGAAAAAACATGCATATTTCCATGTTTTGACACGCTTGACGATTTTTTTGACACACTTCCGGTACAGTTATCGAACACATCGTCCTTTCGGCTCTTCCCATTTAATGTGTACCTATTATTAAAATTCAAAAATTTTCGAATCCCTTCAGCCGTTTTCTAGATTTCGTCGGTTGTGATGGCCAGACGGCCGGCAGACAGACATACATTTTTTTTTTGCTTTTTTAGAATCAGTAGGTCCTAAAACGTCGAGAAATGCCAAAAAAAGTGGGGGTAAGAATTTCACTTTTAGCTCATTAATGTAATACTTAGGTCTTTTAGACCGAAGTAAATATTAATATATATTTTAATCATATAAAAAGATACCGGTAGGTACAATTCCATTATTTTATTCTTGCTACCACACACACATTTTTTATTTATAAACGGTTACTTTTTTATTATAATTTAAAGGGAAGTAGAATCAAGTGCTCTACAATCTCATTGTGAGTTACCTTTCTGTCTTTTTGCAGAAAATTTGTGCTACCACCACATGCTCTATTGCGACCTATACGTAAGCTCAACTTGTGACTCAAAACCGGGGTGATCGGAAAACGAGTTTGTTCGATCCTCACAGTCCTCATTCCCACTAAAGATAATGTTCGACCGATAGATATAATATTCTAGCAATACCTGTTTGCAGTATATGTATGCAGTGATGGGTCAAAGGAGGCCAGGTTTAGATTTCCTAATTTTACTCTTTACTGAACCACAGACATTTTTCATCTTTCTGTTTTTTTAAATTGTTACAGTGGTCTCAAAAGTCTGCCTCTCCAAAGCAAACGTTTCAAATTATTTTGCTTCCACAATATTTGGTTTTGTTTTATTTGGTTCCCAAATTATTGGTTTGTTTGTTTGTTTTTTTTTAATTTATCGAAATTTTATTTTTTTTCTGAAGAACTTAGCGAAGACACGTTTGCTTTAGTGCAAATCAATTTTCATCATATCTACAAAATCGTACACTTTACAAAAAAATTTTGGAGGCAAAAAGTGTGTAGTTTGATTTACTTAATTAAAAAAAAATATTAAATGTATAGGTTCTAGTTTAAAAAAACCTATTTTGGCATATATCTCCAATACTTATGAGTTTCAAGGTCATTCAATATTACCATTGGACGTCCCCCTCGACGCTTAACAAATATCACCTGGGGTTATTTTGTCCCATCTAGCATGGTTCTCGAGATAAAAGCCTGGCATTTTTTAAAAAACTCACCCTGTATAATACGAATCCTCGAAAAGAGGACGAGTGTCATGGGTTCCTCTCGTCCTAAGCAGGAATGCAGGAATGCTATCGCTATCGACTTACGTGGTTTTTACCCAGAAAACGCATTTACCTTTAAGGAACTGTTTTCTGCAAAAAAAGCATTTTGGAAAAAATGTGACTTAAGAGGTTTTTGAAATGACCAATTCAATTATTTCATTTGCTTCATTTATTAATTCTGCTAAAATTACACAGATATAAGCTATTTCGTGGTAATAGAATTTCAGAATTCTGCTCCCCAAAATCTATTCATTATGTAATACCACAGTTATGCATTTTTTATCTGTTGAAGTAACAAATATTTTAAAATTATATTACCCAATTATTTTTCATCCCCTGTAAATGCTTCAACAAAAGTTTTCTTTTTCTAAAAAAGAATGAACTCAAAGTTTATTGACTTTTTCTTTCTTAACGGAAGTTGGGTTATTCCGGTTGATTCTAAAATCTCATATATATAATAGTCCCCGGGTCGGCACCGATTGCATGTGATGATTACCACATATTTTATACTTCATGAGGCGCCTGTCCTAGACGAGCCCGAAAACATTTGTTCTACGATTTTTCTCAAATCGGCCGCTTTTGCGTTCTGCAAGCTCCAAAAAATGCCGATTGCCCGCGATCTTGTAAATTTGTTACCACATTTTTTTTAACTGTGGGAAAGTGCTGCCAGATTTTCAAAAATGAATTTCCTGTTGATGTATCAAAAATACCCGATTTTTTCCGTTTCTTTAACGAAAAAATCCCTCAGAAATTCACATCAAGCGTTCAATAAAAATATGCATATAAATTCAATTATTTGGAAAAACTTCAAAAACCATCACAATTATAACAATATTTATCCTTCCGAATATAAATATATATGTTTCTGTTTTTACGACTATATTTGTGTACGTTATTATTCTTAATAGAATGAAACAAACAATACAATCAAATAAAACAATTTATTTGATTGAATTGAATGCTGAAATAAATTTGATTGTATTTTATAAAAATTTGATTGCATTTTATAAAAAAATCAAAAGCAATCATTTTAGCTCTGGTTATATTAAACACAATAAATTCAAACTGGAGCGCATGTCCCTCTCTCGAATATTAAAAAAGGCAAATTCTACTATGATTAAATTGAACTAAATTTCCAAAATATTGTTTTTTGGTTTCTCATTAGTATTAAATCTGATGTCTTTCATTGTAGGTCTTTTCATTTTCAAAATACCAAATAATTAAATAGATATCGAAAATGAATCAAATTTGTTTAATTGTTTGAAATTAATTATTCAAAAAAAATATAATAAAATTCTTTGTTTTTCTTTATTCGTTTCACTTGTTTTATCAACAAATTTTAAAATAATTCAATTTAAATTAATAAATATTACTCTATCGAAAGGATAAAACGTTGTATTGCGTTCGTGTTTAATGAATTTTATGCTCTCAAAACTTTGTAATGCGCGCTCACATCGTAAACTTCTCCTTGAAAAATAAAATATTGCATTAAACTCTTTCACAATAAATTACTATTGTTTTGACTCTTCACACAACTTGTGGAATAAGATAGTATTGCTATAAAATGGAGCATTAAATCTATTAAAATTGAGAAGGACAATTTTTAAAAGAAGTAAATATGTCTTGATTTTCAAAAAATTTTAAAATTTTAATTATGTTTAAAACGCATGCATAGAGAACCAACTTGTAGTTCCAGGTGATTTTATTTTTCGTATCACAGGGTCAAAATATTCCTGAAATTCAGATAACATGGTGGTGTTTTGGGGTTTTCGAACATCAGAATTTACAATAATCAAACCGATGCATTTAAGTAAAATTATCGGGTGATCGACGTCTTTCTGAAGACTGGTAAAAAAATGGTTGGCGCAAACATTTCAAAATAAGTTTTAATTTAAAACACTTCTATTATTAAATGTGAAAAATCCCGCAATTTCCATGTTTTTATCCGCTTTCCTGTTTTATATGAAATATCCCGCAAACGGGAAAAAAATTCTGCAATCTGGCAACACTGCTGTGGGGGTTAAAAATTTGTTTTAGAACTAGAGAGTAAGCTTGTCCGACCAAAATGTGTCTGTTATTGTCGAGTTTCAAAACTGACATTTTGGTATGTTTAGATTGTCGGACTAGACAATAGCAGACAAGTTTTTTTCGGACAAGGTTACCCTCGTGTTCTAAATCAAATTTCCAACCCCCATAGTTAAAAAAAAAAACATTTACAAAATCCCGGGCAATCGGCATTTTTCGGAGCTTGCCGATGCCAAAGCGGCCGATTTGAGAAAAATCGCAGAACAAATGTTTTCGGGCTCGTCAAGGACAGGCGCCTCACGAAGTATAAAATATGTGGAAATAATCACATGAAATCGGTGCCGGCCCAGGGACTATAAAACGAAAACGTGGCAAACATTAATTTGAAAATCATCAAAAATAAATAAAATTCGTAAATTTTAGAGCAATTCTACGAATAATTGTTAAACCCCATAGACATACGATCTGTATCCCAACTTTATTATCTTAACAGAATAAAAATTTTTAAGATATTGAATTCATCCCTTTTAATTTTTTTTTATCTAATTAGAACTTTTTAATTGGTTTCAAAACAATTATTTTTCTTGGGTATGGGCTTTATAGCATTCTATCTTGATTCTATTAAAACTTTTTACTATATCGTTTGATGATTTTGTAATCAAAACAAAAATATAATATCCCATTGTTCATTATAACTATTGTTTACTTAATTATTAATGTTTTTGTTTGTTTCCGGTTCTTCATTAATTATTAAACGATAAGAAAAACATTAAGCAAACAAAAGCTCTACAATATATATTGTGTATTCAATAAGATAAGTGTTTAGAGAAGAAGCTTAAGAAAAGTTGAGTGATTAATGTTTTTCCTCGTTATGCTTTCATAGAAATAAACTATGAATATCCCATTACCTTTTTTGAAAGAAAAATGTAATTACATGATAATTTTGACTTACGTTCTTGATCTTTAGTTTCAATTTAACAGTGAAGCGAATCGTTTCAAACTAAATAATTGAAATAAAATAAATTGTTTAAAATACGGTAATTCGTATACAAGAGTGCTTGTTAACTTTTTCAACTTGTAAAATCATTGATTTTGCAACTGTGTCATAATAAGCAGTGAGTGAAGACGAGTGTGAAAATAATACTAAGAGAAGCCGCGACTTCTCTGAAGATGAAGCAGATTTAATTAATAAATTCCCCAAGGTCGAGGAATACGTGATAAAAATGAGTCATAACTCTCAACAAACCTCAAAATTAACCAACACATCTACAAAACGCTCTAAAGGACTGAACAACATGTCACAAACTCAAAGTTTAAAACCAGATAGCTGTAATCAGCCAAAAAACAATTCAACTCAAATCAAAATTAACATTCCAGTTCAAAATCGATTTGATCTTTTTGATAATAATACGATTGATGACGTCACAGAAATTGACGACAAAATAGATCAACATAATACAGTTACTAATAACAAAAAAAAAGAAATCATACCTCCAATAATATTAAAAGAAATTTCAACTTTTGATGCGCATGCATTAATAAAAAATAATAATATTACAAAATACAAATTAAAGTTTATGTCTGTAGGAATTAAAGTTCTTTTGGAAAACGATAAAGACTATAATGAGTTAATTGCTGCGCTAAAAAAGGACAATAAAATGTATTATTCGTTTGAAAAAAAGGAAAACAAACTTATTAAGTTTGTTCTCTCCGGACTACCAAACTGGAGCATAACAGATATTGAAACAGCGTTGAAAGACGAAGGAGTTGATCAACCATCTGAAATTAAGAAACTTAATATTAAAAATCAACGATACATCGATCAAATGACGTATCTTTTATACTTTAAGTCTGGTACTACAAATATTTCAAAACTTCGTCAAACAAAACATATATATAATGTGATGGTACAGTGGAACAACTATATTAACAGGCGATCTGGTCCCACCCAGTGCAGAAATTGTCAGCTTTATGGTCATGGAGCTAAACACTGCAATCTTCCATCGAGATGCATGTATTGCAGCAATCAGCATCTCACAACTGAATGTCCTCAACAAGATAGTCCAAGTGAACCTGTGATATTAAAATGCGCTAATTGCTCACAATCACACAAATCCAATTCGAAAGAATGTCCAAAACTTGCAGAGTACCAACAAATAAGGGAAAAAACAACAAAAAAACGAAACATTAGTCGCAAACCTAGTTTTGTGTTCAATAGCTCGGATTTTCCAACCTTAAATCCGAACCAGAAACTCTCCGAACTGCCGTTAGAAAATGCTAAGCGGATCACAAACACTACAACTACAAATTATTCACATGTCACTAACTTCAATAACCATAATAATAGTGATCTATTTACAGTCGAACAAATAATGAGGTTAGTAAACGACATCATATCCCAGCTAAAACACTGCAGGAACAAGGAACAACAATTTCAAGTCATAGCCGGGCTTTCAGTTAAGTACCTTTATGGCGTTAAATAATTTAAATAATATAAAAATTGCATATTGGAATGCGCAAAGCATTTCCAATAAAATTAATGAAATTTATTATTTTTTAGACATAAATAAAATTGACATTTTCTTGGTGAACGAAACATGGCTAAAGCCTAATTTGAAACTCTTAAAAAATAGTGAATATATTTGCTATAGAAATGATAGACAACAACAACCAGGCGGTGGTGTAGCAATTTTCATAAAACGAAACATTAAACATTCACTACTACCCAGCTTTGACACATCAGTTATTGAATCATTAGGCTTAAAAGTGTTTACACAGCATGGTGAGATAATTATTGTTTCCTGCTATTTTCCAGGTACTAAGATCAATGTTGACAAAATTCAGCAATTTAAAAAGGATTTACGTAAAATAGCCAATAGTCAAAATAGCTTCGTTATCTGTGGAGATTTTAACAGTCGTCATAGATACTGGAACTGTCGAAGATCAAACCGAGCTGGAAATGCTATGTATGACGAAATGTCAAGAGGTAGATTTAACATTAGTTTTCCAAATACTTCTTCTTATTGTCCGAATTCTAGTCGAGGCAACCCATCGACACTTGACCTTGCTTTACACAATATTCCACACCTTATTTCTCAACCGGTTGCCAAAACTGAGTTGTCTTCTGACCACTTACCAGTTGTATTCGATTTGTTAAACACTTCTCCAAATATAAGTGCAACTTCATCAACGAGTTACAATTTTAATAAAGCTAAATGGGCTTCTCTTTATTTATTCCTCAAAGCCAAAATTAATATTTTCGATATCGAAAATCGAATTAATTCTCCAGAAGGCATAGACGATGAAGTAAAACGATTAACAGATCTGGTTTTTGAAGCCCAAGAAAAATATATACCCAAGCAAAAGCTGAAATCTCAAGAGCCTTCAATCCCTAATGAAATTGTACAGCAAATTAAAATAAGAAATTGTTATCGTCGTCAATGGCAAAGAACAAGAAATCCAATTAATAAGGTGAATTACCAGAAAATAAATGCAGCCATACGCAATTCTATCACCAACATCAGGAATAAACGGTGGGGGAAATTATTAGAAACAATAACACCCGGATCTAATAAATTATGGAATCTTAACAAAATTGTCGGTAAACCTTCCAAAAAAATACCCCCATTAAATTCTCAGAATAAACTCCTCTTAACAACTTCAGAAAAATGTAACGCAATCGGTGAAGTTTTTTATCAAGCACATGTCATTAACCAAAATATAAATGACCCAGAAACGACCAAAGCAGTTTTAAATACTAAAACTTTTATTAGTTCAATTACTTCATGGGAAATTGATGAAATCACAAACCACAGGGAGCTGTTAACAATAGTAAAAAGACTACGAAACAGAAAAGCTTGCGGTAGTGATAATATACATAATCAAGTTTTAAAACGAAGTCCTAAAAAGTTATTTGTAGCTCTTGCTTTTATCTTCAACGCATGCATGAAAATAGGATATTTTCCATCCGCCTGGAAAAACGCAAACGTCATAGCAATTTGTAAACCAAAAAAGGATCCTACTAGTCCAACAAGCTACCGATCAATTAGTTTGTTAAGTGGCTTTAGCAAAATTTTCGAAAAAGTAATCTATGCTCGACTTAATAAGTTTGTTTCAAGCAAAAACATAATACCATACGAACAATTTGGTTTCCGCACAGGCCACTCAACGAATCATCAATTGTTACGAGTAACCAAACTAATAAAACACAAAATCAATAACAAACAATCAGTGGGAATGCTGTTGCTAGACATCGAAAAAGCCTTCGACGCTATATGGCATGACGGTCTTCTTCACAAATTATTCAACATCCAAACACCTATCTATCTTGTAAAAATCATTCGCAGTTTTCTTTGCGACAGATATTTTAACGTTAGTATTGAAGGAACAAAATCCAAAAAATTCGCGATTCCTTCCGGAACTCCACAAGGAGCAGTGCTTAGTCCATTGCTTTATAATATCTACACCGCCGATCTGCCACGATCTAGTGATTGTGAATACTCACTCTTCGCTGATGACACAGCTATCTTGACATCTTCTGAAGATCCAAATTATATCGTCAATAAACTTGAAGTAGCAATTAATGAAGTTAATAATTTCTTTGATCGATGGAAAATAAGGGTCAATGTTAACAAATATCAAACATGCTTCTTTACACGCAAGCGAAAAACACTAAGCCTTCCCAGCAGAGATATAGTTATAAACGGTAAAAACATCCCGTGGTCAAATAGTTTAAAGTACCTAGGTATAACACTTGATAAAAAACTAACCTTCTCGGATCATATCTCTGAAAGAATTAATAACATGGGAAACGTAATAAAAATGCTTTATCCCTTTATAAACAGAAACTCGAAATTAAATGTTAAAAATAAATTGATCCTTTTCAAATCCGTGATTATACCAAAACTAACATACGGTATTCCAGTATGGGAATGCTGTGCAAAATCTCACAGACTTAAACTTCAAAGGACACAAAATAAAATATTAAAAATTATTTATAACAAACCATGGCACTACTCTACATACAAGTTACACAAATTACACAACATCGATCTAATAGAAACATATATTAACAAACGCAAAAACAAATTCTACCAAAACTTAAATAATATTGATAATCCATTGGTGAATGAGATTCTACAACTTTAGTCAACTTCGTTCACCAAGAAAACCCCTTAATTAGTTTTAGTTATTAGGTTAAGTAGTTATAGGTATTAGGTTAAGTTATTATAGAAAGGTTTTTTCACACAAATTTTCCTTCATTGTACCATACTATAAAAACAAAATTATTCATAAATAATCCAATATTTATTCTGTAAAAGTAATATTAAAAAATTTACTGTACTCTTAAAAATTGTAACGAATATTTTCATAATAATAAAAAATCAATAATACGTAATAAAAAAATAAAAAAAAAAATAAAAAAAAGTTCTTGATCTTTTTGTTTAGTTTTGATTTAATTTGTTGCATGTTTTTTTTTATGTTTTCATAACATTTAGTTTTTCACCATTCAAACTGGAATAGTATCATTTTTTTCTAAAACACATAAAGTAGTCATAAAATTTATATAAAATGTATTCTTTACAGCCTTCGGCCTTTCAATATAAATTTCATAAAACATCTTTATTAAACCGAAATTTTTATTTTCACCAACTGCCCTCCTTCCAAGTTGAAGAAAACATTTTATTTACTATATCCCAGATTACCATCTCGAATAATTTTATTTTTTTAAAACTCACAAAAAAGGAATTTGGTTTTAGAAAATGTTAAATTTTTGACTAGATGGAAACATTTTTGCTATAAAGAACACTTCCACACTAAAATAAAATAAATTGTGGGTATATGTTTATACAAATATGTTTATATAGAATAATTGTGTTGACATAAAAGTAAAATTTATTCTGTTAATCTACAAGTGTTGCGCTCCCAATAAAAGAACAAAATAATATTTTCTTTTAGGTAAACGCGGTAGGGAGAATTCTTATAAAAAATGTCCTGTATATTTTATTTTCTGTTATGAGCTGTGAAAACAAAAGTAAACAAAAATTATTTTTTTCGCTCCTTAATTTAAAGTTGTTCTTAAATTGGATAGTTAGTTCTTATTTCATTCCAATGAATAAATTAAATTATGTGTTCAAATTTAATTTAAACGAAAAAAAAGTTTTCGTTTTAAATAAACATTTAAAGCACTAAATATTTTCGGAATTTAGCTTTAGTGTCTGGATTCATTTTTTTGTGATTGTGAAACGTTAACAACCATAAAGGTTTAGAGTGCATAGTTCCAAGAATAAGATTAGCAAGATTGCGTCCAACCAAAATCAAAAGCTTCGATAAACTTGGTTACAAACTCAACAAGGACGGGTTTATTTCCTCCTTCTATTCAAAAACGAGTTTCATTTTAAAAACATTAGTTTTATATTACTTCGGTCTGCAAGGTACTTCAGTCTGAAAGACCTAAGTATTACATTCTCGAGCCAAAAGTAAAATTCTTACCTCCACTTTTTTGGCATTTCTCGACGTTTTAGGACCTATTGATTCTAAAAAAGCAAAAAAAAAATGTATGTCTGTCTGTCGGCCGGCCGTTCGTCCGGCCGTCATTACCTACGCTGCAGGAAAAACCGCTGGAGGGATTTCAAAAATTTGTTTTTCTCAAAATAGGTATAGTCCATAGAGTACAGGTTTGAAAGGACGATGTGCTCGATAACTGTACCGGAAGTGTGTCAAAAAATCGTGTGTCAAAACAAGGAAATTTGACAATTTTTTGTTTAAAAAACGTTCATTTAAAGTGATTACGAATAGGAACATTGAATTTGGAGAAATCTTGATGGTCGGGATTGATATGTGGGACCATAAACTAGATTGTTGCATCATAAGTTTGTCAAAAAACGTTGTCAAACGTGTTATGAAGGGTAATTCAAACTCCATCACACATCAAATTTGCCTTAACAGAAATTTTCATAGTTGTTTTCATTTTTCCTTTACACATAATTTCTTATACTCAATCCATAGTCATCATCTACTATAGTTTCCGTTAAAAAATTATTATCCTAAAACAGTTGCGTGATATTTCCCAATATGATTTCCTATATTCAATCGATAATTGCCATAGGGTTAGCATAAAACAATTGTACAGTCTCATTAATTCGAAGTTCCACTATTCCCATGTAGATTTCCTACAATCGTTATATAATCCAAGTTTCGATTATAATTATTTCCCAATTTTTAGTACAGATTAATAGTGAAGACACTTAGTGGGGAGAAATATTTAACGAAAGATAAAAAAATTAATTCCCCACGATCGTTGTTTTGTTTGCCTATAAATACGCCTAGCCGCGTATAGAGGCTCTCTTATTTGATTGTCATTTTTGGAAATCAGCTGATTTTCAGTTTTGACGTCTGACAATAAATAAAGAAAATTTTTTTGAATTTGGTTCTCACATGATTTGGAGTATTTTTTTGTGGTTATGCCGAAGAACCAAGATATAAAATTGAATTTAGTTAATTTATGGTGGAAATTGTTGGTTTTTTTATCATAATACTCGGCTTGTGATATTTGATTAAAAAAATTTATTTATTCTTGTTATTTATTTGTATCCGATATTATTATTATTAAACACCTTATAATTAAATTATTAAAGGCTGATAGTGGCCATTTTGTTAAGTGATTCTAGTGTTGTATTCAGTTACATGTTAACAAATCTAATTGTAATAGTAAATTTTTTTTTGTAAATACGGCATGTTTTTATTTATGCTAGCTCATAAGTGAATTGAAGGAAAAAACATCGAAACGAAATATAACAAAAAATTAGAAAGCTTAAAAGTGAGTGCATTGTTTTTTTTGTACCGACCCGATCCAGTTATAACACCAAGCATAATAATACAAATAATACCACGGTACCAAAAAGAGGCAGTTTAACCTGGTTATCGTTTTATTTTGGGCCGGGGAACATGACGGGTTAAGGCGGATACCACGAGTTGGAGGAGCGGGAGTTAATCATATAATGTGGTGAGTCCTAATTTACTATTATTTACAGTAAATTATGAATGATTATGGGTATGGTATGAATGATTATGGGTAGTATGTAGGTGTATGGGTGTGTGAATGTGGATGTGTGGATGGGAATAGCCCTATATGCAGAATTAATTCTGCATTTAACAATCATAAGATTTATTGTCAAGTAATTATTTAAAATTTTCTTGGGAAATGCCATTAGTTGATTTTCAATATAACTAGGTGTTGGATAAATTAGACCGCGTGTCTTATAACGGTAGTGTGGGTTGTATGACTACAACAAATAAATTATTCATATATAACAGTTGTAGTCGATAAACCGCACAGTGGGATTTGTTCATATAATGTTTGGCAAAAAATATAAGGAGTGCTCGTAGAATATTGAAATTTTGCTCTGAGCCTTTGGTTAGCTCAATTAAGAAAAATATAAATTTTCATCAAAATTGGCCACGCCCACTACCCACCGCCCATAGAACCCAAAATTTATTTTTATGCCCAAAGTTTTTGAAATTTGGCACAGAGCCTTTTATTACCTCAATTAAGAATAAAATAAAGTTTCATTAAAATTGAGCACGCGCACTACGCCCATAGAACCCAAAATTTTATGATTTTATAAATTTTATGATTTTATAAAAGATTATTAATTATTTAAACTTTTTTTTTAGTTGATAGTATGGAGTCTTACCTTTCATTTTATTATAGCGGGAGCACCTAGCACGACCGAGCAACCTTTTTTTTCTTCCAAGGAAGTTTGGAATCACGGCACATTATAGAACAAATTTTATTCTATCATATCTTTTAAACCATATGAGCGAACTTTATAATTTTTTTTTTAAATACGCAGAAAAGGCTATATTTGAAAATAATCACTATATAAATTAGAGCAATAAAGTTATCTTACGTACAAACACTATAGAAGTGCGTAAACAGTTTTCAATATTTTGGACCAAAATTTACATGTGACTTCATGTGACGAAAAAATTACTTATTGCACAAAAAATCCCACTGTGAACCGGTGAGTTAATATACTTTGTTGTATTGAATTATTATTTTTTTGTGATTGGTTTGATCTAAAATAAAAATATATTAAAGTGTTTTATTGAATATTATTTGGCAGACTAAGGAATCACGGCACACGTTCCACCTTAATCTGTGAATTGTTTGATAATACAATATAGTATTCCACCAGACCACAACGATTGTTAAAACACTATAATTTTATAATCCCGATAAAGAAGAAAAATCCTAGAAATGATTGCAACATCACTTCAAATGCTGTGTGCCTCACACCAACTTTTTGAGCTAAATCAGTGACTTTTCATTTCATACCCAAGTTGCGCTATTGACCACCAGGCGGCGGACGAAAAGTCTCCTCGTCAGCTTGCTTTTCAATTTAGTTGTCAATGCATTGAAACGTCAATATATTTAAAAAAAGTTATTTAAAAAAATGGAAAATAATTCAAATTTATACAAAAGGAAATATTCGGTATGATGTAAGTATTATAAAAAAACAAGCTCCCAAATACAATTTCATTATCATCCTTCATTATGACCATGTTTACAAATTTTGACATTTAAAAAGATTCTAATATATATATGAGGTCAGGCACAGGTTGTACGTTTGATACGAGTGACATCTATGAAAAGCATATGTGAACTAGCAATTAATTTAGAAAAGTCAGTGATTTAGCAAAAAATAGTAGTGTGAGGTACACAGCAAAAGTCTACCTTTTGATAACTTTGATCACATCTGCTGTTATTTAGCGTCAAGTGATGTGCATAAAATACTGCTCCTCTGTAGATTTTTTTTATAGTTACTCTCCTAACAATATAGGGTATGATAAAATCAAGATTAGAGTGAACCGCCTTGATTGTTACGTTACTTCTTTTGCAACTAAGTTACAACAATTACTGAAAGGTGAAACTTCCTTCGGAGCAATGGAGTTAGTTGAACTTAAAATAACAGAGTTATTGAATGAATTTTTGGTTACATTTGGACCTCGCATAAGAAGCATCACGCCTGAATCTGACGACTCTGATAATATGCGAATTTCGGCACTCGTACAACTATTTGCCTATCTACACGATATTCGTATGCTTAAATTACAATCAGTTAAAATCAACTTTGTGAAAAACTAGCAAATAAAGATTTTGGGTCAGCAAGCATTTATGAAGACATGTGTTGTAAAAAAAAAAAAAATTGGGGAAATAAAACCAAACAACTGGGCTGAAATTGTTATGTCTCAACCAAGTTGCGATACGATACAATTTTGTCTTGAACCCTTGCTGAATCAAGTAACGTCAACAAAAGCTCTAAGTTTAACCGATTTCAATACTAGAGATATAGTATGGATGATGGTGTGAATGAAGGTACGTGTCCTTGTCAGAGGTGAGAAAAGAACGTTCTTCGCTAAGAAACAAACGTTTCCCATATAACGAGTGTTTTTATGTATTCGTGTTCTTTTGCATTCTCATTTTAAAACAAATGAAAACAGTGAGAGAATTATTAAAATGTTTCTGTTTGTTTTTATTCTGTTTTGTTTATTCTCTATATTCGAATGGTTTAGTTTAAAACAGGAATAAAGAATTATGCGAATAGAAACGCAAATGTATTTGCGAATATATTCTTAGGATTGGGATTATTTTTTTTGGGTTAAAAAAAATAAATTTTATACGATTTTTTTGTATTAATACTTTACTAACTCAAAGTTTAAATTTATTAAATCAATTTAAAATTTTATTTTTGGACTTTTATGTTATGCGGAGTATAATACTAAGAATAATTTTAGTCTGTCTTTGGACCGAAAAACAACGAAATGTTGAACACTACTTGGCGGAGATTCAAAATTTTTACGCCGTTAAATTCTAGGGTTAGATCACTAGATTGCAAATGCATCAAAAATTTGGGTTGATAAATCGTTTGGCTTATTCAATGTTTTTTAAATAAAAATAAATCGTTTCATTTTATCTATAAAAAAACGCAACGGATTAGCTGGAATTAAACTCAAGCATGTAATGTAATGTGATAATATATTTTGTTGTTTACGACATCGCATTTATGTTTTGTATTGGTTTAGCTAGAAGTAAACACACACCCTCTCACCTTTCATGACGTAAATACTAATCCCTTCGTACAAACCGAAGTCCTGACACCTCGTAGCAACTTCCTACCCTTACCACCATTTGTCAATAGAAAATAGAGGTAGCCTTTGTAATATAGCTTGAAAATAAAAAAAATATTTAATTCTAAATTCATTAGGTCTTTTTTAACAAGCAAAAATATCATTTTAATATAAAATAATTAATTATAGATACTAGAAGTTATTACTCATATTGAAATTTTTTTAAATATTTTGTAAACATTTAAGTTAATTTTATTTAATATAAATGACGCAGTTTTGTTTACGCCAGAGCCTTCTGGTTCCATGATTTCAAGTTTTAAAAAAATTGTTAAATCAATTAATCTAATATATTAAATAAATAATAGTCCAATTTTATTTAATTAAAACTTCAACTTGCGTCCTTTAATATGCTAATTTCGTTCCGATTTGTTATCAATTATCATACATTAACTAAATAATATAGGTGCGTTTGATTTGACTGAAGTAACTGAAAAAACAACAACAATTGCATATAATTTTTCATTTATTTCAGTTGCTTCACTCAAAACGAACACGAATATCGATTGATATCGTCCTCAAATCGCAGTTTTTCGTTTTTAATCAACAAGGCAAATAGTAAAAAAAACTAAGAAAATGTTATGATTATAAAGCGAATAGGAAGAATAAAAGAAATAAAATAAAAACGACAGATATTTTAAAACACGAGTGCTGGAGAATATAAAACATTCGAATGAAAACATTTCTCTTATTTCTATTCTTTATATATTCGTATTCTTTCCTTAATAAAAAAAAGGAATAAATGCGATTGGATTTTCAAAACATTCTTAAATATTCGTTCGAAGAACGTTTCTTTCTCATCTCTGGTCCTTGTGCGGGTGTAGGTGAGCGTGTGGGTGTGCATGTGAGAGCGTATGCAGTACGAAAGTGTGTGAATGGGTGAAAATCATGGGGTTGGACACAGTGATCGTGGTTCGTTACATGCAAAGGGGTCGCCAGAGTCTACTCATCTCACTTAGTTTTTTTTTTATCCGTCTTTATTCGAAATACGCGTACTATACGATTATTTGTGTTGAAGCAGCAGGTATTCTTCTTTCGATCCCATAAGCTGTAGCTATTCTGGGGCCAAAAATAATCTCATCCAGATGCACGGCCTGCTATGCCACTTCATTGGTTAACAATGAAGCAGCGCTTCATTACAAACGTGTCAAAAGAATGATTTTCATTTTTTTTACTCAATTTTTTGGAGAGAAGTTAAATTAATTATTTTTATGACATGAAATATATTCGAACATGAATTGGACATGGACATTTTTGATTTTGTTATAGTTTTTGAAATATTTTTGAAAAAAGTTTGTATTTTTGATTTGATTATAAATTTTGCGATATTTTTAGAATTTTTGAATAAGTTTCAATTTTTGATTTTGTATTGATTTTGATTTTGTAAAATATTGAATATTTTTTGACTTTTAAAAAAAATTTGTATTTTTGATTTAATATTTTAAGAATATTGGAAAAAGTTTCAATTTATGGGTTTTGTGATAATTTTTGCAATATTTTTAGAATTTTGAAAAAGGATAAGAATTTTATATTAAAATCAATTTTTGATTTTAATATAATTTTTTAAATATTTTTGGCATTTTGAAAAAAGTTTGTATTTTTGATTTTGTAAGATTTTTTTTCTATATTTTTAGAATTTTGGAAATAATTTAAATTTTTGAATTTATGAATTAAGAAATTTTGCAATAATCTCAGAATTTTGAAAAAAGTTTCAACTTTTGATTTTGTAAGAATTTTCGAAATATTTTTAGAATTTTGAAAAAGTTTAAATGTTTGAATTTTTAAATTTTGAAAAAAGTTTGTACTTTTGATTTTGTTATAATTTTTGGAATATTTTTAGAATTTTGAAAAAAGTTTGTTTGCATTTTGAATTTTTGCAATATTTTTAAAACTTTGAAAAAATTAAAATTTTTGATCTTATTATAATTTTTTTAATTTTGAAAAAAAATTTGTATATTTGATTTTGTTATAATTTTTGCAATATTTTAAGAATGTTGGAAAAAGTTTCAATTTTTGATTTTGTTATAATTTTTGCAGTATTTTTAGAATTTTGAAAAAAGTCAATCGTCGATTTTGTAACAATTTTTGAAATGTTTTAGATGTGTTTAGATTATGTGTAAATTTTTTGATTTTATTTTAATTTTTAGAATATATTTGAAATTTTGAAAGAAATATGAATTTTTGATTTTGTAATATGTTTTTGAAACGCTAAATAGATAGGTTTTTGAGTAGTTTGCTAGGTGTATCATCTTTTCACTAAGTTATATTAATTTATGATCTGTTATAATTTTCCGGCAACGTATTAATATTTCGTGTTTGTTTTGTAATAAATTTCTAAACAGAGATATGTCGCTGTCCAAAACTAAAAACAATGTCATCATAAAAGTTTTTTGCCGAAAACTATATCAAGATCCTTAACCCAGACTGAGGTCTCGATATCTCAGAGCTGTGAGATTTCAGCCCCTTTATATTTTAAAAATTATAACATCAAAGAAAATTTGAATTAAATTAATGTATGTTAATTGTAACTTAAATTAAGGTTATTCATTGTTTTTTTTTTTTAATTTTTAGATTCGGTAATGGTAGTATACTTAGTGATTTAAAAATTGCAATGTCCCAATCGTAGCTATGGTAATATTGTTTTTTTGGTCAGTTAATTGATAATTACAAATGAGATCAAGTGGATCTTTAGAACCGCATACTAAGAGGGTTTTATCATAGCAAAATTTTTTCTAAAATATACATGATTAAAACTACTACAATTTTTTATTAAATTTTTCATAATCAATGATGATATCAGTGATGTCAATCAGTCAGTGATGATATTGATGAAAAGTACCATTTATCGGATACAAACAAGATGAGGAAATGAAATATTATTAGAGCCTATATTCTTCTAAAGTAAATTCTTCTTGTCTTTTCGTCTTCTACCAGTTTACTTTTAGATACGATTAAACGAATTAAGTTAAAACAGTCTTAACTTCTGAAAACACTCTCAACTACTTAACCAGTTTTGCATGTTTTGTTTTACTTTCTAACCGTCCAACCCTGTTGGCTTTGTCAGTCTTGACTGTATTGACTGATTCGACTGTCAAATTTGATTTAATTATTTTCGTTGTATTTACTGTGTTGATTATCTTGACCGCTTTAATATAAACTAGTCTTAAGTTTTTTTTAAATATTTTGCTTATTTGATAGTCTCAGAATCTTTACAGTCGTAGTTGTTTCACCAGTCCTGAGTATCTAAGATGTTTTAATTATCTTGACGAACTTGACTCTTGACGTATTTACTGTGAATAGTTTGACTGTTTTGACTTACTTGATTGTTTTGACTTTAAAAACTTTGGTAACCGTTTTGATTCTTAACTCTTTCCACTTTCTAGACTGTCTTGTTTGTATTACTACATTACATCTGTTGGGTGTTTCGACAGTGTTAATTTTTTGCACGATTTATACTGTCTAGAGTCTAGACTATTTTGACTCCTGACTATGTTTATTAACTTGGGTGTCTGGACTGTGTTGACAGTCTTGACAATCTTAAATGTTTTGGCAGTTTTGACTATTTTAAATGTCTTGTCATTTTTGATTGGCTCTTTGTTTTCTTCACTCTTCTGACTTTCGTGTCTGTCTGAACTATCTTTCACGTCATGTTGTCTTTTTTGTCAAGATTTTTTTCACAGTTTTTCAAATCTGTATTTTCTTGACTGTCTTTACTATTTTGACTGTCTCGAAGGTCTTGACGGTTTTACGGTCTTAACTGTCTTAACTGCCTTGACAATTTAACTGTCTTGACTTTCTTGCCTGTCTGAACTATTTTGACGTTACTGTCTTCCCTGTGTAATCGGCAAGATATTCCGTGTTAGTCGTACTTCCAATACCCGTTCTCATTACCTTAAGTAATATACTATAGAGATATTCGAAAATGAATGTATAACATTTTAAACCAAACTTCTCATGTAAAAAACCAAATATATAAAAAATTTCTTACGTGTAGATCTGACACTTTCGGGAAACCAGTATTAAATAAATTTTCTTATTTTTTTTCTCGCCTAGCTTTAAAAAAACTAAAAACATTTTACAAAGATACGAAATAAATAATCTTGTACAAAAAAATGTATGCTTACAATTTTCTTTTTGGCTCGTGCCATGTCATTCTAATTTGTTTTTCTAGAAAGCTAGCTAGTTGGTTGTGGAATTTTAGACCGAGCTATGAAGTGCAGTTGGTTTTGGGTTTGTTTTGATTTATTAGTCTAGATAGTCGGGAGAAAAAAAAGTGGGAGGACGATTGAGAAGTTGAGTTGGATTGGTAAACGAAATGGTTCGATTTTGGTGATAGAGTGGAATGTTTGATCGATTTTTTTCTTGTTGTTAGTGAATAAAATTACGGATCAAATATAGACAATAATTTTGTGTCATAACATAACAGGTCGTTCAATAAGTCCGTAGGAAAAGTAAGAAAAAAACAACATTTTGACAAAACTCGATTTTTTTATTCAACATAGTTGCCTTCGAGGGCGATACAACGAGTATAGCGATTTTCCAACTTTTCTATACCACTTTTATAGTACGATTTCTCTTTCTCGTCAAAATAGGCCTCAGTTTCAGCGATTACTTCATCATTGGACTTAAATTTCTTTCCAGCAAGCATTCTCTTGAGATCTGAAAACAGGAAAAAGTTGCTGGGGGCTAAATCTGGAGAATATGGTGGGTGGGTAAGCAATTCAAAGCCCAATTCATTCAATTTTGCCATCGTTTTCATCGATCTGTGACACGGTGCATTATGTGATTGATTCATTTGGTGAAACAACACTTTTTTCTTTTGCAAATGTGGCCGTTTCTTTGCGATTTCAGCCTTCAATCGATCCAAAAGTTCACAGTAATACTCGCTGTTGATGGTGGCTCCTTTTTGGAGATAGTCGATGAATATTATTCCGTTCGTATCCCAAAATACAGACGCCATCACCTTACCGGCCGACGTTGCGTCTTTGCTCGCTTTGGATTCGGTTCGTCGACTGCTGTCCACTCAGCTGACTGTCTTTTGGATTCTGGTGTGTAATTGTGAAGCCATGTCTCATCCATTGTCACATATCTACGATAGAATTCCCTTTTATTGCGGTTTAACAGTGCCAAAGACTCCTCCGAAGCATCGATTCGTTGTTGTTTTTGGTCGACTGTGAGCTCACGCGGCACCCGCTTTTGCACAGAGCTTTCGCATACCCAAATGTTCATGTAAAATGGTAAAAACACTACCATCTGCTACCTTTACAATGTCAGCTATTTCGTGCACCTTCAATTTGCGATCGTTCATAACCAATTTGTGGATTTTTTTTATGTTTTCTGGAATAACAGCCTCATTTGGGCGTCCACTGCGCTCTGCATCTTTTGTGCTGGTACGACCACATTTAAATTCAGCCATCCACTTCTCTACCATTTGTCTCGATGGAGCAGAGTTTGGATAATGTTTATCAAGCCATTGTTTGGTTTCCACTGTATTTTTTTTCATCAAAAAGCAATGCTTTATTAAAATTCGAAATTCACTTTTTTCCATTTTTTTTCAAAAACAAAAGTTGCTTCACACAAAATGCTATAACTCACGAATAAATAGTCAGATTGCTGTCAAATTTATACACGTATCGTTTGAAGGTTAGTACTAAATAAAAATCATATGGAAAAAATTCTAGTAACACCATCTATGTGTCATCCTACGGACTTATTGAATGAACTAGTAAAGTCAAAGAAAATAAAAAAAAATTGCTTATTTAATTGAGTTGTCTGGTAAAGAAATGTATGTCTGGCAAAGAAATTAACATTTAAATAAATAAAAGATCACTAAAGATTAGTATGTTTCGTTTTGGGTAAAACAAGCAAAAGAAAGAAAAAAAGAGATTGCTTTTTTGAAAAGGATAGCGCCACATCAAGGCAGTATGGATTATTACACCACATAACTGGGCTGAAAACAAAACCTTTCTTTCACAAAGTGAGTTGTCGAGATGGCTGAAGTTTCAGCACCAACCGGATGGGAACAAAGAATCAAAGGCTGAAGGACGTAGAATGGGTACGGCTAGCTGGTACGGAGGTATGGCTGTCTAATCTTAATTTAAAAGTATTAATCATAGCAAAGTGATAATATTAAAATAACAGAAAATATGAACAACGTGTAATTTCGTCGAAAGACGGGTTGTGGCGCGGCAGCGCACTCTCTCATCGAACTTGGGTCGTGTTTTAGGTACGCATTTTTTTATATGTTAAATTGTAGCAGTGAGGTCGGTCGTAGAATACACGTCAACTTGACCTGCACCTGCACTACTACACCTTTTAATACAACTATCTATTCCATTTTACTTTTTATATGACAATACTAACTTTCAATATGGAAATAATAACTTTCAATTTGGAAATAGTAACTTTCAAAATATGGAATAATAATGTTTAATCTGAGAATAGTCGATTTCCATACATGAAATATTTTTATGCTGGACAAAATCATTGCTTTATAAAAGATTATACTTATTGAGCTGATTTCTGTTACTAACTGATTGTTTTTAAGGCGATAGTACAATCAAATTTGTAATTCTGAATTTTTAGGCGAGTAAATGGTTAAATTTTGTATTGAGATAAACAATTATAAAAATTAATTAACATGTAACTTTAAGAAATGTATTAAGTTCTTTAGGAACTGAAAATCGTTTGAATAAATTTAGACTTTTTGAATTGAGCGTTATGTGAAATATGTACTGATTTGTTGGGTTCCAGAAAAACCAGCAGCTTTATAATATACAACGAAAACTATAAGGACTTCTCTGAAATTTGTTACTTTATCTTTTGATGGACTAGGAGGGGCAAGTAAAATGCTAAAAACTTTTTAACTCGATTGTGTGGCCAATGTCTTAGGAACCTAGCTAGGAGTGGGCAGAGCTTAAATCATTCTTAGATTTAACAGAACGATGATAAGGGTCGTTTGATAAGAACACAACACTCTAATTTTTAATACTATTCTAATCGAACTATATAGTTTTGTTGAATTGCAATTACTAATAAAAGTTTCAATCGTTGAATAAGTTTAGTAGTTATATTGTTCGTAAGGAGTCTATAAAGTTTCAGCGTGTTGTTGAAAATTTGAAGTGGAATTCTACTATTGTTTGCCTAGCTAGGAACTCTGTTCAAAGATTAGGTTGTTTGCTTGTTTACGCTGTTGTAAGTTTTTCAATAGCGAACAGTCTTTTGGGTTACAATTTATTTACTCATCCCTCTATAGAATAATGTTCTCACATATAGGGTGGAGCGTACATGATGCTGTGCAACAGATAGCAATTACATTGATTGGTAACTCTAATCTTACTAACGAGTTTGTTTCCTTGTAACATAGAAGAAATGCTGCTGATTTAACTATTTTTTACAATAACGTGATGGACGAATGTGTTTCCCAGGAGATCAAATCAATTTTGCCTAAGTGTGCAAAATTCTCGAGACAAACCCAGAACTACAGTAGTGCCCCATTCTTTTGTACCCCAAATAACAAAGCGTAGAACCGTTGCATTTCAAAGTGATTTTTTGACAGAACTTTGCATCTCTAAAATTCTTCATTACTTTTGTGGGTTTTCCCTGATAATTTTAATCCTCAAAACTTTACAATTTTGTTCCTGCATTTTAAAAACACATCCTGCGTTTTAAAAACACAAATTTGCTTTTTAAAATTTTCATTTTATTTCTATTTTTTCTATCCTATTAGGAAATATTGGCTTTTGCCATATTTTATTTGTGATAGGATTTATTGTTTAGCTAACTATTCTTTAACAAAAAAGGTCTGCGTTCATCAACACCATAGAATGCATGTTGTTGTGGGACTTTCATCTTAAAATGTTTTTATGTGTTGTTGCGACACATATTGTATTTTTCCCAACACAACACATTTTATATAAAAATATAAAGCTACTAAAATTTACCTTATAACTTTGAATATTAAAATTCTCACAATAAAATTCCACTTTGAAAGTTATTATTCCATGTTGAAGGAGAATATTCTCATATTGAAAGTTTTTATTCAATTTTGAGGTTACTACTCTCAAGTGTTTTTCGTTATTTTACTACTCTTAGTTTGACAATAATATGGTATATACTGACTTGATTATTTTCAATGTCTTGACTGTCTTGATTGACCTAACTCTCTTGACTGTCTTGATTTTCTTGACTGTCTTAATTTTCTTGACTGTCTTGACTATCTTAGCTGTCTTGACTGTGTTGACTGTCTTGGCTCTTAAATGTCTAGACTGTTTTAACTGTCTTTACCATCTTGATTGTCTTAAATGTTTTAACTATCTTGACTGTCTGTCTGAATGTCTTGTCTGTCTTAACTATCTTAAAAATCTTAATAGTCTTGACTGTTCTGGTTGTCTTTACTGTCTTGACAGTTTTGATTGTCTTAACTGTATTGACTTTCTTGACTGTCTTTACTGTCTTGACTGTCATGATTGTCTTTTCTGTCTCGACTTTCTTGACAGTCTTGACTGTCTTGATGGTCTTGATTGTCTTGACTGTCTAAACTTTGTTTACTGTCTGCCTTGGATATCTTGACTGTTTTGACTTTCCGATATTTTTTGACTGTCTAAATTAACTTGAATGACTGGAATATCTTGCTTGTTATGAGTGTCTTGAATGCCTTGAATCTCTTAATTGTCATAACGGTATGTACTGTCTTGAATTTCTTGACTGGCTTGACTGTCTCGACTTTCTTGACTATCTTGACTTTTTTGACTATCTAGACTGCTAGACTCTAGACTATATTGACTGTGTTAACTGCCTAGACTGTCTTGATTGTCTTGACTGTCTTGACTGTCTTGAGTGCCTTGATTATCTTGACTGTCTTGACTCTCTTGACTGCCTTTACTGTCTTGACTGTCTTGATTGTCTTGATTGTTTTGACATTGTCTACTTTCTGTCTTGACTGTCTTGATTGTCTTGACTGCCTTGACTATTATGAATGTCTTGACAGTCTTGACAGTCTTGACTGGTTTGACTGGCATGAGTATCTTGAATGTCTTTTCTCTCTTGACTGTCTTAATTTCATTGATTAGCTTGACTGCTAATCTTGTCTTGTCTGTCTCAACTTCGCAGACGAGCCTTGATTTCTGCTGTCTTGATTTGCTGGTAGTTGATAGTTTTGACTGTTGAGGAATCATTTCTGAATGTTTAAGTGACTTTATTTCTTTGACTCTCGCTGTTGCCTTGTCTTTCTGGTAAATTTCTTGTTTTTGAACTTGTTTAGCTGTTTTTTTTGATCCCATTGACTCTTTGTAGCATTTTTACAAACTTTAACTGACTTGAGTACATACTTCTAATTATTATAATAGTTTTGTCCATTCTATAACTACTCTAATCTTTTTGGCCATGTTGTGCACAAAGGCTACCTGTGATTTCTTTTTTGTTTTGACCTTCCAGATTTCCTTTTGAAAAGAAATTCTAAAACAATATTTGAAAACCCCCAATTTAGAGCCAATTTATTGGCCCTTCGAGCTATTTTTGTTTGCGACACATATTTTTTCAAATAGTGTGCAAGTTTTAATAAATTTACATAGATACGATTTTATAAAAGTAAAATCGTCAACTCAAATTTATTTACCGAGGCACTATCTAACATCACGGAATTATAACTTAGTCACAAGCTTCACGGTTAAAATCGTTTATACATAACCAAAATAATGTTTACAAGAGCTTGGAAGTTAATATTTTAAAAACACAAAAATCGCATCCACCACATATTGAAGCTATTGCAAGCGTTATCTAACCCGCATATCATCAAAGAAATTGGTTTCCTTTTCAGTGTGTGTTCCATTGAGGATTCAATCAATATCTGATTCAGTTTCAATTCAAGTTTTAAGTTAGATAGATTCGATTTATAACTAATAACCCAGTCCATAGAGTATTTTTCTAATTTACCAACGGTATTGGTTATTTATCAGTTAGTTGGAAAACCGGTGTGTTGATGGTCGTAAAATTTTAGATGAAATCTTAATAGGGATTGAACCCATCTCCTCTGAATTTAGAATTTAAAATTTCGGTCTTTTGTTATTCCGAATTTTAAGTATCTTCTTTAATTTCTAACAAAGAGTTAATAAAATAACAAGTGATCTTATTCAATTTCAGATCGTATTATTTCTTCTTAACGTTTTGGCCTTACCTAACTTTTTGTTGTTTTTATTGTACAATAAACTTACACTTTTTTAGATTCGAAATAAATTCAACTTCGACGTTAACAAAAAACAATAATTACAATTAACAAATGTCCTAGAATACAGTACTTTGATACAGTTTAATTTTATGTTGATACATTTTACTTAAAAGGATTTATGATTTTCAGTCCATTGTGTTCAATTTACTATTCAGCCAAAATAAATTAGTTTTAATTACGATTTAACAATGATAGAAGGAAAGATAGAGCAAGAGCCCGCGACGGCCAGACCTTCGTTATTTTATAAAAGCTGAAAGTTTCTCTGCGCATACCCACTACTAGTGTTTGCAATCTTGGTATCCGGGTACCCGGATACCCGGGTATTTAGGAAGATTTTTCGGGTATTTAATATCCGGATATTTTGGTCGGGTACCCGTACAACAAAAGGTTCAGTTTTTTCTCAATAAAATTTACAAAATAAAATTCAGCTCATTCTCTTTTTGCAAATTTGAATTATTCTTTATGCTAGTTGTTGACAAATGATTCTATTCTAACCATACAAATTGCAATATGTCCATAAATATTAAACCAACCACATCCGTACACATTAAACTGCCCTCTAGTTAATTATTATTGTTTGGATTACGAAAAAAACAGAAAAACGACGAAGAACCCATAACAAAATTTATGGAATTTTAGTTCTTATTAAAATTAAAATTAAGTCATAAAAAATTAGGGATCTTCATTGGTTATTTGTTTATATTTAGTTTAAAATAGAAACGGTAAATATATTATGATAAGTTTTTATTTAAGATTTAAGCTAATAATTAAAATAAGTGTCATCGAAAGTTTGGGACCAGTTCAAGAAAATGTTATCAGATAAATCTCGGTGCCACGTAGTTGGATGCGCACGAATAATTTCAACTAAATGGGGAAATACGTAAGCAATGAAAAATTAAATCGGATAATGATGCGGCTAATTATAATATTGAAAATTTACAACTACAAAAATGTATTGCTGTCTCCACAAGATCTACTATAGATAACAGCGGTACTACAGTTGATAAAGAGCTGAAAATGTTGTATGTAAATAAAGGAAACCGAAAAAATGACAGAAAATTTAAATCAATCGTTATTGACCGTGAAGCTAACATCCACTTTATCGGAGCGGGTTTTTTCTATTGCAGGAATTTAAAAAAGAAAATACGAAATCGGATGAGTACAGCTACCCTAAATGCTTTAATATTTTTGAAATATTATTTTACAATTAAAAAATGATCAATTTTTAGTTTACTACTGTGAGGTTTTTTTTATTGTTTTTCATCTTTTAATTTTTTTATAACTACCCGGGTTATCCGGGTAATCCGGGTAATTTGGAAAATACTAATCGAGTAACCGGGTAATTTGAAATCGGGTAATTTGCAATCACTACCCACTACTCAGGTAGGAACGATTAGCGACATATGAAGTTTGGATCATAGTGCCTTTGGCAGAGAGCAACAAAGTGGGTAACAAAGTGGCCTCCAAAGTTTCGTGAAAGTATAAAAGCTAATTTTTTTAATTCCCTGCCAAAGCCACTATGATCCAAACTTCATATGTCGCTAATCGTTCCTACCTGAGTATGGGGTATGCGCAGAGAAACTTTCAGCTTTTATAAAATAATGAAGGTCTGGCCGTCGCGGGCTCTTAGGCTAAGAGTAATCTTACAATGAATCAAACTTATATACTGCTATAAAATCTACTACAATTGTGTTATACTTATCTCACAAAATCTCAACAAATTGTAATTTTGATCAACAAACTATGTAATTAATTCAATATTATTAAATGCACTCATACTTGCCCACTGAAGTAATGGAAAAGTCGTAAAAATTTTATAAAAGTTTGGAACAAAAGTAATCATTTTGTTAATGGTTTACAACTACCAAAACCACTGGTAACCCAAACTGCTACAACATACCAGAATCCTTTTAAAAGTTGTGAAACTTAAATTTGAATCAGATTTCACTCGGAAACACAATTAAGTTTTACCGCAACACAAATAAAAAACAAATTAAACAAAATATCATGGAATTTAGAATTTAAATTCAAGTTGAGATAAATATTATTGTTTGCACGAGAATTATATAACAATTCCTTAGTGCATTAAATTATGAAAAAATTTAAAATTTGTGAAACTTTTCTGTTGTAGGTATTTACAAATAAAAGTTTAATTAAGAGGAAACGGTTAACCCTGTTCCCAAATGTATATTTTATGTAAATTTTGTTTTTTAAAGCACACAATTTTGTTTTCGATTTTCTTACTTTCATAATGAAAATGTATTCATTTTCATAGAGTTTGTAATTTGTGCACATTTTCGTTACGTCATTCTATAAATAAAACTCTTAAAATTCAAAGTATTTGTTCATGTTTTCATGTGACATACTTGAGAATGGTTTTGTTATGGTAAGTCTGGTTCATAAACAAACAAAACAAATTTAGATTCTTAAAATACATTTTTTCGGTTTGCATAATCAATCTTAAGTTTTCTTGTATCACTTCTGTTTTTTTAAGATTCATAATATAATCTTTGTTCCCAAATATTTCTAAATATTTTGATTAGGGTTTTCTCTGTTTTGGAAAAATGATTGATGCATGAGAAACTTGAAAACAAATAGAAGGAGAAATTTGATTTTAAGTAGGGTAAGGAACGTCATAGCTTGTTGAATATTTTACAGACGAATACTTTTGATTATAGAAGTGATTCAACAATAAAATCTTTCTCAGAAATTAAACTATGTTAAATTAAAACCTTTGTCACAACCATAGAAAATTAAAGAATTGTCTTGTACAAATTATTTATATGCCTCTCTCAGAAAGTAATTTAAGTAATTTAATAAAAACATACTATCGATCCATAATGTGATAAAAACGCAAATACATTAAACTATCACCAGACAAACCATTTCAATGAATTTCAAGGCCTTTTCTTTATGTAGAAAAATGATAAACAAAAATGCAATTTCCTAATTCATTTAATTTTTTTGATCATCTTCTTATTTGTTAAATTCTATCTATCTTCATGTCATCCTGATATTTATTAGCTCCAACAATAAAAGAAAACTTAATTAAATTTGCAACAAATTAAATTAAATTATTTATTTTCTGTCGGATACAATATAAAAGAAGGAACAACAACAACAAAATATGAAGCAAGAAAATCTTCCCCGAAAAATTAGAATGTAAAGGAAATTTAACAATTTTCTTTAAGAAAAAAAAATTAAACAAAAAAGGAAATATTTTCAATTTTAAGAAATTTTGTTTTATATTATCTAATTAAATTTAGATTTTAATTGGATTTATGATTCAAAAGTAGAATTATATTAAATTATTTTTGGAGTGGTTTTCATGAGCATTATCTTATAGTCACGTCGATTAAGTGTGATCTAGTAAGAAAACAGTTATTAGGCAGTTTTAACAAATTTAAAACAGTGGAAACGCTAAGAAGATAACTGGATTTGTTTTCTTGTCCATCTGTTAGCAAAGAAATAATTGCGATTATAATTTTTGATGCCGAGGCTAATGGTGGAGTTACTTCTATAATCTTATGATCCCCGTTATACAGTGGGTGGCGTTTATGTCATCAAATCAGTATGAATTAATAGCGACAACATTTTTGCACCTGCTCAATCATGGTCTCAAAATATCCTAGTTAGATTAAGATGTTAAAGTACTGCTACCGGCAATTCACAAAAATGTAGGGCGCCTGGTGGTTTGAGGTAAAAATGTGTTCTTCGTGCTATCCGTAAATGCTAAACTGTGGTACCTTTCCAGTTAAATAGTCAAGTACTTCTACCCATTATTGTACAATTTTCTTAATTCACAACAATTAGTTTAAACCTCAATGGCGTTTTTATCGAGTTACACTCAACATGGTTTCACTCATTCGTTTCACGTTTTAAAATTTAAAGAACCCAAGCCAAATTTTAAGAAAAAAATCATAATACTCACTAACGCGACCCTTGGTTGGGAATTTTATCAAAATAAAAACAAAGCAAATTAATCAACTTAGGCGTTTTAATAAGTACGACAAAAAAAAACTCTAAGAACTAACGCTGACGCTTTTATTTAATTCCGATCGACTGTCCCTCAAACATAAAATGTTCATGCACATATATCAAAATAACTATGAATCAACAACATATCAAAATGAGACAGCAATCGATGAAAACAAAGTCTTTGCAAACAGGGTTGAGACAGATATAAATAAAAAGACGATAAGTTGTATTGATTGCGTTGGTTCACGCAAAAGAATGTTTTGTGGACAAATTAATTTTTACGAGGACAACAACTTCGTAACAACCTGCTGTGTAATTTATACTAAATTACTTATGTAAAATCATTTTATAATCAGTTTAAACAAATAATAAATAGTGTGCATACTAAATATATATCAAGGTGTCATAATTAGTGAACAAATACATTTGAAAGCATCAGATCTAAGAAAAGAAAAAAAAAACCAATGAAAGGGTGTTGTAGCCATATCTTTAACAGAATCTGACCACTAAATTGGATGGTGTGAAAAAGTAAAATCGCATTTGAGCTCGGCAGTAAGGCTTCTTTTGTTTTATGAGTCAAAGGTAATTTTAGGGTGACTTGTGAGAGTCAGCTGCACACTCCATGTGACTCATTTGTAATACAGAGTGACACTATATATTTCTTTCTACAATGTACTCAAGCCAAATTCTAACATGTGTTATTTCTGTTGCCATTTTTCGATGTTATTGATCGGGGTTATCGTGTTAAGTTCACTGCGATTGTATTTTTAACTATTATACAAATGAAGCCATTAAGTACGTTCGAAAGGTCTGATACATGCAAAATTTTGCTTCAATTGGTCGATATATTGATACTTTTAATATTCATTTATCATCTTCTACGGTTCTACCCGTCTTTACTCACGCATTTCGATATGATCGTTTTGCAAATTTAGCAAATTTAGACACAAATTAAAGGATTAAGAAGTGAGATGAAGCTTATTATGGGATTAATTATGGGAAAGTAAAGAATGAAGATTAAGAAAAGGGCGAGAGGAGAAAGAACAGTTAGAACTCTAGAAACTGCACAAGACTCTGCCCAGCTTCACCTATGGGGAAAACACATTTGGAAAAGGCTTCATATTTAGTGGATAATTTAGTGGATTATTGCTGCGGCTTTCTCGATTCTTGGCCAGTTATATGTAGTAACCGTCTTATTTTGACCAACTTTTATTTCATGGATATTCAGAACATACTGATAACAGTTTTTTTTGGAAACAAATTTTAAACTAGCGGAAAATGCAAGAGGCTATGAGTTGAGAGAAAAATGAGTTGTCACAAATCTCGATGAATTACATACAGACTGAAATGGTAAATCAAAACATGTGTCAAAGTTTGAGTTTAAAGGATCAACTAGCCCACTGTCCAGGAATGGCAACATGTTTAGTGGATAATTTTATTTTGTATGAAAAACTCGGAGTTGCTGGAGCTTTGTCGATTTATGGGAAGTTTTATGTACAGTGAAGCTGCCTACTAATAGTAGTAGAATGTATTCTTGATTTTTTTAAGCTGAGTTGATGATATTAGTGAGGCGTCCTTCACAGTAGCGTAATCCGTGAACTAAATTATAATCTTGATGATGATAATGGGATTATCGAATTCGACAAAATAACTGCTGCAAGTGCTGAATCAATTGTAATGTGTGCAACAACTAACGATGTAAATATGGGCGTATGAAATAACGGTTTTATGATATAACAATAACTGTATAATGGGCAGCAATTAAACTTAATGCAGTAATCAAATGACGATTTTGATGACATGAATAATTATTGTGTGCAGCAGCGGCGCAATCAAGCACAAATTAATACAAATGCAATATATGACTGATCATGTGAAGCAAAGACAAGGCGTATATAAAATTATGATTGACGATAATTGATAAGCATATGCATACTAAAAAGAGCCTTAATTGAAATGCATGCAGGTTGACATAATAAACATTTACGTAAGATAGATGTTAGCTGAAGTATATACACACATGTATGGTACTCCTATAATGGCGCAAGTATAAAAGATGATGTTTTTTGTTCAGAATATACAATTAATTTTGTTAAATGTTGTTGGTTGAGACGATATGCTAATAGATATTAAAAATTATCTAATTCTACACCACTTGCCCTCCAGGTCAATCCAACATGATCCCATCAGTTGGATCAAAGTGACGTTGACAATGATAACCATAAGGTTAAAAATCACATATATACGACAGACTACAACTTTGACATAAAATTTTTATTGAATTTTCACAAAAATGTGCAATATGTAGACAAAAAGTGAACTGTAAATTATTGCACAGTATAATATTAAACTTAATATAAACTAAACAGTTTTAATTTAATTAACAACCAGAAATTCGACCCACAGCGACAATCTCTCATTTCAACAATGGAATAATCACGCTCAAAAATAGGTTGGTGATAAACATTGCATCTACGCAACCCTAATATATCGAGAATAACTTCAGTCATGATAATAATGTGTGGCAAGATGTTGAAACTTCACTTTTGACAATTATATCGTATTTTACGCTAATCTGTATGCTGTAACACAAAACGACTGTCGTAAATACGAGTGGAAAAAAAAATCAAAAATCTAAATGCAGCAGTTTTTTAGAGAGGTTAGGTACGCAACGTAAAAAAACAAATAAAAAGAAATGATATCTTATCACACGCACATTTCAGTGGTAAGAACGTCAAAGGAACCAAATCAGGAGTTTGTTTTTAGGGTTCAATACACAACGTAAACGTACCAAGCCCTAGAAATGATACATTTTGATAAGCAAATTGGATACTGCGAGAATAAAAACATTTCATATAACTATTTAAGCTAAAATTTTTAATAAACATACCAAGCTACAAAAATGTATGTACATTTATGAACTAAAACTTATAAATAAAAAATATATAAATAAATAGTCCCGATGATCGACACAATTAAACTTACAAAGTATAAATTTATTTTTCATCGAATTCCAAATGTACAATGCAATATTTGAAAGTTAATCTCAAACGAGAGAAGTACAAAACAGACGCGAAAACTCTTTGAAGTGTAAGGGATTGTCATTAAACGTCCAAATTTACGGCTTTTAAAAATAAGGTACTGTCCTTAACTAACCAAACTAACCAACTAACCAATCCATAACTAATCCATATTCAATTATTATTCAATCCATATCCATTCCATATCCAATCCATACATATGCAATCCATATCCAATCGATATTCAATTCATATCCATTCCATATCCAATCCATATCCAATCCATATCCAATTCATATCCAATCCATATCCAATCCATATCCAATCCATATCTAATCCATATCCAATCCATATCCATTCCATATTCAATCCATATCTAATCCATATCTAATCCATATCCAATCCATATCCAATCCATATCCAATCCATATCCAATCCATATCCAATCCATAACCAATCCATATCCAATCCATATCCAATCCATATCTAATCCACATCCAATCCATATCCAATCCATATCTAACCCATATCCAATCCAATCCAATCCATATCCAATTCATATTTAATCCATATCTAATCCATATCCAATCCATATCCAATCCATATCCAATCCATATCGAATCCATATCCAATCCATATTCATATAAAAACCCATATTCAACCCATATCAAATCAATATCCAATCTATATTTAATACATATCCAATCCATATCCAATTCATATCCATGTCATCCATACGAAGTCCAATCCATATCCTCATCCATATCCATATCTTTATCTTTATCCATATCCACATCCATATCCATCTCCACATCCATATACATATTCATATCCACATCCATATTCATATCCACCTCCATATCCAAACTTAAATCTATATCCAGCCCAAGTTAACAAAAATCATCTTAAAATTGGGAACAATAACATATTCATGATACTAGTGCAAACTACTGTAGAGTTTTTAAAAGTGATATTATGTCTTTTTACGTCTTTTTACGTCGCTACTAATAGCCCGTATAATTGTTGTACCAGCAACAATCATATTTGCTCCAGCTTTAGCACACTCATTAATTGTTTCTGGTCCAACTCCTCCATCAACCTCTATATCTAATGTTGGGGTAATTTTCACGTGGCCATTCCACTTTTGGCATAATATCACAGTTCAACGGTCATAATCAAAATCATATCAGCTACGGGAAAGTACTCTTTCACAAGCTCAACCGGAGTGCATGGTTTTAAAGCTAAACCAACCTTCATTCCAGTTTCTTTAACTTTCCTTGAAACTTCTGCAACAATTGTTTGAACCGGTTCAACATGAAAAGTATATTGATCAACACCAGAATCGGCCATTGGTTCTATCCGCTGATCTGGGCTCGATGCCATCATATGAGTTTCAAAGAAAGCATCCTTTATTTTATTTCGTAAACATTTAACTATCGGATGTCCAAAAGTCAGGTATAAAACAAAATGAACATCCACAACATCTAAATGGAAATAATTTGCACCATTCTTGAGGAGTTTTTCTGATTCTATATCCAATTCTGATAAATCTGCGTTTAAAATTGAGGGTCCAATTTTTGCTTTCAAAGACATTTTTGGTTCGAGCAGCAGCCAAATTCTGTAACTGTGAAGCGGTGGAGTGATAAGTTTTTTATCACTTCACCGCAAAAATATCTAAGTGAGTGAAGTTTTAAAATTATAAAGTTAACACTGACTTTTTGTTTGGCAATAAAATGAAACCGTTTCTTTTGTTGTGATTGACATTGTGTCAAAAAACACAATAACGACAATGTGATTTGATTTTTTAAAATTGCATTTCTAAATTAAATAAAGATTTATTTTTCAAATTTAATTTCTAAAATATTTATAGATTTTAAAATTTCTAAACGTTTTACGTTTAAATTGTGTTAAAAGTTAAAATAAACATTTAATTTTATATACTGTTGACGTTTGACAGTGCGACGTTTGCATTAAATTTTTTAACATTCAAATCGCATATAGAATCACAAAAATGGTAAAATGATAAAAAATTAATGATAAAATCGAAATGAAGAAATTTTTAACACTTCACCACTTCACAGTTACAGAATTTGGCTGCTGTTAGATTTGTTTAATGTTTTGACTATTTTCAATTTTGACATTAGTGTTTTAACGACATTAGGATGAGTCAGGGTTGAATTTATAGCAAAATGTATTTTCTACAAACTGATAGACGCCTCCTGTATAACTTCCAAAATTTTTGAGATAAAATTAGATTTTTATATTTAAGAAAATATATTTTATATTATATTGTCTGTTTCCCGTTCCTTTTTCAGCTTTTTCGTTTTAAAACATCTTAGAATTTAAAATGTAAGGAATATTTATGTAGTTTGAGCCATAGAATCGATAAAATAATGATACAATAATCAAATAATGTTTTCAAAATTTGATTTTCTCATCGTTAGCTGTAAGATATTTAAAATGTAAGGAATATTTATGTAGTTTGAGCCATAGAATCGCTAAAATAATGATACAATAATCAAATAATGTTTTTCAAAATTTGATTTTCTCATCGTTAGCTGTAAGATAAGTGCTCGTCAAAATTTTGTTTTGAGCTGTTTTTTGTGAGTAATTTTTTGGTATATTAAAAAACTCGCAAATTTCTACCGAAATTTAGGATAATCTATCACATTGAATTTTCTTAGTGATAAAGTTTTGTTTTACGATAGATTTAGTTTTGACGGTTTGTTTTGACAATAATTAAAAACATAAACCGAAAATAAAACAAAATTATTAAATTTTTATTAAATATGTTGAACGAAAAAACAATTAATAATACATATTCAAATATATTTAAATGGTATTGTTCTTGGTAATCTTAGAATTGTTAATTTTAATAAATTTTCACAACTATACGAAATACAATATCTGCAGAAATGCTTTTACGAATAGAATTAAAAATGTTTTATACAAAATTAAATAACTTTTTCTTGTATGTAAATTTTCCTAAATGTATTAAGATCGGAATTTTAAGTATTTTATTTAACTTTGTTATTCACATAAAAAAATTGAATTAAAATAACTATAATCACAAGTAACATAAACAACAATTTTCAAAATTGACATTTGCACAATGACATTTGTCTTTTATAAAAAAGAAGAACGTTTATAGAACATTCTAAAAAAATTTAGAACTTGGTGTTGCCATAATTAACCGGCCGTCGTATCGTAAATGTTACAACATACCACTTCATCGTAAAATACGATACGATAAACGCTAACAATGTAATGTTTCAACATCTTGCCACTGATGTACCGATACTGACTATTACAAAATTATTTGTTTGCTTTATTGATGTTTATCCGAAAATTAACAATAACACCTATTTGGCATTAGCAATGACTGCGATTTACATATATAATTAAAACATAGTGAGATCAATTATAATTTTTAGGATTTTCATATTATTGTTAAAAATAATATTTTGTCAACAAATAGAGCATTTTGAGTTACTGATACTTCCATTGGTTTTGGCAGCTTCACCATGGGCGTGAACATATTGCTACTCTTATCACAAAATCATAATTAAACAACACAAAATTATGTTCAATTCAGTTTAAGTGAAGGCAACCTATACAAAATTAGGTAAACAAATTCATAATCAACTATCAACAACAGAATATAAAAAACAATAATAAACATGAAACAGAAATAATTGTTGTTGTTTTCATGGAAGGATCAAACATATTTCTTGGATTTGTTTTCTATAAACTTTTTTTACAGTAAGGTGACAAATAAGCATTATTTATTTGTTATTTTGTTTATGGAACATTCCGAATTAAAGATGTTTAGAATAACGATCGGTTGGTCGATTTTCCTTAACTGTACGGAATTCAGTATTTAAGCAGGTATTTTTAGGTAGAATTAATTAATTGTAAACGACAAGCTGTATTGCGCATTTAAAACCATGTAAATAGAAGAAATATTTTTAAATTATTATCGAGAAGAAAAATTTTTTGTATTATTTTTGAGTTTCTGAAACTATTGGGAAAATATTCTAGAAAATAATATTGTTGGTGTGTTTGTGCTTACTAATCAATGACACTAGTTTACAAGAAAAATCTCCCGAAATAAAACCCAACTTTCCTGATAGATTGAGATGATCATATTCATTTTTTTGGTTAGCTCTTGTTTTTGAGATATTCACGAAAAACCAATTTTTTAAAGATCAAAAATGTTGTTTCGATTTTGGGGTCTCATATTTTACAAAACCAACAAATTAAAAATATTAATGAAACAAATGCATAGTAAACATATCAACAAACATTTTGAGCTATATTTTGTAAAAATCCATTAAGGGTTCTGGAAGTTACAGTCGAAAAAAGCTGAAAAAATAAGAAAAATTCACGTTTTTTCTAAATTTTTCCATTTTCAACGCCATAAATTTTGAACAAACAAAGACACTAATTTTTTTTAATTCCTTGGAGCCTATAGCAACTTCAATTTTCTTTCTTTTAAGCTAAAAGACACGAATTTTGGTGTAGTTTGCACTAAGTTATTCAAGTTTTTCCAAAGAAAGTCAAAAGTCAAAATTTGGAAAAAATAATTTTTTACTTAATTTATTGTGCCATAAGGCATAAATAATAATTTTATAAGTTCAGTCGCTCTCAAACATCAGTAAAGAATTATTTTAAAATAGTAAAGTATAATTTCCATTTTTGTTTTCGAAGTTGGGAATTAGATCGATATGAGACGTATATAGAAAAATATAAACAAACGATAATGAATTAAGAGGAGAGGCACAACATCATAACATCAGAACTATTTAAGTTAGTTCAAGCACCATAAAGTTAAGCCCCTATTTATGTCTATTGATACCTGTAAGGTTTGTTTCTTTTCTGTATTTGGTTTTTTGATAATGTAAATTTTTTTCTATCACCGCCCACCTTGTGTTACTCCTTACGTTTATGATCATTTTAAGTTTAATTTAAGAAAGCAATTACTTCTCATTTTTAATAGTTTTTCGGTTTTCCCAACTTTTGTTTAATTAGTTTAAAGAGGTTTCTTTATAAGTAGATAATTGTAATGATTAGTTGCAAATATAATCTCTCTGAGGATAAATTTAATTCCAAACATTTAAGTAAAATATTAATTAAAGAAGAAAAAATATTACAAATATAAATTTTAAATAGTGTATTGTTCTTAAAAATCAATAGTGATAGCTGCCTTTTAAAGCAAATTAAATTGTTAGTAAAGTGTAAAATCAAGTTTATTTAAATGGCGTCGTCAAGAAGTTTCAAGTGTAAAAATAGCCCAAATTCATTTTGTTTTATTTGTGGAAGTTACATAATACATACTGCTAAATCACCCCATTTATAAGAACTGTCTATCTTCATTACTGACTGTTATTTTCCAACTCCTAAAATAAACTCGAGGTGGGAAGAGCTAGATTATGTCAAAAAATTTCACAATAAAAATCTCAATTTCGAGAAAAATCATATACAAATAAAACACAACTTTTGCCAGAAAAGGACATTTCATAATCAACAAACTGATATTCTCTAACTGCTAAAATAAATCAGAGGTGAGAGGAGCTAGATCGTGTCAAAAAGCTTCACAAAAAAATCTCAATTTCGAGAAAAATCATATACAAATAAAATACAACTTTTGACATAAAAAAAAACATTTTATAATCAACTAACTGATATTTTCCAACTCCTAAGATAAGTCCGAGGTGAGGGAAGCTAGATCATGTCAAAAAATTTCACCAAAAAATCTCAATTTCCAGAAAAATCATATACAAACAAAATACAACTTTTGTCAAAAAAAGACATTTCATAATCAACTAACTGATATTTTCTAACTCCTTAAATAAGCCCGAAGTGGGAGGAGCTAGATCTATTACGAAAACAACTTATATATAAATCAATTATGTTGCAGAATTTAAATTATTCTTAAACTTAAATTTTTATTCCAAATTTTGAGTTATGACTTTTTTGGGAAAACTGGAATAACTTTGTGCAAACTGCACCAATATTCGTATATTTTAGCTTAAAAGAAAATTGAAGTTACAATGAGCTTCAAGAAATTAAAAAAAATTAGTGTCTTCATTTGTTCAAAATTTATGGCGGAGAAAATGGAAAAATTTAAAAAAAACGTGAATTTTTCGTATTTTTTCAACTTTTTTCGACTGTAACTTCCAGAATCCCTAATGGATTTTTACAAAATATAGCTCAAAATGTTTGTTGGCATATTTACTATGCATATAATTCATTAATTTATTTTATCTGTTTGTTTTGTAAAATATGAGACCCAAAAACCGAAACAACATTTTTGATCACCGAAAAAATTGGTTTTTCGTGAATATCTCAAAAACAAGAGCTAACCAAAGAAAAGGAATATGATATTCGTGTTCAGGAGATCCAAATCCATAAGAAAAGTTGGGTTTTATTCAGGGAGACAAAAAAAGTTCAAAATTTGTAAACTAGTGTGATCGAACCCAAAATGGGATTTGGAAATTACGTTTATGGAATTGAAAGTAAGGTCAATTCAAAGTAAGGCTAGAAAAAACGTAACAATATATATACATATATTCGTTTTATTCTATCCAATTTTTAATTTCATAGATATTCAGAGCTTTGTTCTAACAAAAATTTGTTTGGACAAAAATTCGAAACTTGCGCAAAGGCAGGAGGCTAATCTATGATTTCTCGAAGATCTTTAAGAATGACATATTTACTGAAAGGGGAGACCAAAACATGCACCGAGCCGATGTTTGAGCCTAATCAAACAACGGGTTTAGGAATGGCAGCATGTTTAGTAGACAATTTTGATTTGTATAGAAAATTTGCTATTGCTGGAGCTGTGCTGATTTATGTATAGCGCATTTGTTTTATTTTGTCCAAGTTTTATTTCATCGATATCCAGACCTTTCTTCTAACAAATGTTTGTTTGGGCACAATGGCAACATTTGGGATAAAGGCAAAAGGCTAATTTATGCTTTTGAAAACCCAGAAAATGCGTTTTTACAAATTCCGACGAATGACATACAAACTGAAAGGTGAGATCTGAGATCAAAACACCGAACAAATATTAAACAAAACTTGCAGAATTGGCAAGAGAAAACCATTTTTGGAAGTTCTTTGATATGGCTATTATATTGACCAAAACTATATTTTGAAAATTTAAAATTACAATACTTTAATCTGTCTTTTTTTTCTATTTAATTTCAGAAAATTGAAAAACCATTTTTGGAAGCTGTTGAAAGTACGCTAGGAGATCGTTTTACAACAAATATTGAAAATATTTATAAAGTAACAATTAAATTTATAATCGAAACCCTTATAATAGGGTTTGAAAAGAATAGTTCGAATTATCAAATTTCACAAATTTGCACAGATCATAATAACACAAATAATGATAATACAAAATCCAATAATTGTAAATCATGAATTTAATTAAGTCAACAATTTGCATTAACAACATATTTTTTTATTTATTAAAAAACAAAATACGAAGCAGCTAAATAACCAAATAATTTAATAATAAAAACAAAGAAAAACCAAAAATATTGTTGTCTAAATGAAGCAACAGTTTAATAATTTATATATTATTTATTATATCAAAAGTTTATTTATTGTTTGATTTCTTACATAAAAATTTTTTTTATCGATAAAAAAAATAAAATCAATTAATGTTTTCGTCAATATGTCTAGAAAATAAGTACATAATGATGTTAGAGATAATTTTAAGTCAAACCTTTTTGGTTGAATGTAACAAAACTTTAAAGCTTAAAAATAAATGTAAAGGGGTTGGAAGATTTCAGGTGTCACATTTTTGTTTCACAAATATACAAAATATTTTTATTAAAATTTTTTTATACTGTTTCTCGATATTTTATTTTAAGTAATTTCATGACGTAGATAATCTAGCATGCTAAAAAGCTTTTTGGTTAGCATCGTTTTCCTTTTTTATAGATAGAACAAGACATCTCCCAGACCCAATTACTTTACATTCACGATAACTTATAAAAAAACTGATATTTAAAGTAAATAAATGTATTTTAATTATAAGAAACAAGCAAAATTCAATTAATAAAAGTAAACAAATTTAATATAAAAATAGAAAAATAAATATTTAAGAAGCAAACTAAATTATTATAAAATTAAATAAATGTAATGTAATAAATATAAAACAATATACTGTAGCATTTTAATATAAAATTTATGTATTTAGGAAAGAACAGAAGATAAATCGATAAATATATCAATGCATTTAAAATATTAAATAAGGAAATACACATTTTATTCATTGTTTAATTGTTACTAGTATCATACACAAACAATTAAGTTACATGGAAGTAAATATTTAAAACATTGGAGACAAGGTAATAAGGTAATATCCCTCGGCTAACTTATTTGTTTGTGCTGATTGAAACTGTTTTCCCTAGAGAATGAAAAATAACAAACCATGACACCAATGATAGTTTTCATGGCAACAGTAATATTTACAAAAAATCTTCTTGAGCCATGAGAATATGAGATATGTAATGCAAATTTATATCAATCTGCAACTATCTGAGTAATGTAAAATTTCGCGAAATACTGTTAGAGCTGGAACACGAATCAGATTTTCAGTTGCGGTCATTATGGACGCTTTAGATCTCTCTAATAGAATCAATTTTGTATGCATCATTTAAGAACTGTTGACGCTAGAAATTGTTCATTTTTAGCAATGCGTTGTTTTCAAATTGAACAGCAGAATCCCATTTAACTGTCTTTAAATTTGAGTCGTTCGCTCCGTTCAATCTGCAATTCCAATGTTATTTTCATTTCCGTATAAACGTAATAATAATGGATTAGCAAGCTTTTTTGTTGAAATTTTGGTTGCATAGTTTTCTTATATGAAAATGCCCTGATGCAAATATAACAATAATGATCCTCCTTTTTTCGCTGTAAATTGCTGCCTTTTTCGTGGGCCAAAAATTTAACAATTTTGTCTGTAGTCGGTTATTTGAGAGTACTCAGGAATCTCTTAACAGTCTACATAGAAGTATTTCAGTATTTTTGAAAATTTCAAGTTTAGACATTTTATTATCTCCTTCGTTTAAATGCTCCATAATTTGTGACTTAAAAATCTCTAGCCGTGTTAATTATAAACGGATCTTCCTCATTAATGAATTTATCTAAACTACAATGCAACATATATTTGTCAAGATTTGTTCAGATCAACAAATGTGTCCACAAAAGTGGCCGAAGAATTTTTTGGAATACCTGTGCATCCGAAGTTATAAGCCGTATATTCGGGTAATTAAAATTTTGTTTAATTTACCGGTACCCGGGTGGGTGCCGTTCTGTGCATTTAGTCGTGAAGTAAAATATGTGTACAAAAATTTAACAGAAAACGTCACATAAACCGACTATAAGCGAATCGTATAAATTCCGTCGAAATTTATCCGTCAATGGTGAGTATGGCAATCAACCATTAAAAACCGTGGGGCGGATCTGTGAGTGCAACGTTAAAGCGTGGGATTTTTCTGAAACTTTGGTATATAGTCTGGGTTTATTTGAAAATGGCAGATCTGGCTTCATATGAACATTGGACGGAGCGGAGAGAGATGTCTCACGAGCAATCATTTATTTCAAACTTAATTAACATTTATTTCTATCGAAACTTAGTATATAAGGCTCTTGAAAAATTTTGCACAGCCGGTTGAACAAAATTTGTATTTCACAGCCCACAGTTATGAAACGTTGGACTATGCTTGCAACAATTATAAGAATATTTTGATTATACGTTACATTGGACCAAAAGGTGAATGGTCTACCATTAAGCTGTTAATATTTTACATTACTTTTTTTATGATTTTTGGGAGCACACAGATTTCTTAGTTGGCCAAATAATTTTGACGACATTTTGACTAAAGATCGCAATTTAAATGACAATGAACTGTTTAGTTTTTGAAATTTGGTATATCGACTGGTAAATAGATGAAACTTGGTGTATAGGATTTTGCAAATCTTACAATAATTTTGCATTCCAATTTTTTGCTTGCCACCTGCTGTAAAATTAAATACGTTGTGTTTATTTTATTGGAGGTTTTGAACCTTACTGTTCGGTTAGTTAGTTGAAGTAGTACAGCGACCTGAAGATTTTTTTTTGTTTAACGCTGATACACGATCTATCTACACGATAGATGACGTCGATGTCACTGTAGAATGTGCAATCTGGGTGGTTATTTTGTAGTGTTATCTCACTAGGTGAGATAAAAAGTGAAATAAAATATTTGTCTTTGATCGATTATATTAGATAAAAGAAATTATTTAAACATAATTTTTTTATCTCACTATTTATCTCACCTAGTGAGATAACTCTACAAAATAACCACCCTGGTCAAGATCGGCCTTTCAACATAGTTAATGAACTCGATTGGAATAATGTGATGAATTACTCCTTTATCTCCACGTACAAAAATGAACACAAATATTATCCAGATACAATTTATTGTTAATTAACGTTTACAATATTTGTCACTTATATTAATTGGTAATAACCATATATAAATTGAAATTTAATTTATTAATTCATGCGAATGATGTGTTTCACTAAACAGGTCGATAAAAACTATTTTCCTTTATTTTTTCTTTAGCGACAAGCAAAAATTATGGTAAAAGTTCCATTGAACCTAATTTTCGAATTGGTTGAATAAATTAATTAATTAACTTATCGTGTTGGTTCGTGAACATGATTGAGTTTTAGCAAGGTTCGTATATGGTTCATGTCATGAGTATAAGTGATCGTTTGATCGTTTATGTTTTATAGAGACTAATTATTTAGCTTTAAATACATTAACCTCTTTAAATGTCAGACAGAGGTTGATGAATCTGCGCCATGCAAGGTCAGAGCAGCTACAGATAATGTGATTCATCGTTTTTCTCTCAGAGTTTCAGAATTTACATCTGTCAGAGGCATTAGTCACCATGTTAAGATAGCATTGAAAGGTGTCAAATTCACGGTTAAGTTGGGTGAAGGTTTCGGCTTGAAGTGCTGTTGCAGAGCTGCACAGTGCTAACGCCTATTGCCTGTGGCACAGAAGTACACAAGACTCTGTATTTCTGTAGGCCCTGTCTAAACAGATATTTGGATTGTTTTTGGTCACCAAACTAAAGCTGCGTATAACAGTATGAGTTTCTTTGACATTATCAAAGTATCATTTTGGGCCTTAATCTCAAGGTTTTCCAACATAATTTTCTGCAGGCGAACAAAGATATGTTTGCTTTGTCCAAGTTAAATTTTAACTGTGAATGCCAAGTGAGCAACCTAAGTACTTAATCTCCTTGATTGCTTCTGTCCGTTCACCATTAAAAACGGAGAGAATCGAAATTGAAACTTGTTTTGTTCGTAAAAACTTTGTTTCTTTTATGGGTATTGACCACTTTTTTACACCAATTCATCACCAAGCCCGTGTTTGCTCGTTCATCCGCAGAGGATTCATGCTTCATTCTTCACGGTTCATGGTTAGCGGTCATATTTCGCCCAAACAATTTAGGAAGGTTTCCCGACGTTTTGAAATTCACTCTTCAAATGTATCTCTTGATATTGATTTTAATCCTTATACTGTTAGTGACTACTTTGTGGCGTCAACTAGTGTCAACAATACTAATTTATCAATATCATCTTCTTCACTACCACTACCATATCTTCCTTGGCCCGTAGTAGATTAGTCGGTGTTTGAGACTGATGTCTGGAATGCCATTAAAGGAATTTCAAGTAATGCCGTTATGACGGTCTTTCAGTCCGTTTTTTGAAGTTGATAGTATTTCATATCGTAAGTCATTTGACTCATTCAATTAATTTTACATTAAACTGATTTTCTGATAGCTCTGCGGAATTGGTACGATCATGTCTTCAAGATCGGTCACAATCAGTGAACTTTGAGGGAAAATGTCTGAGTAGCACTCAATTTTCTCTGGCGTTCCTGAAGGGAGCATACTTGGTCCACTTATGTTTTCTTTATTTATTAACAACATAAGTGATAGTCTTATGTATTGCAGATACCATTTGTATGCGGACGACTGTCAGGTTTATCATTCATTTCCGGTAGCAAAAATGGAGTGTGGTGTTATTGAGCTTAATCATGACTAAAATATTATTCATAATTGGTCTTGCAACAATTGTCGACGTCTAAACTCTAGCAAAACTCAATTAATTGTTAACGGAGGGCAGCGCGATGTTCAACCCTTAAAAAAGTCAATGCTGAATTGTCGAATTAAATTGCTATTAGGTTGTAATCTCCTTTTCCGGTTGATAAAATGCATAATCATTGTCAGGTGCCGAGCATATCAAATACACTTTGAGGTTAATTTGTTTTAAGCAACGTCAACTTTATCAGTCTAATTATCTCTTTCCATTTGAACCCAAAATAAGGTTGATACAATCACGTTTGTTTCCTTAGTTTGATTATTGTGATTTAGTTTTTTTTAACTAGGTAATATGTTGAAAGCCAAGCTTAATGTTGCTCATAATAATTGTGTTAGATTTATTTCTGGACTTCGTAAATATAATTTTTGTATTCAACTTGAATTTATTCTGCCTAAAGCGAGACATAAAATGCGAATGTCTGTAAGCTTTTTAAAGATGGTATTCCATCCTGCTTGCTGGATGTTATGTATTGATTTTTTGGAAGTGACTATGATGCTCGTTTCCGTTTATGGAATTTAAAAATTCCAGATTGTCATTCGAAGTATTTTAAAGGTCGATTATTTCACTTAGTGGAGGCAAAAGCATGGAACTCATGGATTCTCAGCTTCAAAGAACTGTAAATGTGAATCATCTTAGAAAGGTCAAGTTTGTTCAAGTTTAAACTCGACAATTTATGTGTCCTTTAGATAGTTGGGAACTGGATTATAGATGAGCTACGATTATTTCTGTTATTCTTTGGAATCGACTTGATATATAGAGCAATCCCATCCCAAAGCGATCAATTTTAGCTAAGATCTGTCCATGAAAATTTTTTTTGCCTTAAACTATTTTCATTCGGTAGAGTATCGAAAATGGTTTAGTAAACATTTTTTTTCGATCCATGAAACGCTTAGTTATCCTGTGCTGGTATGGCCTAAAATCGCGATTTGTGCTTGAACGCGTATTTTGAAAATGCCACCATTTCTGAACGGCTGAACTGATTTTGACAGCAGTGGGCGCGCTTGTAAGCAGAAACATAGTAGTTTCAGGAAAAATATTTATCTTAGCATGTTTTCATAGAATATCTATGAGGAAATTGGAAAATGGTCAGAAAAATCGTCATTTGACATAGCCTGAACTGAAATTTTGCCCATTAAAAAAAAAAACTTCCATATATTAGTTTTTTAGTTTCCAAGTATAGAAATAGGGATATTTTTCGTTCTCAAGTTATGAATTTTTAAAATTTTGTCTTACATAATAGGGTTCTTTATATGAAGCTTTAATCCAAATTTCACGCTCGTTAACCTTAATAAACTAAAAGCCAAAGACAAACATCTTGTAAAAGATAAAAACGAACTATTAAAATACTTTTTTTTAATGAAAAAAATATAATAAATTAATTAATTAATTAATTAAACCACTTAATTTAAACACTAGAATACTTATTTGCATAATATTTTCTTTTTAATTTTTTTTATTTTATATTACAATTTAAACCCAACACCAAAATATAATAGTATAAATATAATGATAAAAAAGGAAGAAAAATATTAGAACTTAAAAAACAAATCTTTTATTTATATTAAACTAACTGTTTTTGAATCAACTGTATAAGAAAATCTTTTGACAGTCATTTTATATTCATTAAATTCCACAAATGAGTGAAAGGATTGTTTGCCTACAATCGTTTTCACATTATTATATTTGTTTTGTAATTTTCTCTCCATCATATCGTGTTCATCTTGAGAGCAAAATATGGTGTTAATGTTAATGTTCTCTTTCTTTTGTATCCATTCGAACAAGTCTGTTGCTGTTAATATATGGTCCGCATAGTGCATACACACGTTGCAAATTAGCTCTAGTAGCCATACGTTTCAGAGTCCCTCCAATTGCATCGCATGGACCCTTTCTGTGGTGGGTAGCAAAAAAATGCCACTCAAAATCAAATTTTTCCGTTTGCTTCGTTTCGCATAAATTGAAAAAGTTTTTTTTATTTTTGTACTGAGAAGCAGCACCATCGGAAAAAAAAGAAAATTTTCTTAATAGTGTTTCCAAATTTTCCTTTTAAAAACTTCAATAATTCCATTTGAAATAAGTAAACAGAAACGTAATTGTGTTTGAGATTTTCTGCTACCACCACCAAGCTAATATTCGGTAACTCGCTATTAGAATCTCTGTAGTAAATACAAAATGGGTTAATTGTACACTGATTATTCGCCCAATGATACGCCTGTATTTCATCTTGTACCAAAAATGTATAATTTTCGGCAAAGTCAGATATTACGATAAACTCATTTGGTAATAAATTTTCCTTTTTTTCTTGTAAAAAGCTTGACTGCTTTTTTGTTATAAATGCATGTGGGTTTAACTTGTGTATTGCTTGTGAAAAGTAGTCTAGAAAGTCGTTCACGTTTTCATTCATTTTTTCCAGTGTACATCTTCCTATAATATTATTACAATTTCAATAAAAATAATCCTTATTTAGTTAAAAATTACATCTCGCTGCCCTATTTCAAAATGCAATACAATTTATTGAAAGTATTGAAATAGGGCAACGATCTGTGCCGTAAAGTCAAAACAGCCTATCTAAAAAATAGTACATTTTCTTAGATCCTTGTAATCCTTAAACAGGATGGGCAAAAAAGCTCGAATCTTGAATCCAATACGCAATTTAATAATGCTCTAAATACCAAAAGATGGTTTAGGTTTTTCGCAAATGTCACGAAAACGGTGCGTCGAAGAGCATTTCTGTGAACGGCCTAAATGGCCTAAACGGCACCCTCAAGATATTTTCGACCAAAATATTTTCGATATTTTAAACCAAAAAGCATCCGGCATTACTCATACCCTTCAATTCAACATGCTGTGGCAATTTAGGAAATAGTGTGAATTTCTAGATAGGCAATTTTTACTCTAAGCTACGGACATAATTTATAAATACCTTCGTTTATCATCCATTGTTTTAACTGTAATTTCTCAATACATCGGTTTTCAAATCGCTCATTTAAAAATTGTTCTAGCACATTTGTGCCAGGACATTGTTTACAATTGTTTAGGAAGCAATCATCATTTGGTTTGTCACATAATATTTTCAAAAGGAGATCTTTATAACTTTTAATTGTTTCACCAAAGCATCCAAGTTTTTTTAATGGATCAAATATTAATTTCATATTTTGATGATACATGCTCTAAAGCCAAAATACACTCTTTTGGTCCTAAGGAAGCAAATTTTGAGAAGCCAATTTTCAAATTCAAATATTTCTGTTTGAAAATATTATAAGCTTCATTCAAGTTAAATTAAATAGCATTAATCGGCGTTGTTTTGTTTGCTTTCCACCGTTCGATCTTATAGTTACGTAATCCCTTTTTCTTGGGCACGCTCTGCTTGACTCTTCATCACGATAAAATTCTTTCACTAAATGCACAATATTTTCATTAATATTCGTATGACCTATTTTTTGTTCAGACGAAACCATGATCCGTTTTTGTTAATCTTTGTTAATCTTTTGTTAATCTTTTGTTAATCTTTTGACTTTTCTAGCAAAAACTAACATTAAATTCTCTTACAATGCGCCGAATTGACCAAGACAACGGTAACGATGTTAAAATCAAGTACTTCTCATTGTTACTTATAGGTTTTCTCATCTTAGCCTTAAATTGCTCAATAATTTCATTTGTGAAATCGAAATCACCACTATCATCATCCTCTTCTTGCATATGAAAAATTTCTTTTGATACAATATTTGATATTTTTTTCGCTTTCACTTTTCGATAACATTTTGTTCTCATTTTTTTTTCTAATAATAGGTGATTCACCTAAATTCAACAAAGTACTATTCAAATTTGTAATAGATGCATCAACATCAATTTCCATTGCCATATTATCACTTATTTCTTCAGTAGTTGTCTCTTCGCTTGATCCGCTTGTAGAGATAGCTGGCATATTTTTTTCGTTATTCCAGTGGAAATAGATGGAACAGGCTCGTGAGCAAGTTCGGAAATCGGTTCGAGAATGGGATTTATAACGTCTACACCAATTAGTTTGCTTTCTTTATTAATACGAATCTTGCAAGAAGTACAAATATAATCATCAGCATTAAGATTGATATTTAATAGTTTTGCTTTAAGTTCGGTAGAATTTTGAATTTTGTTGCATGTGCGCTTGTGACTTTTATGTTTATTAATGTTAAATGTATTGCAACAGATAGACGACATTTTTATAAATAATTTTTTCTTATATAATACTTTTTTGCGTTTAAGTTTCGTTACGTGAAAACTAGAACTTGAATTTAACTATTGACTGTACAACGGCTTATAACACTTATTTGCGTTTAAATCTTGTAGAGTGTAGACTATTTAATTGTCATTTGACGATAGAGTATTGTCTCCGAAACGTTATTGAATAACCATGAAAACAAACGGAGGGATCAGTTTTTATTGTTTTTTTATTTTTTTTTTATTTTTGATCTACGGGTGTGACAACCCCGCGTACTCCAGTCCCTGCTATTGGCATACGAGTTAACGTGAGATATCACATACCACTGGCAATAGCAGTGAGATATCACTTGCCAAGGTGACATCTTAGGGGTGGTGGCGGATGAACTGTATTGAGTCAACGGTAGCACCCTCAATCTTAGCTGTGAAATAATCCTTGATGACGGGACGCTATTGTTTCCTTGAAGAAACGATCCTTCATATAACTATGTGTGGGCTTTGATCTTCAAGAAAGACGGTGCGTCACAGGATCTAGGAATATGCAACCGGCTGGATTATTGGAAACTACAGTTTTGTTTTGTTTCAGCAAATTTTTGTAAAAATATGCTATTTACTTTTTAATTTACTTTTATTTTCTCTATTCTATCATAAAATATTGGCCTATGTCATATTTTGTCAGTGATAGGATTTTTTGTTTAGTTATCCATTTTTTTAACAAAAAATATAAAAAAACAAAAATAGAAAGATTTACGTCCATCAACACCTTTGAACGTATGTTGTTGTGGGACCTTGGTCTTAAAAGGTTCTTATGTGTTATTGTGACACATATTGTAATTCCTACTACACAACACATTTTATTAAAAAAAAAAAAAAAAAAAAAAATTGGATAATGAAATTTTGAATTTAAGGGTTGCTTTGATAAAAAATTTTATTTTTCATAGAATTTATACAAATACAAATGCTTTTTTTTACTTTTTTGGACGTAACTATGACAACAAAATAAATAGTTAAAAAGTTACACTTGAAGGCCGTAAATCACAGTAATAAAGTAACACTTTAGTATATAGGCGAATAAAAAAGCATTTTAATATTTCGTTTTATCTTTATCAGATGTATGTCTTTGGCTTTTAGTTTATTAAGGTTTATGAGCGTGAAATTTGGAGTAAAGCTTTATATAAAGAACCCAATTTTTGTAGGAGAAAATTTTAGAAAATCCTTACTTGAGAACGAGAAGTATCCCTATTTTTATATTTGGAAGCTAAAAAGCTAATATATGGAAGTTTTTTTTTAATGGGCAAAATTTCAGTTCAGGCTATGTTAAATGACGATTTTTCTGACCATTTTCCAATTTTCTCATAGGTGTTCTATAAAAGCATGCTCTGATAAAAATTTTCCCTAAACCTACTATGTTTCTGCTTTTAAACGCGCCTACTGCCGTCAAAATTGGTTCTGCGGTTCAGAAATGGTTGCATTTTCAAGAAACATGTGTAAGCACAATTCGCGATTTTAGACCATACCAGCACAGGATAACAAAGCGTTTCTTGGATCGAAAAAATATGTTTACTAAACCATTTTCGATACTCTACCGAATGAAAATAGTTTAAGGCAAAATAAAATTTTGATGGACAGCAGGTGATCGCTTTGGGATGGAATTGCTCTATATGTAATATATAGTAAACAAGAATTTTAAATATAATTTATTATAATTATTAAAAACGAAATGATGTAAACAAGATAAACTTTTAAAAGAAATAATAATAAATAAATAAATAACTGTTATATGGTCCGTAAATCCTACAGTAGTGAAGCCAGAATTTTACATCTAATTTATATGATCATTAGCACCTATCAGCCAAAGTAACGTAGAGAGTATCCTTCCCTGAGGACAGCCTCTAAATGCTCTGATAGTTACTGATGTTTTTTCCAGTGAAGTCGTAATTTTCCGGTTCTGCAGCATTTTAAAAATCCACGCCAAAATTTGCGTGTTCATGTTTGTGTTAGTGGCTTAAATTTCTATATAACGATCTGAAAATGGATATTATCATAGCTCCCTTTTTGTCCATATATGTGCATGTAAGTGCATTCATGTATTACAGTATGCTCGTACTCTTTTTACTACTTTATACAATGCCGTTTTTGTAGATTTCTCGGGTTGATAGGCTTGCTGGCAAGAGTTTGCAAGCTAACGGATCAAAGGTTTAATAATTTTTCTTTGTTGAGCTCATCCATGTAGAGCCCAGAGAGGAGGTCGGTAATAGTGTATTTCAGATGCAAGTGTCAGACGCAAATAATTTTTGGAGTGGAAGTGCAGCCAGCCGACTGTCAATTGTTCCTAAAACTCTCTCCAAGTATCCCTTTTTGATAGTCTGATTTCTTTGTAGTAGTTGGCAAAAGCTGATTGATACTCTCTTCAGGTGTATGTTCTTTTTGCTATTATTAGGTTGTGGTTGTTGTTTCTGTAATGTCAAATGAGCTTGCTTACCTTATCAGGTGGTAGATCTTCTTTATCTTCTGGAAAGTACGCCGTCCCTAGAATGAACTTGTGAAATTCGTTATGGGGAAGGGGATTTCAATCTGATCAGTTGTCGGATCTCTACAAATAAAATTTGTTATTGGAAATAATTTGAAGCGCTTGTTGCAGAGAACCGCAGTTTTGGGTTTCTGGCTTGAGAAGTATACCAGTTGTATATTTATATTGGTTGACAGATCTTAAATGTGTTTGGTGTCTGTTTATGGTTCCTGGATGAACAGAATGTATATAGTGAGAATACTGTTGAAAAAAGCAGTTTAAGTTGCATTCAAATTACTTGTGCAGGTTAATTTGAACTTACGAAATGCATTTTTCTCAAACGGCTATGCTAGTTCATCAGCCGTCTTTGTTAGGGTAGGCCATACAGTTTACATATTGTTTCTTTCGGTCTCCTGGGCACTAGTATAAATGTTGTACTTTTATTGCAATTACTTTTTAAAAATTATAACTAGGAACAATTTATAAATATGTTTCACTCAGTTTCAGTCGAAACGTACATCTTTAAGGTAGGTTTAATACTCAATTTCATCAACAAATTAGTAACTAAAGATGATAAAGAGTCAAACAGTGACAAATCAGACCGTAGTAACCACCTACGCCTAAACAACTTTTTGTAGGAATAATATGACTGCAATTTTACCATCATCGAATTTGGATTTTTAGCAATTTTCAGTTTCGAGGGCTTTTCTCAAATGAAAAGATCGTCAAAGCAGTTTTTGAAATGCATTCTTTTTCAAGTTATAGATTTTAAATAATTTGTAAAAAGTTAAAAAAAATACAACAAAATACAGGAATGTTTGAAATGCGCTTTTAGCCCCAAAAATGATTTTTGCCAAATTTGAAGTAAAAGCTCAATTAAATTGCAAATAATGAATTCAAAGTTCATTCCAAAATAACGCTATTATTAAAAATTTAATCAAATAGTAAATTGATGCTAAGCTAGTCAACGATTTAAAAGAAGAAAAAATAGAAAACAAAATTAGTTTACAACAGCATTAAAACTAAAAATCAATTATGTTTAGAAAAAAACAAGTAGGTCTGAAACTTTTACGGTTTATAAAATGCCTTGATTGTCTATGAGTAGTTGTTGCTACTAACACAGTGGTAACATATTAACTCCTAGACAAAAAAATGATACCATTGCATAGAATTCTCAGTATTAAATGCATTTTACCACTCCATTTCTTCTTCACCACTCATTAGTTTTACTATTGTATACAAACATAATTACAATATTTATTATAATTACCCCAATCAAACATTATTATAATTAACGCCAAAAATTAATTGTACACAATTATTAAAACAAATTCATTAAAATTTTTGATTATTATTATTTTGCTATACCAATTTAATTAAAATCCGAAATTAATGAATAAGTTCATATCTGAAAACTGTGCATTACTGTAAATTGCTAATATTAAATTTTATGTCATTTAACCCAAAATCATTTAATTATAACAAAAACAAAAACTAAAAAAAAATACTAATAATAATTACAATTCAATATTTTTGTTTATCAAGAATAAATCATATATATGGTGCTATAGTCTTGAACTTATATCCCTTACAATAGCAAAATCGTTTATAAACAAAATAAGTTCCAATTGATTTTTTTGAATTAAATAAAATAAAAATATTCATTATAACGTGTAATAAAAATTATGTGGTCATTTGTATAATGAAACATCATTATGTCGTTATATGTATAATTAAAATGCATTTTTATTTGTAAATTATGGGAGGATAAAGTGAAAGTAAATAAATTATTCAAACATCATTATACTATATGATAATAAAAATAATTGTGAATTGTTTTAATTGAAGTTTTTGTTAATATAACGTTTTCCGTTTTAATTTTTCAAAATTTGTATATCTAAGGTTATGTTGTTTTTCATTTTACTATGGAAAAATGAAAATCGATTAGTTACATATTCGTATATAAGCAAAGCAACATTGTGACACATGTCTAGTAATATGTTTTCGTTTCGTTTAACAATTTTATATACTTCTGATAGTCTATGAGATAATAAAAATAAAATTATTTGTAAAAGTGGAACATGTCGGTGATGTATGTAGCATGTTTAGTCGTTATTGTAGAGGAAATATAACATAAACATAAATGCATGTTTCATTCACTATATTCACTGTACACTTAAACTTATATTGTTAAAAATTGTAATTGCCATACATCAACCTGTTGTGAGCATTTACGGAAATAGAATAAATTTTGATGTAAATTGTTATTTTAGGTAAGAAATTATCGTTTTAATCAGATTATTTGGAAGCAATAACATGAACAAATCTACTATTTAATTATAACAATAGAACATGGAAGTTGTGTGGGGGTGAGTAATGAGCACCGAACCTGCTAGTGAGCCATTAGCAGAAAGCGCACGTGGCGATTGCGTGCCAAGCGAAGTTGTAATCCGAAAAGCTTCAGTCTCGTGAGTTCAAGTAGGAATGTTACCCGTTTTCCAGCACTAATAAACAGATATGCACGCAAAAGAGACTTTATAATCGAAAAAAGAAAAAATCGGGAACAGAAAAAGGGAATTATTACATTTAATAAAAGGAAAATAATTAAACTCATCCCATGATTCGTCCTGATCCCACTCTCCATAACAATCCTATTCCTCAACCAATCATCCTAAGCAATACTTCTTCAATTATGTGTAATTTATGTTAACAGCCCAGGCTATTCTTCAATGATATGTAAACAACCCAGGCTACTGGAGGATATAATGAATATAATAACTGTTGTGAGAACTGATGTTGGGTCGAATTTGTTAGACCTATATTAAATAGGTTGTATCAAAATTAATGTCGGCAATTGTTTAATTTGGCCGAAATACATCAACTGATGAACCTTCAAAGTTCAAACGATGATGATAACAATGAGTTTTATCTTTCTCAGTGTAATAACTTTGCTTTTATTACAATAATATCTGTTATTCAAAGTTGTTGCAATGTATGCATAAAAAAAATTGAAATAAAAATATAACAAAATATAACAAAATGACCAAGTGTCATTGATTTCACATTGATTGGAAACAATCAATAATGACTATACAATCGTGACTTAGGATGTTAATTAGAATAGAAATGTTCGCCATTCTATGAATTCACACAAATTATTGTCTAGAAATTTAATGCAACAAATCCCATATAATGTAAAAACATTTCCATAATATGGAGTCTAATGACAGTGGGAAAATTCAACTTAAGTAAAAATAAATAAGTGATGAAGAAGTTTCAACTTTGAAATTGTCATCGCCTCAACGGCGTTATCGATAGCATGTCTGCCCAAGGATTCGAGCCGGGCACTGACGAGGTAGGTTCGAATCCCAACCGAAACACGAAAAATGTGAAGTGGAGTTTTTTTCTGAGAAACTTCAAACCATACCTTTGAATTAAAAATATTCCAATTACTTCTTTACTTACTTGAGTTTAATTGATCTAAAAAAAAATTCAAAATATAACAAAATTTTCGTAATGAAAAAAAACTTAAATTTTCTTTTCCTATATGTCATTCCAACATTTTGAATTAAAATTTATGCTCACCAATCGGGACTGATCCAGCGTTGTTTTCAATAATTTGATTCCGCTCGACCCAAGAAGATAAATATAAATTCCCGAAATATATGTATTTCACGAAGTAAATATTGTACTTACATTTTTGTCAGTCAATCTGTCAAATGTGACATATTTTATTAAAAACAAAACCCAAGAAAATAGTTGTAAATGTAAAGCCGTGCATTCACATACAACAGAAACAGAAACCGAAACTGAATTTCATACAAATTTGACAGCAACTGAAACAGAAACCGAATTAAGAAACTGAAACAGAAACTGAAAATTCGTCTGTTTTGTCTGAAACAGTTGCAATTAAAATTTAATTGTTTCTGTTCCAGAAACTGTAACATAACATTAATTATTATTTTAAATTTTAATAATAGAGTTTTGAGTTTTGAATAGTTTTCAGTTTCAGTTTCTGTTTCTGTTGTAGGTGAAGTGAATGCCCGGCTTTGGCTGCGCTAACTCATTTTTGTTTGTATAAATTATTTCAATGGAAGGTGTTGTAGCTAGGTAGTTGAAAATGTTAGATGCGCTCATTCATTTTGGTTTGTATAATAATTAAATTATATGAATGAATGGCGTTGTAACTAGACTAATGATTTTTGAAGTGATGTAAAAAATGTATTTAATCCAAAAAGCAAATTAAGTGTACCCAACAACTTCCCAAATTTTCATGATGATTACTGTATTAATGCATAAAGGACAAACAGACATACTTTCAATTTTATATATATTCAATCTTTATTTAGCATGATGACAAGAATGCAAATTGCAAAAGACAGTAGCAATATAACTTTAAAAAACTGCGTTATAGATCAATTTTTTAAAATTCGTATGAAGAAATTTTTATTATTTTTATGAATTCATGAATAAAAAAAAATAATTTTAATTGTATTTAATAAAAATTAAAAAAAAAAAACAATAAAAAATATTTACCACACCAATATTTACCACCAAATATATTTTTGTTCTTCAAAAATGCATATAAAACTTGATGACGCGAATATACAAATTTTACTCCATACGAAATTTCATAACGCGGCTAAAGAAGTTTTCACTTCAAAAAATATATACATAAGTGATATACCTTGCAAATGATTGGTCATCATCATATGTAATTTCAATATTCAACTGTACTCTTCGATATTATAGAAAGTTGTTTAATTTCATCGCTGATAAGTCATCGCCATAAGTCATCGCCACGGTACTATCAGATCCACCCCTTTACCTTGGCTCCATGTGTTAAGCAATATAGCCCCACCGGCACTCAGACGCTCGCATGCTCTCATGCGTGAACATAAAAAGGTAACCAACAACATCACGTTACCCTTGCACGAACATTACGGTGACCACACTCGTTGTCGATTGAAGTCAAGAAAGCCTCCACATAAAAGTGCCAGCAACCTGCTGGCAACTGATTTTAATATCTTGGATGCCTGGGACACCTCCTGGCAACATTACAACACAACTGGCCTATTTATTACTAACTCGACTTCTACCCAACCTGGTTTCGATTTGCCACGCCATACCTGGACCACATCAAGTGGGGCATTTCAGAGGCTCTACAAGTGGGGCATTTCAGAGTCCCCTGAGTGTGACTGCGGCGCTCCACAACAAACTATAAAACACATTGCAACTGTGTGTCCAATTCGACGTTACAATGGCAACATCTCAGACATCCATTTGGCAACTCCCGATGTAGTAGCATGGATAGACTCGCTCGATGTAAACATCTAATGTTCAAATGTCTGCCCAATGTTCAAATATTTTACTTTTTAATTTTTACTTAAAAGACGCGCAATCAAATCGATTGTAAGATCATTTAATATGTATCCATGTTTTGTTTTAGCTAGATTTCATAGAAGAGTCTACCTATTTTTAAGTTTAATTTTTAAAGTGTCACAAAAAAAACCATACGCTAAATAAATAAATAAAAATCGCCATATTTAATTTTGATATCCAATAATTATGATATTTAATATAGTCATCGTCATATATAACTTTCAATATTCGACTGTACTCTTTGATGTTATATACATAGTTGTTTAAATTTCATCGCTGATTAGTCATCGTCATATGCAATTTTTGTTACTCAACTGTACTCTTAGATATTATATACAGTTGTTTAAATTTCATCGCTGTTCATTCATCGCCATATTTGTTTTAAATTTCATCACCATTATTTATCATCATTGTTCACCAATATAATTGTGATTGAAGCCGTGGTGTGGGATTAGTTTATAATAACATACAGTCGCATCACTATAGGTATATCGAGGTATACCCGATATATCGAGGTTAAATAAATTCATTCAATATTGTTTGTTGTTGTATGTTCTGAAAAATATATATAAGCATGTGCCTGAATTTCAATAATTATTATGTCAAGTTACTATAAATCCCATATAATGTAAAAACATTTCCATAATATGAAGTCTAATGACAGTGGAAAAATTCAACTTAAGTAAAATAAATAAGTGATGGAGAAGTTCCAACTTCGAAATTGTCATCGCCTCAACGGCGTAATCGATAGCGTGTCTGCCCAAGGATTCGAGCCAGGCACTGACGAGGAAGGTTCTAATTCATCCGAAACACAAAAAATATGAAGTGGATTTTTCTGAGAAACTTCAAACCATACCTTTGAATTGGAAAAAATTCCAATTACTTCTTTACTTACTTGAGTTTAATTGATCTCAAAAATCCCCAATAAATTACTATAAATGTTTTATTCAAAAATAATTAAACTATTTTAAGGCATTTTGATATCACAGAGAAACCTCAATCATTTCAAACATAAAGTATAACTCAATTATTTGTAATTATTTTTGAAATTTCTTTGCAAAAACTAAAATCCATTGGAAGCTACTACTTGGTTTTTTTTTTAATATTATAAAACAACTTTAATTACGAGTAAGAACTACACTTCAGCAACGAAAAGAAACAAAAATTAATCTTTTTTTCTTATATGTACCACATAAAAATAATTTTTTAATGACTTTTATTTAAAAAAATTTAACAAAAGAATTCTAAAACAAAAAATTTTTATTTTCTCTTATATTAAAAAATTAGTTATTTTATCAACCGATTTTCTTATTTTATTTCGATCGACTGTCACAAACACATAAATAGTTTGACAAAAGAAGTCAGCCATGTGAAGAAGTCAGTAATCATGTATTAAAATTTACAGCAAAAATATTAATAATGCAACTATATCAAAACAACTTAAAGACAATACAAAACAACCTCGATTTGCAAGAAATAACGATCATTTTAAAGTTTTTTAAATACAAATGAGCTGATCGCAGTTGTCAAGTATTTTTTCGGGACAAAAAATCTGTGGAAAATTTCTTAAACTAATAATTTTTAAAAATATATCATTCAGGACCGCATTAAGAGAAAACATATTACAAGAATAAAAAATACGATAAGTCGTGTGTCTCGAATAAATTGTTTGAATACATTGATTCAAGAATTAGATAAATCGCAAGAAACACGTTGGTTCATGACAAAGACAGTGTTTCAACAAATGGTCTTTTATGGGGTGAACAGCTTCGTAGCAGGTGTAGGATCCTCAATGAAATTTACGGCACGACGAAGTCTGAAATGTCATTAACTCCTAAAATAGAGATTAATTTTTTTAGGAGTTTCACTTTAATATTGATAACTATTTCATTTTGTTTTTTATTCAGTTTACTTTGATCGATTTGTTTATGGTGAGCAAGATTTTTAAAAAGTATATTTGAAAATAAAGGTATAATGTGACAAAAAATTACATTTACATTTATATCAAACACAACCAACATATCATCAATAACATCATGATGCAACAACTATTTTTCATTTAGACTTGCCGGTTTCTTTTTTAGTCTCCAATTGCAATTTATATATGTCACTCGCAAAGATTAGTGGCAACTCATTTTTCGGAATTTCAAAAAGCATAGATTAACCGTTAACATCTTGTCTGTTTTGTGAGATGTCGGTGATAATTTTTTTTAAACTAAATTGGAATAAAAGGAATCTCTGACTATCCGTGTAATAAAAGATAGTCAAAAAACCACAATTAGTACATAAAATTGACCATAAATTGACAAACGGTGAGCCATCACAAACTTTTCCATAAAAAACGAAACTATTGCATTTAAAATATTCCTCCATTCTTGGACCTGTTGTTCGATTAAGTTCAAACTTCGGGATGGTGCATGTTTTAATGAACACAGTACATTCCTGATAGTAGAATCACTATCAGGAACTAAAGAGGAACGGTGGGCCTTGAGATGATTACAGCTAACCTCAGTTTGTGAATTCGACCATACTTGTTTCAACGCAGAACAAATGTAAAACAGCACGTAAAAGTTTTATAAGAGAACGGAATTGAATCCGTACATAATAGCGACTCTAAGAGCCTAAGAGTCGGAACAACCAAGACCAGCACTCACAGCGTCTCTAATACAATAACAACAAGAATTGTATAGGGTCCAACTATTCCTCCTACGGGTAAGTTTATCCAAACATAGTGAATTAACTACAAACTATAACTATATTACAACGTAGTGCATTTGATCCAGGCGATTGTTGAATCAGAAGTTGCGCCAATAAATAGTTCTAGCAATTGTATTAAAATATTACGATACAATAATCAATAACTACCAAACGATGCGCCAATGGTCCCGGCGACTGCAATTTTTTTCGACTGTATTCTATTCAGAAACTATTAATTAGGTGGATTTTTACACGGTTATGTTACACTAAGAGTAGTATTAATATCCACGTACATATTTCTTCAAAAGAATTTCTTCAAATAACTAGATTCTGAATTTAAATGTAAGTTTTACTTGTTTTAACTACCGATTAAAATAAGAAAAATTATATGTTATAAATATCAAAATTATACCAGAATTGATAGTCTTGTAGACTCTTGCAAGTATATAAATACAACATTTTATGAATACGGAAGAGAATAAAATAATAAAATGAGACAACAAAAAAAACCATTGAAATGATTGTTCAACATGGAAACGCAAACGATAAAATATTATATCAACGACATTGAATCGGTAAAAACAGTAACAGTACCTTTTCAAAACGGATGAATTAATTTCAGGGACAACTGCTTTGTTTTGCTTTGCAATATTTTGGTCTCATCTTTCAATTTTTATGTCATTCGCAATGATTTGTGACAACTCATTTTTCAAGGATTTCAAAAAGCAAAAATTATTTTACGATTTTTGGTTGATATTTTCGCCCAAAGAAAATCGGAAAAATATGCTTGAAGGAAGCTCTGCCTTTCCATGTAACCAAAATGAGTCAAAATAATACGGCCATAAATCGACTTGACTCCAGCAATCAAAGAATTTTCATACAACTGAAAATATCCGCTAAATATGCAAATATATCCACTACATATATCCACTATAATTCGATTTAGCTCAAACTTCAACACGGGAAATGTGGGAAATAACTGTATAGTGAGTATAGAAAAGCAGTGTACAAAAAAGCTCTATCTTCTTCAAATAAAAAAACTCAATACAATGTCTACCACAAAAGTGCTGCCTTTTATACTCTGGTGGACTAGACTTTTTTTATTTTTCTACCAATTGGCTTAAAACAAGTTTGCAATTCGCGGTGATAAACGAAAACGTATTTCATGATAAAATTAATAATGCTACGATAACAGAAAAACTCATTTCAACCATAAATAATCTAAAAATAGATAATTGTTAGCATTAGTTATACCCGGCATTACTAGCTGGAATGTAATGTGAAATTTTAATAAATCCAAAAATGTAAGCTTCAATATTTTTAAAACATTTATAACGTTTCAATACTAAAGATGGGTTGATAAATTTTTCAATTTTATGAATACGAACAAACTACATTTAGACTGCGTTCCAATTAATGCTAAGTTGTACTAAACGTGCTAAATCAATTTAGTCAACTTTTATTTGACTATCAATATTTTGTTTCTAAATAATTGGAAAGAAATTGATGTTTTCATGACAACTCAATAACATTAATTTAAATTAAAACTGGGTTGTGACCTAAATCAAATTTAGATTTGGCAGTTAAGTACAATTTAGTAACAAGTTGAACCCACTGCTAGATTGCCAGGTTTTACAATGCAAATAATCAAGAAATTCAATTCACAGTTGTAACAAAACATGGGTAACATTGGTAAACAGGTAAATAAACAGAATTTTGCGTCATGAATTGAACAAGCTTGAGATTCATGAAGAACTATAAGGAATTAAACTACGTGTTTTGTTAACCATAATTAATTCTTATTTGACAAGTAGGCGAAATTTAAAAAAAGTGAGAAAACATAGTTTTACGACATCAAAATAATGTAAGAATTTGTGCCTTTGTAGAATCAAGTTGGTGCCTAAATTACTTAAATCATCGATTGTAAATTCTTAAAATTATCCACTGCTTAACACACATCCTATGAAAGACTGTTAGTGATAAAAATTTAGTTTAAGGTATTTCATGTATAAGGGTGGATACTCTTAATCCGAGATAAGCAAGAGATCTCCCTTAACAATCACAGCCAGTAAAATCGATGGTGGCACTGAAGAAGGCAAAAAGATATGATTAGGTGAAGAGCAGTATCACTTCTCACCCCTCACAGGGAACGAGAACTATGTCGTCACACGCTTAACAGATGCAAACCTAAGCGATATGCTTTTATTAGAATGATTAAAAGTTGAGAACGAACTTACATATATCACTTAAACCAGAACGCGTTGAAAATTACGGCTTTTTTTTTTTTTTTTTATACTAAGTTAGACATGTTTAGTGTTAATTTAAATAAATTATAAATTAACGTCTCTGAATATCCGAAGATACCATGCCAACTGTGGATTGTGGAAATGGATTATGTTTCTTTAAGAAATTGGTGGACATGGACTTTAAAAAGTTGGGGATTAAAATAATCAGGGAAAACCCATAAGGGCAAGGAATTCCAAAGATAAGAAACACGGTTGAAAAAATCACGTTGAAAGGCTTCAGTTCTACATTTTGTTATTTGAACGGTGAATGGGTGGGCCATGGCTGATGCTCTGGTTGAACGAGAAAAAATAGCGGGTTTGGGTAGTATTGATTTGATCTCCTCAGAAGAGTACTTATCCATAATGTATTTGTAAAATATCGTCAAATCAGCGACATTTCTTCTATGCTGTAAAAAATCAAGCATTGTAAGATTTGAATTTCCGATCAATTTAATTGCTTTCCGTTGGACAGTGTCTAGACATTTTAAAGAGGTTGGGTATGCACCACCCCAGATGTGAGAACAGTACTCCATGCAGGGGCGAATAAATAATTTTTATATTAAAAGAAGCTGTTCGCTATTGAAAAACTTACGACAACGCCCTAGATATCCCAACTTTTGAACCGCGCTCTTAGCAAGATTGAAAATGTGAGTATTCCATTTCATTTCATTTTCAACCTCAACCCCCAAAAGTTTGATAGATTCCTTTTCTTCTAGATCGTTAAATCAAATTTTAATGGAAAAGGATGTAGATGGTCTTGTAAAGTGGCAAAACTGTGTTTTACTTGCATTGAATTCTACACTGTTTGTCTAACCCCATTCAAAAATTGTTTTAAGATCAGAGTTTAAGGAATCCGTCAAATTGGTTATTAATAACATCAGATGCCCGTTGCTTTTGTGTTTCATGGGATGCATGTAGCGTACTATCATCGGCGAAAATATGAATGGAATGAACGGTGGAATCTAACAAGTCGTTGATATATATAAGAAAAAGGGTGGAAGACAAAGATGATCCTTGAGGCACTCCTGCGTTGGTAGAAAATGTTTCTGATGATATCCCATCGATATTTACTCGAAACTCTCTCCCAGCTAAAAAGTTTTGAATCCAAGAAATAAGTTGCTCTTCAACACCATAACATCTCATCTTACATATAAGATTGTCATGCCATACTTTGTCAAAGGCCTTGGATATATCCAGTGCAATGCCAAGTGTTTCACCATGGTGCTCGAGCGACTTGTTCCAGACATGTGTTACATAAGATAGCAAATCTCCTGTCGATCGTGCCTGTCGAAACCCATATTGTCTTCCATTAAAAATGTTTGAAGATTCCAAATAAGTCATAATATTATAGTTAATATATTTTTCGAACACTTTTGCAACAACTGACAAGATGGATATCGGTCTGTAATTACTTGAGTCATTCTTTTTTCCTTTTTTTGATACAGGCTGAACGCTAGCTAAACAGTATATTAAATATATAAAGATTCAAGTGAGCTCTCCTTGTCGAATTATGTTCGAATGAACGGTGTTGATTTTTACAGGATGTTTTACAGTACTATGACGGACGACTATCATGTTAGATTAGAAAATATTCAATTATGGTGGTGAATTGCCTTGCTGTGACCGAGTAGTTTTTTTACACCCCACCTATATCCTTCTTGGTTAATACTGTTTTAGAGCAGTCCCTCCTAGCCTGTCGCCTCTGTAACTGCAGAATAAGGATAGGGTTTAAGTGTCCAGGTCAGTACCATCAATATAGTACAGCCCCAAATGAAACCGCTTCATACGGGTTCAAGCTGAGTCACTCTGCCAGTTTCTACCCACTAGGTTTGTACGTTGATAGCTCTTTGCTCATTCAATTTTTCGTCTGATTTCCTCACAGGAACTTACAATATAGGGTTAGTCCGAGATATTTTGTTTCTTTTGTTTCTTTTCTACAATTTCCAAGCTCGCCATGGTGATAGGATTTATGTTAAGTTTATTTTTCTTGGTAAACGAAATCACCGTTGTTTTACAGATTGAGTTTTAATCCCCTAGATAAACAACATGCATCACAAAGTTAAGAAATCTCTTAACAATTCCATAGAGTGTTTGCTCAAACCATCATTTGGTCATAACTATATTATGCCATTCGTGTATAAAATATAATTGATGCCATGGTTGCCCAATACAGCCAAAATTTCGTCTACCACTAGATTTAACATTTGATTTTATAAGACCTTACTTTGTGAGGATCCTATGATAGTACCAATACTGATTTTACAATCCCTAGCCTTAGTTTCCTCCACTCTAGTTCTCAGTACCTCACGCATTCATTTGTTGGATTCAATGTTAAACGTATTGATTTGATTCTTTTATAAAAGGGATCTTACCAAAGTACTATTACGTATTTGGTATTCGATCTAAATTTCTATCGTGTTTACCATGAAAAATATTAAACAGATAGGTTGTTTGGTTCAAAGGTGTCTAAAATTGCTTCTCAAACTTCTCACTCTCTTAGGACAGACGCTTAGTTAGGTTTCTTTTGCTTTTATTGTCCACTTTTATTGCCAGTGGATTAATGCCGCCAGGAAAGTTCTGAAAAAAAGAACAGCTCTCTACAGTTGCTTGTTATCCTTAAAAGTCTCAATCGGCCTAATGTGTGATGGGTTGATCTAAAAGCATTCTTTCGCCAGCGCTTTTTTCAGTCTGATCAGAACTTTACTTGCGGATATATTTTCAGTGAAGCTTTAGTGTAGTTTTCTTATATGCTGGATTGTTTAGCTCTCGTAAAGAGCCAAAACTTTACTGTACCAAATTATGTCTGTTTGCTTTTTTACGGTTCTAATAAAGCGCTGGATTTGAATGCCGATGTGATTGCAAGGTTTTTTTCTGCTACATTTCGTTCCGTATTTTGATCTAGATTCTAAACAATACATTTATCAATGTGTTGGACGGGGGAAAAGCTTTGTATGAAATTTTGTAATCAATTAAAGAACATATCTTCTTCGATGAACCAACCAACTAAGACAAGCGTGTGCACCTTGAAATTCTTTTTAAAAATTTAGCGTTAATAATAGAAGTGGGAGCCAAAACCAAGGTGTCGAACACAACAAAAGTGATTTCATTCGTGCACCTGGTTCCAATCTTTGATGGAAAACAATGCCGTGTACATAAACGAGCAAATCGATGCATTCGCCACATTGTGAAGAAATGCTTTCAATTCTAACGGACAACGAAATACAAATGCTTCATTGAATGTTTAGCAGTTTTTGAATGAATTGAATGTTTTTTATTTAAATCCCACCTTGTGTTTATAGTGTTACGAATAGAAGGTATTGCATTTCACGTACTGCTCAGTTAAAACAGAAAATTATATGGCCTAACAAGGAAGGCTCATTAGAGACTCTTCAGTGCATGTTCTACCCTAATGCTTGCTACTGTTAAATTCAACACCCAATTTCTTGAACTGGTAATGAAGTTGGTGTGCTCCCAACTATCTTTATTTCTACCGTTGCAAAAGATCTTACCTTGTTTAGTGGATCTAGGCTTCTTATAATAGCACGTTGATACTGCTATGGGGTAGTAAACATCTAGATAGGTCATATGCAGTTTTCATGCCACCTCCTTTAGAGACGTTTATGTTCCTTCATCTATTAATAACCTCTTATACTACTCAGTCACATCAGTGAATCTACTGCATCATAATCATTTGCACCACTGAATTGAATGCCTCAAGCTGCAGCCTTACTCAGTAATGCACGATGGTACCTAAAGTCCTTACTCCAGATCACAATAGTTATATGCATATCAAAAGTGAAAATAAATAAATGATCAACACTCCGAAGTAGATCAATAGGTTAGAGTGAAACACTGGGTCTACTAAGTACCATCTAAAAGCTATCCTCATTAAAGAGTATTAGCGTGGATATTTGAACCGACATTTGGCAAGAAAAATAATCTTGAGAGATGGGCCCTTTTACAGTACCTTTTTGAAAGAAATCCACGTAATCGAGAGATATCGCATACTTCAAATTAAGGAAAAGTATCGTAACTAGATGATTGCAGTCTGATTGGACAACCACGCAGCCTAAACTGCTGCAACACCCAACAAAGAAAAAAACTGTTTCGTAAAACTAAACAAACTCGACAAATGTCATAATTTTACAGGTCATTGAGTATCTGGCATTCAGATATTGCAGTTGCGTGCATGATCAAAATACTAGCTATGAAGAGCGTAGCAAGGACTTCCGTCAGATTTAAACTAAATGATAGAAGAAATTATACGGGAAATTATTCTATAATGATAGCAGAAATTATATTATGGTCCAAAACTATGAAACAACCCCATAGATTTAAGGCAGTTGAAAAAATTAATTTGGGCTTACAACAATGATATAGAGCAATATGTGCTCAAGGATGAATAAAAATAACCAATATGAAAATTGGTCTTACAGCACATTGAAGATAACACAACACCTCAAGAATATTAAATTGCAGGAGATAGATAATTTTAGATTTTGTCAATCCGAAGAATAGAACAGCACACCTTTTCAAAAACAATCTACGTTTAACAATCAACTTTGATTCACTAGAAAAGGCTCATCATGCGCGCGGAAATAAACAGGTGGGATGCAATAAATCTTTTTGATTGCAGGGCAATGCAAAAATACAATGTATCTAACTTTCACTTAATATTATATTCAGCATCAACTCCGTGCCTACAGAAATCGAAATGATTTTATTTTTTCTGTGTCCAAGTTTCCATATAGGGATTGCAATCCCGGGATCCCGACCCATTTTTATGATCCCGCAATCCCGGGATTAATGAAAGAAAATCCCGGGATTACAGGATTGTCATATTTGAAGGGATTGATCAACGAAAACACGGCATTCTGTTATCAAGTTTTGTTGATTTGTAATTCTTTTATTTTTGGTCATATGGAATGAGATCATATTGCATTGGCAATAGCAATACGATAATACTTGTCAAGAAATATATCATAAGGGTGCTGGCGGATAAACTCTATTCAGTCCACAGTAGCACATTCAATCGTGTTCCACTCTATCATGAAATATTGGCCTATGCCCTTGCAGCTCTTCAGGTTGTACTGAGTAGGCTAGAAAATGAAAGCAAGCCATTAGTTCGTAAGTCGACTGTCTCAATAACTATCATAAAAGTAAGGAGAACCGTAACATTTTGAGTATTTAAGTATTTGCAGAATGGAATCTTTGCTTTTGTTGATAATACATCGAACATATTTAATGTTCCAAGTCGAAGCTCCATAAAAGTTTTTATTGAAAATTATTTAACGTTGCATCAGCAGCAGCAGCAGACGTGTGATCTGAAACGGGTGATCAAACTACTCACACTGCTACATCATCCAGCACAGATTACAACGAAAATGTTACTAACGATGTGGTTCCAGCCGATTTAGTAGGGAAAATTTGGTTTGGAAAATGAACTGTAGTGTACTAAACAATACCTTTTTGGTCAGAATGCAACAAGATGAAATATTAAACTGGTCACTGCAATTTGTAGAGAAATGAACAAATTTAAGCAAACCCGTCATAGAGGACCCCATTTGAAGTGCATGTATAATAATTTATAAATCCACTAAGAAGTATGGAATCGGAACGGGTTTTTGGTGTTTTTTGAGTTATATTAATATAACTGGTAGTATTCGTTATATTATTTTAAGTATGTTGAGGTTCGTTAAACATCTTTATTTACTTTAACACATTATTTATTTATGTTATTTTGGTTATTACATATACTTAATGTAATTACATTATAACTATATAACACACAGAAAACCGGCCACTATTTTGAGTGTAACCTTTTATTTTCACAACATCACGTACACTGAATATACATTAGTTTTATTTCTTTCAATTTCTTTCGTAAGAAACTGCAGCGTCAGGCGCTTGGAATATGATATGTTTTTATGAATATACTTTAATGCTGATAATGTTATTAAAGTATAGTGTAACCCTTATGGTCAATCACTACACCTTCCCCCTTTTTTTTTTTAAAGAAAACATATTCAATTCGCCTGACACTACCTTTCTGTAATACTAATTTTTGTTTTGAACTGTTCTCTTAGAATTGAGTATTCGGTGTTCCGGCATTGCTCTAGGCCATTGGCAGCTAAAAGTCAGCGAGTACTCGATTCTTTACATTTAACCTTGTTTGCGGTTTTTAGAGAAAATTATTATTTTTATTAAGTTTGAAAATTAGCTCTTGCATAATTAGATTATGTGTACGTGTGTGCTATTTAGAGTTTTTAACCTTGTTAACTTAACGCATTTATTTAATTTTACTTTATTACTTAAGATTATTATTTTTATTTAAACGTATTTATTTACTTTTATTTTATTACTTAGGATTACTATGGTATACCATCCCCTTTAAAAAAAATTATTTGAAATCAAATCATTAGTAATAAAAAAAAAAAATTATACATTATGATTTTATCCTATTACGTTAAAATATTTGTTTACATTTAATTTCTTAAAATAAAAATTGAAAAACAGAACCATAGTCTGTTAAGTGCTAATTAATGCTAATTAATTTTATAAAAGTTATTTTTTATTAACAAAAAATGATTTTATTTTTGGTTTGAGAAAAAAAAAATTTTAATTTCTTTTATATTTATTTGTGTAAATGCTATTTTACTTAAGTTTATTGTATTAAAATTAATAATAAAGCGTTATAATATTAGTTCATGAATTTCTTTGTTTTTGATATATTATATTTTTAATTTAGTAGTTTAACTCTATTTTTGTGAACGACTATCTTTCTGTTTTTTGTTTTATCTCTATGTTATTATTGCTTAATATTTGTATAACTTCGTAAGGTCCTTCGTAAATGCTATCTAGTTTATGTTTACCTTCTGACTCTATATAAACTTTGTCTCCTATTTTAATTGAGATTGGGTTGTTATTCTTTTTGTCAAAGTTCATTTTTCGTTTTTGTTTTTCTTTTTCTATTACTTCCCTTACTCTGGATTTCGTAACTAATAGCCTTTGTCTAATTATCTCTGCGTATTGTTCTACATTATATGATTTTTTAGCTTTTTGTACATCATCTAAATTTGTAGTTCTACCGAAAATTAGTTCGAATGGTGTATATGCGTGATACGCGCTTGGTGTTGTGTTATAACATAAGGCGTATATTGGTATCCACTCGTCCCAGTCTGTATGGTTTTCGTTGGAGTAATGTCTAAGGTATGCATTTAGTTCCTTATGATTTCTTTCAAGTTTTCCGATTGTTTGTGGATGATAAGCGGTGCTGAAAATTTGCTTTACTTTTAGTAACTTAGAAATTTCTGCTAGGGTTTCATTTAAAAATTCCGTACCCCTATCCGATTTAAGTGTTTTAGGTATTCCGAAAATACAAATGATTTTTTCGAAAATTTCTTTTGCGACGGTTATACTTTCTTTATTCTGCAGTGGTATCAGTATTACGAAATTAGTTAGTTCACATTGCGCTGTAAGAATAAACTTATTATTATTAATCGTTATTGGTAAAGGTCCTACTAAATCTATTTGGATTGTTTCGAATGCTTCCTCTGGTGTTTCTGTAATCACCATATTTTCTTTAATTCTAGGGTTATACTTGTTTTTCTGACATAATTCACAATTTTGTATAAATTTGTTGATGTCTTTAGACATATTGTGCCAGTTGTAATTTTTCATTATTTTCTTCTTAGTCCTATTCTGTCCTGTGTGACCTCCTGTAATTGGGTCATTGTGGTACCTATTTAATATTTCTAACCTTTCGTTAATATCATCAACTGTTTTCGTTGGATCCTCAATTTTAATTATTATATTGTATTTATTAGCTTCTGCTTTAAATATTTCGGGCTTAATTATTTTAAAAATGTCGTCATTTTTAAAAATTTTGAAGTCAATTATCATCGCATTTGCTACTTTACGTAGTGTTGAAAAAATTGAATCCACAATTTTATCATTGATGCTAAATTGAATTTTTATATTCCCGTTTTTTTACATTTTCGTCAATTATCATTGCATTTGCTACTTTGCGTAGTGTTGAAAAAATTGAATCCACAATTTTATCATTGATGCTAAATTGGATTTTTATGTTTCCGTTTTTTACATTTTCGTTATATAACTTTTTATTTTTATGCGCTTTTTTCATTTTAATTATTAATTTATTATTTTTGTAGTCGACTTCTGAGGATAATAGTTTAGTTGGTTTTTCCATAGTTGGATTATTTAGGTTTTTGTTTTCATTCCCACTAGTGCTATTAGAATCTACATCTTTATTAGTCTTAGATCTAGTGGTCATTGCATTTATTGTGATTTCATTTCTATCGTGAATATTTTTCAAAGATTCGATTGAAATTATGGATAGCGCGTCCGCTACGCAGTTTTCTTTTCCTTTTATATATTTGATATTGAAATCGTATTTGATATTGAAAGGAGTCGAAATTAGAAGAATACGATTGGTTAAGGTTGGTTCAATTAAGGTATGGTTTCTGATCTTTCTGGTATTTGTATTATACTGGCTGAGCTTTCCGTTTCGTACATGTTTTGTATGTTTAGGTTGCTTTTGTTACCGTGTTCTGTGATGAGCATTATTGTTGAGTTTCCGAAATTTATAACTGCTTGGTGTTCTTTTAGAAAGTCGATTCCGACTATACCATCGAATGGTATCGGAAAATCAGTTCGTACTAAATGGAAGGATTGGTTGAAAACGTTATTATTAATGTCGCTAAGTATTAAGTTAATTGATCCAAGTGTATAAGAATAACCATGAGTAACTCCCTTAATCTTTATTTTTCTTTTACTTAAATTATTTAGGTTAATGGAACGAATTTGTTTTAACACTGATATTTCTGCTCCAGTATCTATAAGGAATTTGAAAAGTTTATTTTGTACATAGAATTCGATGAAATTGGTTAAGTTATCATTTAATTTGAAAATTTTAATTAGTCCTCCTTCAACTTTATTGTTTGTAGCTGAAACCCCAATTCCTCGTCTGCAGTGTCTTCTGCGTATGCTCTGATATTTCCCTTGTTATTGTTTTGAGTTTCTTGTTTGTTGTATCTTTGGTTATTGTATCGTTGGTTATTGTATCTATTAAAGTGATTTCTATGGCTTTTATTGGTGTTATTATTAAAATTTGGTCTATTGGTATAATTAAAACCTCTTTGGTAAAAGTTTCCATTATTCCTATTATTTCTATTAAAATTGTTATAATTATGGTTTGAACGTGCCCGTTCTGTGTTCCAATTTCGAGTGTATATGTTGTTTCTGTTTACGAAATGGTTATTTCGCGCATAGGAATGGTTATCACGTGCTCGTGCGGTCATAATAGATACCGCATTATCGTTATTTATCTCTCTAAGTTTTTGTATTACATCTGAAACTTCGTTGAAATTATTCATCATAGCACTAATTAGTATATTGTTAGAAGGAAAATTTCTCTTTATTGATTTAGTAATCTCTTGAATAGTATAGCTAGTCGCTATCTGTGATGACACACCTTCGTTTATGAACGCATTTTTTAAAGTTTCAGCTGATTCCTCTAATATTTTTATAAAATTTTCTTTGCCTTTGTTTAGGTTAAGTTCCTCTAGTTGTGTCTTTATGTGTATTGTGGACATACCCTTGCATTTTTGTTTTAGAGCTGTTATAATCTGGTCAACCGAAGTTGCATTTTCCGTAGCCTCTCGTGCTTTTCGTATAAGTTTGGATCTTATAAGTGTCACAAGCAATTTTTCATTTTGTTTGTCTGGTACCGATAGCTTAAGAATTTCTAATTTATCGATTATTGAATCTAAGATTAAAGGTTCACCGTTGTAGTCTTCCTTTAGTATTCTCACGACCATGTTGACAACTTGCTCTGTTGTGAGTGCCATTTTTGTTACAGTTATTCTTGTTTCTTTAACGCTGTTATTCAAATTTAAATTTTCTTGTCTCACTATTTGTGTGTCTCTGTCGAATAGTTTGTCTGGAAAACTGTAATTCAAGTTAAGGTAGCTAAAAGTTATTTTAATTTTGTCTAATAAAACTTTAAAATTTTTATTTAGAATGTCTCTGTCTAGTTCGTGTAGATTTTGAGAAGTTCTCGAGAGTATCAGAAATTTGTTGAAGTTTACTATACAAGCATTTTCGTACGTGTGAATTGAATTTTTACATACCGGGGTTTTCTCATTAAATTGTTCATACAATATGTTAATGTTTTTGATACATTTCCGGAGATTATCCAAATCGCTCATTAATATCCCATATATACGTTATATTTATTGCAGGAAACAACGACGCGTTTATATCATAGTTATAAAGAAATAAATGTACATATTAGTAGTACTTAGTAGAGTATTGATAATTCCCTTTTATTCATAAAGTTATTAATTTGATACAAATAGATTATTTAAAAAAATATATTAATTCAATCAGGTATGGTATATGTTAAAATTTGTTATATGATACTCATACTCGAATATTTTGAAAAAAAAAATTAAAAAAAATTTTAGAAAGAGAAGAGTCGGTATATATGTATATCAAAATTAATTTATTTTGAATATTTATTTATTTTATTTATTCATTTATTATTCGTTCTAATGTTGAAAATTAGATTTCATTTTCGTTTAGGTTAGAAAAAGTAAATTGTTATACAGTTTATAACTTTAATTTTAATTTATTAAGTACCGATTTGGTTCAGATTCTCTCGTGTTACGGCACGAGTAATCTGTGCAGTTATTCTGTTTTTTGTGTACTTGTATATTTTATATACGCATAAAAAAAATAAAATTGTTCCGGCAATAGCGACGCAATAATACAAAAATGTGTTTTGGTCAGTTACTGTTTCGTGGATTATATTCAGTTTTTCTAGACTTTCTAGATGTATAGCACTGTTCTCGTTTTTCGTTTCTATAGGTGCATCCACTTTTGAATTGCACATTATGTTTTTCCAGTTTTAGATTGTTAACTTTATTTCGAAAGTTATTTAAAATATTTTCGCCGAGACGAGACAAAAAATTAAAACAGAAATTATTCTCTTATAATTATAGTTATAAATTATAATATAATTTTTAGAAAGAAAATAGTTTCAAAGTGAAACAATAACACATATTAAATTTTGGTCAACACTATTGTTTATTTTATTATAGAAAATTTTTCGAAAGAAAATAGTCTCGAGAATGGATCGGTATAGGAACAGAATTCTGTATCACACTTTTATTTGTTTTATTTTAGCGGAATTTTGGTAGTGCAATTTGCAGAGAAAAATTTCAAAGTTAATCAGTTTCGAAATTAAATTTTGGATAGCACTGTTACCTGTTATGTTATAGAGTAATTTGTTTTTGAAAAGTAGATAGTTCCAGAAAGTTAATCATTACAAAAACGGAATGTTTGCAGAAACAACGCGAGTAAAATAATATCGAGAATTTCGGGCCACAATTTATTTGTTTTATTTTTAATCCATTTTTTAGGAGTGCAGTTTGCAAAGAAACAAAATTCAATGATAGTTAGTATCAAAAACTAAATTTTTACTATTACTTGTTTTATTTTAAAAGATTTTTCTTGCCTTTGAAAAGAAAATAGTTTCCAAAAAAAAAATTAATGAATCGATCGATCATTATGAAAGCAAAATTTTAACAAAAACAACGAGAGTTAATTAATATTTAGAATTTTGGGACCACGATTTATTTGTTTTATTTTTAAAATAATTTTTATCAGTGAAAAGCAAAAGAAAATTTTTCAAAAGTTGTTCAATATTTAAAATTAAATTTTGAGTAGCACTAATAATAGTTTTGAGATGTATCGTTACCGATGTAAAATTTTTCACAACACAAATACTTACTAATTAGTATTTTGGACCACACTATTATTTGTTTTAATTCATATTAGCTTTTACACTATCTTTGTTGAATTTTTTTTTTATTCTTTATTTGTTTTCAAATTTAAAAAAAAATATTATTCGGATTTCGTTTTGATAACAAAAAAGAATTTATTCTTATAAATATGACTTTTTTTATTTATTTGTTGAATTTGTTTTTGAATAAAAAAGAAATTATTTTGATTTCGTTTTAACGGAAAAGAAAAAATGACTGATATATTTGTTTGTATAATATTTGATCAGCACTTTTATTTTATTATAAACTTTAATTTAACACTTATTACGAAATCGATTTTATGAAAGATTTTATTCTATTAATTAACTAAAGAAATATAAAAAGGTTTTTTTCCTAGATTTTTTTTTCTTGATTTCCTCCTGCTAGTTTGGATGTTTTTGATGGTTAGGTGTGTAAAGTTAGATGTTATAGATGTTATGTTGGTTTTTTAGATGTTTTACCCTTGGTTGGATTAGTGGATGTAATAGTACAATAATTGTAATAACATTCTAATTATTTACCAAAAGCAATTTAGGGCATTGCAAGAAAAAAAAGTTTTGTAGGTTATGTATAATTTAAAAAATATTTTTTATTAATTGGAACTGCATATTTCACTTTTATGCAAAATACATGATAATAGCATAAATAATACCGAATATATGGTAAAATGTCAAAAAAGGCAAAAATTAATGTTTTTTTTCATGAATTTGAAATTTAATCACAATCATTTTTCATTTTTTATGATCATTAGAGCCCGAAATATTTCAAAAATAGTGAAGCGACCTACTCAAAAAACACCAAAAACCCAGTTCTTGCTATTTTTGAGGCACTTCCGGACCTCCAAATTTGCTAAATAATTACATGCCCCCTAACTTTTATGTCCTTAACATAAAACAAACAAAAAATTCAACTTTGCTCTTACATCAATATAAAATGCTAATATGACTCCACTATTACTAAGTTTACACCAGTATCTAATTTGCTACGCATCAAATTTGCTAGCCATTTTCACCATCATACTTTTTAAATTTGATACGGTGATGTAAACTCTTATTAATTAGGTATGACATATTAATTTTTAGCGCGTCCTTTTCATTGTTAATTTTTTGGTTAGGAAAAAACAATTTCCATATATATTTTTTATAAAAAACTGAAAACATTTATTATATTAATGCTAAAATTTATTTTACTTTTAATTTCAGCAAAAAAATCACACCAAACATAATATATATTTATAAAATAAGTTGATTTATTTTTATTTTAAATGTCATACCTAATTTTAGTGTTCACACCGTAAAAATAATACCTATTTGCTACGTACCTAATTTGATACGTAGCAAATCATCCTACCAAATATTTCGTACGTACTTTTTTGATAAATGTTTACATCGACCATAGTCGACCTAATAAGTATAGTATGTACCTAAACGTATGGTGTAAACTTAGTATATATTCAATTTTGATTTTTTTAAGAAGTTAAATTAGTAAGTCAATTTTTTAGAATGATTATTCTTTTCGACACTAAAAAATGAATAATTTGAGAATTGTGTTTTTCTCTTAATTTTTCATGGTTTTTCATACAAATTTTGAATCCCATTTTAAATAGAAATCGTCTAGCATTTGAGTATAACATATGGTTCATCCCTTGTTCATAAATCAAAAAATAATAAGCAAAATCCAAGACACACATCTTGTCATTTTCAGCAAATTTATTGTCCGAACTATAGAACAAAACGTTGTTCTAAAAATTGCCCTATGGTGGGAATATTTACTAATAACGAAAAACTAAAAACCTAGTTTGGAAAGACATTTATAAGGTTCATTTTATCTGTTGAGGTTTGATATTAGGCGCTTTCCAATCGAGTGAATTGCTGAATGATTCACTTAAACTGAATTGGTCTAATATTCAGTAAATCATCAAAAATAGAGCCAAAACAACAAAAAACAGCAATTTTTTGACATTTAAAAAATACATAACCAAAATCGAAAATTTAGACACAAACAAATATGTTGCGATTTATTTTTTTATTATTTTTAACGTTTGACCACAAACCGTAAATAAAAAAATATGAATATGTTGAACTGATGAACCTATTTTTTCCTTCACTTTATTCAATTCAATTCAGTTCTGTAGTAGCTCAGTTTACGTTCAGTGGAAACTGAATATTACCATTGGAACACACAAATTCCGGAATACAATTCAGTTTAAGTGAATCATTCAACAATTCACTCGATTGGAAAGCGGCTATTGTAAATTATTATTATCAATTGCTTTGTGCGAACTGACGAAATAATGACAGATGACAAATATTAACTGTCAAAATTTTGTTTTCTGGAATTTATATTCACCACTCCGAAACGTCAAAATTTGGTATAGCTTTTTAGCATCATCAAATTGTGACAGTAGGCATAACAAATTATTTCAGCAGAAACAACAATTTATTACAGAAGTTTAAGTGCCAAAGTAATATTTATATTAGTATGTATAATTATATATATTTATTAACAGCAAACATAAATACTACGAAGTTTATCACCTTATGTCAAAATTTTGTTTTTACAAATTTCACCTTCACCAAAAACTTTGTTCTGTTAAATATTTGTGAGTTCGCACAAAGCAATTTATCAATGTTCATACTGATTTTGAAGATTAATAAAAAATTGTGGGTGTAGTCCTCCGCGCGGAAGAAGTGAAACTTCGTAATGTGGAAATAAAAACATATTACATTCTTTTAAAAGTCATTAATTAGTAGTGAACTCATACTGTTCATATTCTTTAAGACAACTTTTGGCAAGATTACTTTATCTTAGGCCCCAGCCAATTTTTTTTTTTTGATTTTAGGGCACTTTTATAAGCATATTACAAAAAAAATTTTTTGAAAATCAGTTCCGGGGACCAAGATATAGGCCTTTGAAAAAAAAAATATCGTATAAAAGTACACTTTTTTTACCGAATGTTGCAATCCAAATGACGTTTAATGTTATTTTTGATATATAATTTTAAAGAATCAACATGAATAACTTAAAAAAAAATAATTATAACCTTAGGGGCCTACGTTATGACCATTTCAGGCAAGATTACTTTAACTTAGGCGCGAGTGGATTTTTTTTTAGTTCTTGCTATTTTTGAGGCACTTCCGGACCTCCAAATTTGCTAAATAATTACATGCCCCCTAACTTTTATGTCCTTAACATAAAACAAACAAAAAATTCAACTTTGCTCTTACATCAATATAAAATGCTAATATGACTCCACTATTACTAAGTTTACACCAGTATCTAATTTGCTACGCATCAAATTTGCTAGCCATTTTCACCATCATACTTTTTAAATTTGATACGGTGATGTAAACTCTTATTAATTAGGTATGACATATTAATTTTTAGCGCGTCCTTTTCATTGTTAATTTTTTGGTTAGGAAAAAACAATTTCCATATATATTTTTTATAAAAAACTGAAAACATTTATTATATTAATGCTAAAATTTATTTTACTTTTAATTTCAGCAAAAAAATCACACCAAACATAATATATATTTATAAAATAAGTTGATTTATTTTTATTTTAAATGTCATACCTAATTTTAGTGTTCACACCGTAAAAATAATACCTATTTGCTACGTACCTAATTTGATACGTAGCAAATCATCCTACCAAATATTTCGTACGTACTTTTTTGATAAATGTTTACATCGACCATAGTCGACCTAATAAGTATAGTATGTACCTAAACGTATGGTGTAAACTTAGTATATATTCAATTTTGATTTTTTTAAGAAGTTAAATTAGTAAGTCAATTTTTTAGAATGATTATTCTTTTCGACACTAAAAAATGAATAATTTGAGAATTGTGTTTTTCTCTTAATTTTTCATGGTTTTTCATACAAATTTTGAATCCCCTTTTAAATAGAAATCGTCTAGCATTTGAGTATAACATATGGTTCATCCCTTGTTCATAAATCAAAAAATAATAAGCAAAATCCAAGACACACATCTTGTCATTTTCAGCAAATTTATTGTCCGAACTATAGAACAAAACGTTGTTCTAAAAATTGCCCTATGGTGGGAATATTTACTAATAACGAAAAACTAAAAACCTAGTTTGGAAAGACATTTATAAGGTTCATTTTATCTGTTGAGGTTTGATATTAGGCGCTTTCCAATCGAGTGAATTGCTGAATGATTCACTTAAACTGAATTGGTCTAATATTCAGTAAATCATCAAAAATAGAGCCAAAACAACAAAAAACAGCAATTTTTTGACATTTAAAAAATACATAACCAAAATCGAAAATTTAGACACAAACAAATATGTTGCGATTTATTTTTTTATTATTTTTAACGTTTGACCACAAACCGTAAATAAAAAAATATGAATATGTTGAACTGATGAACCTATTTTTTCCTTCACTTTATTCAATTCAATTCAGTTCTGTAGTAGCTCAGTTTACGTTCAGTGGAAACTGAATATTACCATTGGAACACACAAATTCCGGAATACAATTCAGTTTAAGTGAATCATTCAACAATTCACTCGATTGGAAAGCGGCTATTGTAAATTATTATTATCAATTGCTTTGTGCGAACTGACGAAATAATGACAGATGACAAATATTAACTGTCAAAATTTTGTTTTCTGGAATTTATATTCACCACTCCGAAACGTCAAAATTTGGTATAGCTTTTTAGCATCATCAAATTGTGACAGTAGGCATAACAAATTATTTCAGCAGAAACAACAATTTATTACAGAAGTTTAAGTGCCAAAGTAATATTTATATTAGTATGTATAATTATATATATTTATTAACAGCAAACATAAATACTACGAAGTTTATCACCTTATGTCAAAATTTTGTTTTTACAAATTTCACCTTCACCAAAAACTTTGTTCTGTTAAATATTTGTGAGTTCGCACAAAGCAATTTATCAATGTTCATACTGATTTTGAAGATTAATAAAAAATTGTGGGTGTAGTCCTCCGCGCGGAAGAAGTGAAACTTCGTAATGTGGAAATAAAAACATATTACATTCTTTTAAAAGTCATTAATTAGTAGTGAACTCATACTGTTCATATTCTTTAAGACAACTTTTGGCAAGATTACTTTATCTTAGGCCCCAGCCAATTTTTTTTTTTTGATTTTAGGGCACTTTTATAAGCATATTACAAAAAAAAATTTTTGAAAATCAGTTCCGGGGACCAAGATATAGGCCTTTGAAAAAAAAAATATCGTATAAAAGTACACTTTTTTTACCGAATGTTGCAATCCAAATGACGTTTAATGTTATTTTTGATATATAATTTTAAAGAATCAACATGAATAACTTAAAAAAAAATAATTATAACCTTAGGGGCCTACGTTATGACCATTTCAGGCAAGATTACTTTAACTTAGGCGCGAGTGGATTTTTTTTTTATTATTTTTATCGTAAATTAAGAAAATTTTGTAAAAGGGACGATTTTGATCGTTTATCTTGTAAGCACATAGGAAATAAAGCAAAAATAAGTAAAAAATAAAAAATTTTTGTCAAAACCAGTGCAATTTTGTATGGATTTTTCTTTTTTTCAAAGGCCTGTATCTTGGACCCCGGGGCTCCGATACAACTCGTTTTGGTTTTATTCGCTTCAGTGAGTGATTCTCTATCAAATAAAAAAAAATTCTTGGGGCCTAAGAAAAAGTAATATCCCCCAAATTTTATTAACATTGCTTACAATTCACAATTGATCGCATCTTTTAATTATCATTTTCGAGTGGAGAAATATCCAAATCTATAACATTTACAATGGGCTTATGATAACTAAAGTAAGATACGAAATGTTTGAGTTCTATTTTTTCAATATTTCTTGTAAAAACTGCATTTTTTTTCTCGTTTAAAATATTTCAACTTAAAATGATATGAACATAAGTCTTCTATCCGGAGTCTTCTATCAAAATAAGTTGCAAATGGTTTTTTTTTTATAGAAGACTCCTGATAGAAGACTCCTGATATTGTCAGATGTCAGGTTATCGTTTAAATATCATAAAGTTATATGAAAAAAGAAGGGTTAAATGTTTTTAACGCAACATTGTTGGAAGTCGCATTAGAAGTTTCACTTTAAAACTAAGTCTCATCTCATCTCAGCAATCTCACCAAACGAACCCATATAAAATCAAAGTTATTATGCCAATGTTACGTTGAAATTAAATCTTAATCCAACTTAAATTTAAATCATAACAAAAGTTTAAATCTTTACTAAAACTTTTGCATTTTGCTTTTTAAAGTCGTTGAACAATATAAAACTTTTATTTGCCACAAATATTGTAAAAATATATTCTACAGTTTATCTAAACCAACTCACCTAATCCAAAATATAACCACTACAAACTTTCGTTTTACTTATTATAATTATTATTTAAATCGTTTCATTTTTCTTTACGAACTTTGTAAAGTTGCACCTAATCCAAAAATTCGATGCTTAAGAACACAAAAAGTTTATAGTAAAAGCAAACTAAAATGAATAAATTCAATTTTCCAGAAGCGAATTTGTGTATCATGACGAAACTTAAAAAATGAGCATAATGGTTCAGGGAATTAAACAAAAAAGTAGTTTATTTGAACTTGAATTTGTTTATGGTAAACAGAAATAGTATACAATAGTTTTGTTGGTATATTGATCAAAATTTTTGAAGTTATTCTCGTTTGGATGTTTTCAGACCTCAGAGTCCGAGGCCCTATTCCCGAACACCTAAATGTGAATTTTGAAAATATTGTGAAGTTTGTATTTCATCACATTCAACGGTAACGGTACCGATTTTACGAAAAACGAATTTCACAATATTTTCAAAATTTAATTTAGACAATATTGTGAAATTCGTTTTTCGGAACATCGTTACCGTTACCGTTTAATGTTATGCAATACAAACTTTACAATATTGTCAAAATTCACATTTATGTGTTCGGGAATAGGACCCCTTTCGTAGAAGTTGGACGTACTTATTTTAGTACTTATTTTGTACTAATTTGTACCATTTATTTATTGATTGTACAAATTAGTCCAAAATAAGTACTAAATAATGCAAAAGGTCCGAGTCGATTCTGCTCAGGTGGTCTTTCCAGCTTAAGAGATGTAATATAATACGTGTTTTTTATGGTTTTGCCGATAAGAATTAATCCTTAGCCAGATTTATATTACTACATCTGCTTGAAAATAAATTTTTCATCTGTTATCATAAAAAATGAATTTTTTCTATATTTCTATGCAAAACAAAAATCAAAGTTATTGTTGTATTATTATTGTATTAGGTATTCTTTGACAAAAAATTGAAATGGTTGCTTAGATTTAGTTTGACATGTAAATTAAATATAAATTGAATTTTAAATATTTTAAAATTTTATTAAATAATAGATTAAATAACGGTTGAAGAAAAAATTTAATGTTCTACTCGGTCTAAAAGTGGATTTTGGAACTCGTAACATTGCGAAACTGCGCTATCGCGTCGCACCGCAACATTTTTACTCGCCCAAAAATCCATCATTTTTTGCCCTAGTGAAACAAATAACTATTACTTCAGTCTGAAAGACCTAAGTATTACATTCATGAGCTCAACGTGAAATTCTTACCCCCACTTTTTTTAGCATTTCTCGACGTTTTAGGACCTACTGATTCTAAAAAAGCAAAAAAAAAATGTATGTACCGGCCGTCACAACCTACGAAATCTAGAAAACCGCTTAACGGATTTCAAAATTTTTTTTTTCTAAAAATAGCTTTACTCAATAGTAAGAGCCGAAAGGTATAACTGTACCGAAAATGTGTCAAAAAATTCGTCAAGTGTATCAAAACAAGGAAATTTGCATATTTTTTGCTTAAAAAACGTTCATTTTAAGTGATTACGAGTAGGAACACTGAATTTGGAGAAATCCTGATGATCGGGATTGGTATGTGAGACCAATGATTAGTGTAAAAATTAAAATAAACTGTTGTCAAGTGTGTCAAAAGATAGATTTTTATTTATTTTTTTACCCAATTTTTTGGAAAAAAACAAATTCAATTGAAATGAAATTTTGTTTGAAATGAAATGAAATTTTATTATTATTGTTGAGAATTATGGCATTATAAGTTTGTCAAAAAAATAATGTCAAGTGTGTCAAAAAATGATGAATTTTGGAAAAAAATGTAGCTGTTTTTATGACGTAAATATAATTGAAAAGAAATTGGACATGGAAATTTTTGAATTTGTTATAGTTCTTGAAATAATTTTGGAATTTTGAAAAAAGTTTGTATTTTTGATTTTCTAACAATTTTTACAATATTTTTAAAATTTTGGAAAAGGTTTGAATTCTTACGAATTTTTGGAATATTATTCGAATTTAGAAAAAGTTTAAATATTTGGTTTTATTCTAATATTTGAACATTTTTGGAATGTTGAAAAAAGTTTCAATTTTTGATTTTGTTATAATTTTTGCAATATTTTTAGAATTTTTGAAAAAAATTATAATCTTTGATTTTGTGATAATTTTTGGAATATTTTTAGAATTTTGAAAAAAGTTTGAATTTTATTTAATTTTTACAATATTTTTAGAATTTTGAAAGAAATATGAATTTGTGATTTTGTAATATTTTCTCGAAACGCTAAATGAAGAGGTTTTTGAGTAGTTTGCTGAGTGTATGATCTTTTCACTAAATTATGTTAATTTATGATCTGTTATAATTTTCCGGCAACGTATTGATGTCTCGTGTAAGTTTTGTAATAAATTTCTAAACACAGATAAAAAAATACTTGTACTTTAACAAAGAGTTATGTTTGATATACACCGCTGCCAAAAACTAAAAACCATGTCCTCATAAAAGCTTTCTGCCGAAAACGATATCAAAATCCTTAACCCAGACTGAAGTCATGATATCTCAGAGCTTGAGATTTCAGCCCCTCCGTTTTTTAATATTTAGTGTAGTAAACGACTTAAGAACTTTAAAATAACTCAAACTATTTGATTAAAAATTAGTCGTATTTGGGTATTAGCGATACCTGAAATTTGTTGTTTATTTTAGCGTATGTAGCGTATTCACTGAAATGTGTTGTTTTTTATGACTGCGGTTGTCATGAGACCCATGATAATATTATATAGTTTATTATTTCATTATGCACTAGTGCGTAATAAATATATTTCTTTACTGCTACAGAGGTGATAATAAAAAACAGTAATGAAAGCAATGTCTACATTAAACTACTAAAAACTGTATCGTAGGCGACAATTTCTAGTTTGACCATTTTAAACACATAAACAACAACTTAACGAAAATTTATTATCCACAAAGAACTCACCTTCAAGTTTAGTAATCACAGCTCTATACGGAAACTGAAATCGATCCATTAGCATTTCAATTTTATTCTTCGAACAAACAACTGACACAAAAATATTTTTCCTAAATCTTAAATGCACATTTTCTTAGTCTATTAAGGAGTTTAAAGAAAATTAAATAAAAAATGGCAATCGAAAACATCTATAAATGTAGATATAAAAAAAAATTGTCTACCGGAAACAATTGAATTAAGTTCAATGAAATTAAAAATGTCAATAAAATCAAAATCAATATTGTTTTATATTTATTTAAAAATAAATATCTTTCATTAAAAAGCGTAAAAATCAATGAATTGTAGATATGACCGGTATAAGCTGTTGAATTGATGATGAAAATATTTGATCACTATTTTATGATATGTACGATGGTGCGTGTAGGTATGTTGACATTAACATGGTTTTAATTTGTTTTTTATTTTTGGCAACGAAGTTCGTTGGATGACAATTATAAAAATCGTTATAAATAATGAATATCATTGAAGAAAATTTTTACTTCAAAATCGATTATGCCAATTCAAGAATGAACATTATACTAATAATTATTTATTTATTTATATCAACTTCTATTTAATTTAACTATATTTTTGCATCTAAATTACCATAACGTTTAATTAAACACAAATTTTAATATGTACATACTTGCATACCGGATACCCTGACGTTGACCGTTAGATAACATAATTAAATTCTCTGACATTATTATCTGTATTTATATTTATATTTTTTTATGAATTATAATTTGAAAAATATTATTATTAATATTGGTGAACCATAATTTGTAATAATAGGCTCAAAAAAATAGTGGAAAATGTCATTTACAAAAGATAGGACTTGGAAAATAATATGAGGTCAGAAATGTGGCTTGCCATTTTACTAGGATATCAACAGCTTATCTGTTTTCATAAATGTTTTAGTAAGACGATCTTTAAGAAAAAGAATCTGTTTGACTTCAAGGAGGTAAGATAGCAAATAATGCAAAGTGGAATTCTCGTCACATATTAGATGAAGCCTGCATATGTAGTAAGAAATCTCTTGATTCTATTCAGCGAGGAGCTATTCAATTTATCGGTCAGCCAAATCGAATTAACTAGTATGAACCCTTACAACAGAGACTAAATGTCGATGATTTGATCGTTTTCACTGAAAACAAACACTAAAAACGGTTAAACGTATTTTTGTGGGAAATTCAAAAATTCAAAGATTTTCCGAGAAATTCAAAGAACACATCCCCAGGAAACAATTTTTTTAACAAACAGTTCAGAAGTTGTCAACAGTTTATCAATTAACCATATTTCACTCAATCAAACGTTTTGTGGTGACTTTTTAATTTAAATTCTTCTTTAAATTCGTTTCAATCTTTTAGCAATAGATTAATAAATTTTCAAATACAATTTTTTTTATCTAGTTTTCATAAAAATTATTTTTCATCAAGTAGTCATTTCAAAATTCAAAAGAAAAAGTTTTGTTTTTTCATTATTGAGATTTTTGTTTTAAAAAATAAATTTTTTAAGAAATTTGTCTTCTTATTAGAATGTTAGTTTTTCCTGATTTAAAATCTTTTAAATAATTCTGTGTCTAAGTTATTATACATAATTGTATATATTTTATGAACTCTAAATAAGCATGTATGTTCAAGGAATAACTCATGTATGTACAAGCAACAATTATGTTCAACCAATGATTATGTACCAATAGTTAATGTACATTGAATAATTCAATTAGTAAAACTTTTGCCAGAACGGGATGGTGTTTTAATATTCTGTAATTACATCATTGTTATCACTTATAAATAAGGAGGTTTTATTCAATTGATTTGTAGAAAGATTTATCTGAATTAGAGTATGCAGGATTCTGGACTAAAAGAAAGAAATCAAAATTATAGTAAGAACACGCAGTAAATGATATGGTTTGCTAACGAAGAAAACCCATAGTTTTATCGCAAAGGAATTTCCAAAACATGAAAAACAAAATTCAAAAATCATCAAATTTTAAACCTTGAACTAATTTCCACTTCAAACTTAATTATAAATTAATTAATTGGAGAGATAATTAAATATATTTATCGAAAAAAGAAAACAAATAAAAATAAATCATTAATTCAACACCAAGAAGAATATTGAGTAAATGTCATAAACATTCGCCAATAAAAGTTACGTTATAATTATTGGTTTTTGTATTTTAATAACAAAACACAATGATTTGCTTTAATTAAATGTTGGAAATGCGTTTCACATAATTTCATGAAAATTCTGAGAATTAATAATAAAATCGTAAACGAAGTGTGATGAAATTGTATCAATATATCAAAACAAAATTAATTGATGAATTGTAAAATTCTAATAATTAAAATTATTGTGATTTGTTTACAAGAACATCGGTGATTGAGGTTTTCATTACGCAAAATGTTACCGATGGAATTTCAAACAATGAGAAGCTTTTATTTTCATTGTGATCGGAATGGGGAAATTGTTGTCAGTTTTGATCAACAAACGAGATTATTTACTACAGTTTTCAGTCCCTTTTAAACCAAAAACTGTTTACTGCTTGAGGCTTATTGATATAGTTTAGATAACATAGTTGTTTCAATAGTCATGATTCAGCAATCAAATTCTTCAGTAATCACCATCTAAGCATAAAAAGTCATGGGTCAAAACACTTCAGTTACCAAACACACTTGAGATTTACATATTCAAAAAAACTGTAGATACGTGTGATAAATTATTGTGATAAATAGACCATAAAGCTAATTGACCATAGTTCAATGCAATAAGACGGATATTTTTATTCTTTACACAAATGTTCTATGCGCAAAAAAACGTTTTATAGAAAATCATCTCAACAAGAGTTCTTTGACCAAACCACAACGACGACATCACTCACACTTGAGTAAACATTGAAGTTCTATATTCGCCCATTTACCAATGTGGTCTGGAAAATTTGAACATGTCTACTTGGAGGCGGTGATATATTTTTACAGTTATTAAAATGTTCAAGGTGACAGTATACTCGCAAATCTTAGACTTTAAAAATCAAAGTCCAATAACGATTGGCTACTCTTATTTATGGGCTAGTTTAACTAGTGGTTTGCTAATGATTATGAGCCACTACTACAGGGATATATTTTTTGGAGTTTATACTTCTTACACGAACGTTTACAAACTAACGAGAATCGAAAAGTAACTACGGTCATTCACAACAGCGGTATTATTACCGTGGCAACCAATTTTTTTAAGTTATTGTCTAAAGTACATTTTCCTAATAATCCCAGTCTCAAAAAAAACCCGTAGAAATTGTTCAAACAAAGCGATTTCGTTGGAATGGATATAACCTTTATATTAGGATCCACAAAAAGGTGCCTGATTTCTATTTTATAACGAGTCCTATACTCCCCATCATCTGTTTCGATTTAAGTGGACCGAAAAAGTAGCGTAAAATTTGCCTCAAATACAAATAAATATGATTCATCAGTTTGCTCCACTACTGGTCTAATCAATGTTTTGTAAGGCTTAAATTTGGTGTTAGTTGACCTATATATACGCTCCATGGAGGGATTTCATTGAGTAGAAAGTTCAATTTTCAATGATTCTATAGCTTTAATATCTGAGAAGTATGCTGTTGTTTAAATCAGGCATTAATCCCAAATATTTAAAGAATTTAACGCATGCTGTTTGTTTATCGCCGCTCCTCAAATATTGTCGTCATATGTTTGGTTTTATCATAATTATTTTTAGATCAATTTATCTAGCACCACTCTCAAGTGACATATTGATTTTCGTCAATAGAGCGATTCCACATCATCGCAACAGCATTTGTGCTAGCATCTGAACTGACCTCCCTCTAATTTCGATAATATTTCATAAACAGATATATAGAAAATAAGAAAATAAAAAATACCGTTTCTTTGGAAAAGTGAAATTTCGCCCAAGAGATGACACAGAGGATGGCAAAGTTTTACGGATGGGCAAAATATGAGTAACTTATGACTACCGAATGTTAGCGATTTGCTGAACCAATTGTAGTCATTTATATATAGCTCATTGGCAAGGTAATTGATACGACTTATAAAAAAAAATTATACAAAATTTTGTAGTAGTCTTATAAAACTGTGTTAAACTTAAAATATATATTCAAAGATGGCGCTGTTAGTGGTTAAAAAAAAGTCAGACAAGTGCGAATAAAATTCGCAAGCCAAGGGTTCCGTGAATGTAAAAGAACACAATATCAAAAATAATTGACAAAAAGTTGTGTTGTAATGTCTTTATATTGCCAGACCATAAACGCATATCAAAATAAATGTTTAATCGTAAATGTCACACTAAAAATGCTTCAGATTAAATCTTATCCATAGCTGTTTATGGTAACCCAAGAAACATTCAATCACACCAGCTTGTAGCTGGTTTAAATTTGGTATTTTTATCGGTCATTCAAGTGTCGGAATTTAGGGGGGCGGAGAGGCTACATACTAAAAATATTTTTTTACAATAACACAAAAACTGTGCATTGCAAAATTCTAAAAAAAATTGCAATATTTCTTAAATTAAGTGCTCCTTCATATGACACCCCACTTATTTGGGTCAAAAATGTTATTTTTACCCTCTCCACCCCCGTTCCCTAAACAAACAGAAATATAATTATTTGAAACTTCGCTATGATTATCATTCAAAGTTAACCAACCTTTCTGTCTCTGAATTTTTCAAATCCTAAATTTTTCAAATTTTTCTTTCAATCATCGTCAAAACGTAGGGGGCGAATGGTCTGAAAGTTGAACTTTTTTGACCATAACTCAAAAACTGTGCACCGCAAAATTCTAAAAAAATGCAATGATTTCTATATTAGGAGCTCTTTCAAATGACACTCCACTCGCTTGGGTCAAAAAGATTTTTTTACCCTCTCCACCCCCGTTCCCTAAACACCCAGAAATATAATTATTTTAGACTTCGCTATAATTTTCATTCAAAATATACCAAACTTCCTAACTCGTGTATTTTACAAAATTTTTTGTCAATCAGTGTCGGAGCGTGGGGGGGGAGGATGGCCTGAAAATTGCGCTTTTTCTACAATAACTCAAAAAATGTGCACCGTAAAATTCTAAAAAAAATAGAATGTTTTCTAAATTGGGTGCTCTTGCAAATAACACCCCATTCGTTTAGGACAAAAAATATTGATTTTACCCTCTCCACCACCGTCCCCCTAAACTCCCAGAAATATAATTATTTGAGACTTCGCTAGAATTTTCATTCAAAATTTACCAAACTTCCTAACTCTGTGAATTTCTACAAATTTTTCTGTCAATGAGTGTCGAAACGTAGGGGGGGGGCGGGCGGTCTGAAAGTTGCGCTTTTTTACAATAACTCAAAAACTGTGCACCGCAAAATTCTAAAAAAATTTGCAAAGATTTTTAAATTAGGTGCTCTTGCAAATGACATTCCATTCGCTTGGGTCATAAAATGTTTTTTTACCCTCTCCTCCCCTGTCCCTTAAACACCCAGAAATATAATTATTTGAGGCTTCGCTATAATTTTCACTCAAAATTTACCTCTGTGAATTTTTATAAATTTTTCTGTCAATCAGTGTCGAAACGTTGGGTAGGGGAACGGTCTGTAAGTTGCGCTTTTTGTATAATAACTCAAAAACTGTGCACCGTAAAATTCTAAAAAAAATTGTAATGATTGATTTTAAATTAGGTGTTCTTTCAAATGCACCCTACTCGCTTGGGTCAAAAATGGTTTTTTACCCTCTCCACCGTCGTCCCGTAAGCAACCAGAAATATAATTATTTGAGACTTCGCTATGTTTTCATTCAAAAATTACCGAACTTCTTAACTCTGTGAATTTTTAAAATTTTCTGTCAATGAGTGTCGAAACGTAAAATTCTAAAAAAACTGCAATGATTCCTAAAGTAGGTGCTCTTTTAAATGACATCCGACTCGCTTGGTTCAAAAAAGATTTTTTTTACCCTGTCCACCCCCCGTCCCTTAAACACACAGAAATATAATTATTTGAAACTTCACTATAATTTTCATTCAAAATTTACCAAACTTCTTACTTCTATGAATTTTTATAAATTTTTCTGTCAATCAGTGTCGAAACGTAGGAGGGGGGGGGGGGGGGAAGGCAGTCTGAAAGTTGCACTTTTACATTTACCAAACTTCCTAACTCTGTGAATTTTTACAAATTGTTCTGTCAATCAGTGTCGTAACGTAGGGAGGGAGGGCGGTCTGAAAGTCGCATTTTTTTACAATAAATAATAAACTGTGCACCGCAAAATTCTAAAAAAAATTGCAATGTTTTCTAAATTAGGTGTTCTTTCAAATGACACCCCACTTGACAACGTTTTAAATAGTGTTTTACCCCTTCTCATTTCCACTCCCTAAATAAATATAATTATGAATATGTGACATTATTATATATTTTTGTTAAAAACTTACTAAGTTTTCTATCATTCCAAAAGCATTTGAAGATTCTCGATCTGTTAGGTTCGGAGCTAATCGAAGTAAGAAAACACGAAGAAAAAGTCATTATTCAAAATTATACAAAAATTGGTGAGGTGTAAAATTCCAAAATAAACTTTTAAGGACCCTTTTAATAACCCTTTCATATGATGCCCTACTTGAATCTATAAAAAATGCATTTTCTCAAAGGTCTCACGTCGTAACCCTGAAAACCAAACGAAAACAAATTTAGTTTTGTTTGTATCTGTCATCTTATGTGAATATGTAGTTTAGTTTTATACGCACCTCAAATTTGAGGTGCATAGCATTTATAGTTTACGAGATAATCGATATAATGTGAAAAACTCGTTTTACTCTCACCGATAGGGTTCACTATAAAAACAGAACCCTAAAAATGCGCAGTTAACTACCCGAGCAGAAATTTGTAAGAGGTCAAATAGGGCCCTGATCTAGTTCAATTAGACCCTTATCATAAATGTAACGCTTTTGCCCTATCAGGCCCTGATCAAGTTTATCGTATTCAATTAAATGGGGCAAATCCTAGTAAGGTATTTCGTATCGGGCTCTGATCAAATTACCCAGCTAGGGGTCAAATACGAAAAACCAAATCAGGGCCGGACATATTTATTTTAGGTTAACCCTAAAGGGTATTCTAATTCAGAACCCGGAACAGACCCACACCTAATAATGCCTGCACTGTCTGAACTGATCAGGCCTTGATTACGCCCTGACTGTATTCAAGCTTTCCTAATTAATTTCTGCTCGGGTAGATAATGTCATATTGGGGCAATATTACTTATATGGGGGTAAACCGTGGTCGAAAATGGTATCATTGGAAAGGTCTTAAGACAAGCTCAAAACAGGTAACAAATTGCGGCGGTCTTGCCCCTGGAAAAAGTTGTGAGGGGTCAAAGTTTGGTTTTTTTCGGTGCATTTTTTTAAGTTTTCATCTAAGTAGCGATGATTTTTATTGTCAAAAAAAAATCTTGAAAAGAAACCACTTAAAAATGGAAAAAATCAATTTAATTTATTTGTATGATCTGTGTAAAGATCCATCAAAGATGATTAAAAAATTAAAGGACTGAAGAGTCATACCTCGTGAGGGCGAATATAGATGTTACAATTGCAATGAATTTTTGAAATTAATTCAAGAACCTGACCGGTAATTTTTTTCCTTTTTATGTGTTGCAATAGTTAATTAACTATTTTAAGTTTAGTCCTGATTGTTTCGATGGTATTGCAACAACAAAGCACAAAAACTCAAGAGAAAAGCCCAGCCCGATTTTCGCTGTGGAACTTTTTTTGAAAGTTCAAAACTGATTTTTTTCCAGATACTTGAGTATGACAGTTTTGTTAGTTAGCAGGTGCCTTGTACCCTGGCAAATCAATTGAATCTTTGCTACTGCCAGACCCAGCAACTTTTGATGATTCAGACCTCGAATAAATGATTTGAACAATGAATTTTCCTTCTTTACTCAATCTATAATAATTTTTTACTTTTAATTGACACTCCCAAAGTTTATGCCTTTCTGCTCACCTTCATTTGATGCTTTCAAAGTTGATCCCTTTTTGTTAAATAAAAATATAATAAATGAATGAATTTTAAAAGATTTATTAATATATATGCAGGTTTATTTTGAATTTATGATTTTTTTTCACCAGTCGATAGCTTTCTGCAGTTCCAAGTTAGGGACCCTTTGGTGATTGAGATCGCCATTCAAGAACTCCATTCTGTTTTCTCGTACTATATAAACGTAAAGTATTTCGCAGCAGCAGTTTTTCGAGGAACCAAATTTGTAAAGTTTGATTGTCTTTTCTTTAGAAATTGGGGAGAAATTCTTCCACTTTACCATTTCAATGATCATGAAGGGAGAAATGCCGTGGCCGAACCCAAACGTAGCTACTTGCATGCGGTTGAATTAACTCGATTCACCAAAGAAACTATTCACAATATATTCTGGCACTTTGTCAAATGGTCCCATGTCGTAACGGCTCAGTAAGCGTCTACACGCTTGCAATTTATTCTTCACGGCTTGTACACGCCAATCAATTTTCGGTGTCTCCATTTTCAATTTGTCTCTTTCGCTTTTAGATTAAGTTATGACAGTAAAAATCATGGCTACTTAGGTGAAAAATTAAAAAAATGCACCGAAAAAACCCAACTTTGACCCCTCACTACTTTTTCCAGGGGCAAGACCGCCACAATTTTTTACCTGTTTTGAGCTTGTCTCGTCAAGACCATTTCAATAATACCACTTTTGACCCGATCCGGATTACCCACATATAAGTAATATTTTCCTAATTAAGTATGAGTTTTGGGTCAATGACCTCCTAATAGGAGCTGACAGTTTTTATTAAAGCGAAATTGAGAACATCATCTACTTACTTATGGATTTAATTTGAGGAAGTGGTGATTTAACTTAAAAACATTGACACAATCTGTAACGTTTAATATTTTTTACATGCAAGAAACTAAATTCACATTTCAGGGCGAAAAGGTTTTAGGAATGCTATGAAATTCTAAGGTAGATTGTTTAATTTTTCAACAAAACGAAGACGGTGAACAACTTATTACAAAGCGTATCTTAGAAAAACGGCACAAACATTTGACCCCATTGGATTATTAGCACCAATAGTTACCAAGCTAAAATTAATTTTTCAAAAGTTATAGCTTCAGCATTTGGATTGGGATGAACCTGTACCAGTCAGTATTGCAATTGATTGGAAAGTGCATATGAATTTCACCCATCCATGTGCATATGAATTTCACGCTTTCTCAGATGCATCTGAGGCAGAGTATGGTTGCACACTATATTTTCATTTTCGCCTGGATGAACGCATAACGTGTCGTTTAATTACTGCAAACATTAAGATTTCCCCTATGAAACAGATATCGTTACCACACTTGGAATCACTTGGAATAGAGATAACCAATGCTCGGGACTGAACAGATTTAAGGATTGTTTTAATTTGGCTGTCAGATATACCTCGCAAATGGAAATGTTTTGTGGGAAATCGAACGTCACAGATACTTGAAAGTATTCCTCGGTGTAAATGATATTATGTTCCATCTAAGCAGTATCCGGCTAACCTGATCTCCAGAGGTGTATCATGTTCATATTTACAACATCCACAATTGTACTGGAAAGGTCCAGAATTTTAAGAAACACCGGAAGAGTTATGGCCAAAGGATTCAGTAATTTAAAATCACCAGAGACACATTGATGAACTTGAAGAACCGTCAGACTTTATCATGGTTTTCGTAAAAATCAGTCCTCCAGATAATTATTATAGTTGTTTTACAGTCGTTTAATCATAGGTCATAGTGGTTCAAAATTTAAAAAAAAATGTTGCATTTTTCCTGCGTTTTTCTAAGAAGTTTGCACAAAAAACTTCTTTTGCATTTGAATTATTTACAATTTCCAATAGCTTGTCTATCTTTTATCATTCTTAAACCCTTAGAAACGAGTCAATAATTCGCGAAACTTATAATATTACAAATATGCATGCTGGTAATTCTTTAGTTTTAAGCATCGAGCGTCAAGAATACTGGATGGTTGCAGCTCGTAACTTAATTAAAAAATGTTTGAAAAAATGTGTCAAATGTATAACAGAAGTTGTGTTACACTTAGTGATGGAAAAGTGTTTAATACTATTGTATAATACGCGGTATTATACGTAAAATACCGTATTATCCAAAACGTAGTAAAATACAAGGTATTTTATTTTAAAAATGTTTTCTATTTTAGAGACGCGCGAATCAGTAATATACCATTTTATTGAGATTTCGCGTAGATTAGTCAAAAAATTTATAACAGCGAAAATATATATACACTACTGGTTCTTGAATATATAAAAGACGCAGAAGAAAATGAATTATTGCTGCTTGTCACAATTAAAAACGCATTCTTAATGATTCCCAAATTTCTATGGCAACAAAATTGTTGTAATATCAATAGAACATACATTTCAACCATCGAATGCTGCATCATTCCTATTCACCGTTACAGGGATTTTTTTTTTTGCAGCAAGTCAAAATTATGAGCCATGGACTCTATCATTCAATTTTATATCTTTGAGTCCTCTTTTTATACCTTCAAATTGATTTACTAAAACATCCAAATCTCAAAACTGACATTCTGAAACCGATGGCAACTCTATTGATTGTGTAACTTAGTGGCAAAGAGTTTGTGGATCTTCGGAATGTTGCATCGTTCCGCATATTCCACTGTAACAGAAAATCTTTTTTAATCTGTAACGTAATTCATACTGCAAGTAGTATTTGTCTTACAAATCAACGAGGCGTAAACATGTGGATGTGAAACATCGCAATAAATCTTCAACTGATGGAAAATGATAAGGCTTCAATTTAAATAAAAACATAAATACAATAGCTTGGCACTAAAGTAATTAATAAAGAAACCAAGCAGAATCAGATTTAAATGAATAAATAGATCTTATTATTATTCGTTTAAGGAATATAAATAAAGATAACGATAAGAAATCCAAATTCCGGCGCAAATATTTAGAAGAAAATGAATTAGTTCTGATTGAAAATGATGATGGAAGTAATTTTTTGTTGTTATACTACTAACACTGTGAGTCGACTGTTGCAATTTTGTACAGAATAGACGGTATTTTATTTTGTATTATACAATGTATAATACTCTGTATTAAACAAAAAAAATAAAATACGGTATTTTAACATCTCTAGTTACACTTATATGATTTATTTTTTTTTTTTTTAAATAAAATGTGTTGTGTAATAGGGTTTAGAATATGTGTCACAACAACACATAAATACCTTTTAAGACCTAGGTCTAGACCTGGGTCCCAAAACAACTGGCGTTCTAAGATGTAGATTAACGCTTTTTTTAAACATCTGCGGGTTGAAGCCACCTGAGACTAAGTGTTCCGGCAAACTATTCCATTTGTTCGCAGTTCGGACAAAGAAGTCTCTCTGCGATCTGCCAGTATGACAGTGCGGGATATTTACCGTTTCACCGGTTGCGGCAGCCGATTGCCGGGTGGAACGGGGGTAAGAATAAGTTTGAGGCATGATGCCGCTGATTTCATCTGAGCCCTGCTGATGACGATATTTGTAAAAAACAACGAGGTCAGCAACAGTGCGACGATGATGTAGGGAATCAAGTTTTGATGTCAAAGTTCGATCATCCACATTCGTATAGCTCGCTTTTGAACAGAGTCCAAGAGGGCCAAGATGGAAACAGAGGCAGCACCCCAAACTTGTTATTAACACCCCAAAATTAATATTATTATTTCTACTATAAGAGCCAATCTTTTCTTACATCACCAGGAGAAACTAGTTTGGAGAAACTGTGCATCTTAGTAATAAATAAAAAATCCTAAATTATTAGAAATTCCATTTAGACATCTACAGCTTTGATTGGGTGATCACCTTTTAGAACAACAATAATATAATCAATGAATATATTCTACTTCTTCTTTCTCTTAATGTAGAACAAATTTGTTCAAGAAAGTCGACATCCACATCAGTTTTCTAGAAATTAGAATACCAATGATTACTCGTGGGTGAATATTATTTCGAAAAATTAAATCTGAACATCACCAGAGGATTTAAAGAAATTAAAAACACAAATTGAAAAACATAAATTTTAGCTGAGTCAGTTAACAAGAAAACAATATGTATACTTCTTATCTTAAAAATCAATATGACTTAGGTAGAATGATTTACATAAAGATGAATCCTTTGAAAACAAATCTGCAAATAGGTAATTCAAATACCCCAATGTTTATATTTTCAATATACTTTCCATAAAACTTCCACCGATTCGCTTGTAATTCAAAATTTCTCTGTATACATCCAATTCAACAAAACAAATTTGAATATTTGGTTTAGTCTTAGATTTGTTTATCATCAAAATTCTGTTTGCTTTTATTCATCAATTTTTAATAAGAAAATCCATTCCCTACTGGAGTGAATTGATAGAAATAAAATTATTTTCCTCGAAAGTGTTATTCATGCATGTATCGAGTACAATGAACGGAAAGAGAGAAAAAATCATTTATAAGAGACCATTGATGACTATTGTGTTTTTTGGATTGTTAAATTTGAAATTAGCTAATAAAAGTGAACTAGACCCGATTGGACTAGATTGAACAGTCTAAATTTTGCAAGTTTATGCTTCTTTATACGTTGAAGATAGTAGTTTAACAATAAGATGCTTCATCAGGGTTTTATGTACTAATAAGTGAACCACATTTACTTTATTATAAATTTATTTGTCGAAGGTGGTCTATTGGTACTGTGACACCGGTTGTTGGTTACTTCGATTTGTTTAATCCAATAAATTTAGCGTTTACCAATCAAAATAAAAGAGTTGCTTGGTATTTAAAAATTACCTTTTTCAAAAATAACTCACAGGAGGCTCTCAGTGACTGAGGTTCTATCCATAAACCAATTTTTCCTCTTCATATGACTGGATTCACCTCTTAAAGGCTGTTATGTTATTTCATCGTCCTTGATACTTAAAAACCATTTCAGGTTCCTCATGAGCTAGATTTAAAGTTTTGCTAAAATCCTTCTTTTAGAGATTGCAGACTCTCACAGTTAAGAACCTTTCTACTTGCCATGTTATACCACTTGAGGTATTTGTTGTACCACCATATCAAACATTCAAAGACCTCGGCATCGGCATTCGTGTTGTAAGTGACAATCCACTTAAGTCAATTAATTTGTCAACACAAGACTGGTATATTAACGATATGAACAAGCCAGATATGTCAAAAGAATTAAATAGTATCTTTAATCTCATTGAACACAAACAGAGTTAACGCGATGCCAAGTGTGTTAAAGCACTATTCTATACCTTGTTAGGGTCGACTGTTTGAATCCAGTCAAATCTAATACATGGATTTACTGAACTAGAATTACAGAGCCGATAAGTATTGATATAATATATACCCTTCAAAGGACAGTTAATTCACTGGATATATCAATACTTTTAAAAAGACACACACACGTTTTATTTTATCAAACATTTACCAATAATATATGTTCTGTCTTTCTTAATAATCTTTAAACATTTTTTCATCGTTTTCAATTATAACCATACTACTGTTGCTCCCAATGTTATTATTATCCATAATTTTAAGCTAACTTAATTTAAAAATCAATATCATTATTTATATATTGGTCCATCACATTGTTTTTATCTAAAAAAAGCACAGATATTTTGGACATATGTAGTCAATTTTTTCTAACAATAAACCTTATCACTACAAAGCCACATCTTGTTAAAAGTGATACGTTTCCCTTTGAAATGTTTTTAGTATTTCAATTTACCAACAAAACTTACTTATTGAACAAGCAATAATTGTATATATGGGGCATTCCACGTGAAGTGGGACGACCAAAAATTTGTTTTTTCCCAAATTTTGGGAATTGATAGTACTCCATTAGAAAACGATTTCGTAATTTTTTTAGATTTTTTGACCAACCCCTTTGTCGTCGGTGGCGGTCACAAAGTTGAATTTTTTTCGTGAAGGATAAACGTCTTTATTTTGTAGGCAGTTTAACGCGTATACAAATGTTTTAGAAATATATTAGTTAGTTAGAACTTTTTCCGTAGAATACGATAAAAATATTAATAAAAATTTTGAGGGTAGTTTTCTTTCTTATTTTGAGGTTTTAAAGTTTAAAATCATTTTTTCGGATTGTATGACACATTTTTTTTAAATCTTTTTTTTTTTAAATTTAGTTTGAAATATGCACTTTCAAATAATTTTTATCGTATGATGGAAGTAATATCGATGTGAGCGCTAGAGGGCGCTGAATATAAAAAAACAAGGTTTTCACGTAGTTCTAAAACTTTATGATTTTTTTCCTCGGAAATAGCTCCATGTAGGAAAATTTTGTACATAACAATTTTGATTTAAAATTTTACGTAGATTACGAATACATTTTTTGATTTTCAAAAATCATCAATTTTAAAAATATTAACCGCCATATTGGTGCCGCCATTTTAAATTTTAATAATTTGACCCTGAATTTGGATTTAATTACTATGACTCTCTTATAATACATTCTTTAAATTTTAATTTTCATTTTACAGCATAAGATATAGCGTGAAAACTGGTTTTTGGGGTGGTTTTTAATTTTCAGCGCCCTCTAGCGCTCACATCGAAACTACTTCCATCACACGATAAAAATTATTTGAAAGTGCATATTTCAAACTAAATTTAAAAAAAAACGTGTCATGCAATCCGAAAAAATGATTTTAAACTTTAAAACCTCAAAATAAGGGCGTAAACTAAAATTTTTTTAATATTTTTATCGTATTTTACGGAAAAAAAAAATTTGTATACGCGTTAAACTGCCTACAAAATAAAGACGTTTGTCATTCACGAAAAAAATTCAAATTTGTGACCGTCACCAACGACAAAGGGGTTGGCCAAAAATTCTAAAAAATTATGAAATCGTTTTCTAATGGAGTACTATCAATTCCCAAAATTTGGGCAAAAACAAATTTTTGGTCGTCCCACTTCACGTGGAATGCCCCATATGTAAATTTTTTCTCGATAATGGCACTATAATTTTTTCTGAAAATTGGCATACTACCATTTCTGGTGTGAAAAAACGATCTAGATAGGTCACGACTTTGCGAAAAGTCGTTTGGGGCCTTAATTTTGGAAAAACATTTTTCATAAGAATGACGTCACAAATACTTAAAATACTTATAATAAATTTTGCTGAGGATGAGTGTCTGTGCTTTGAAAAGCACATTACAATTTAATTTGATTGTCGATAGTATACAGAATAACTTGTCGGTATAAATATGCAATCAATGCATTATAAGTTTGTCAAAAAATATTGTGAAGTGTGTCAAAAGAATGAATGATTTTAATTTTTTTTACCCAATTTTTTGGATAAAAATAATAGTACATTATATAACAAGGTTGAGAAGTAAGGTATTATTGACCGAGAACATTTAGATCCTGAGGCGCGTAGCGCCGAGGGATATAATGTTCGAGGTCTATATTAGTCTTCTCAACCGAGGTATATATAGAATTTTTTTAACTACTAACTTGAGAAATCGTCATTATTTACTCGAATGCCCCAATGAGAAGTAATTTTTCTCAACCCGGGTCAATAATAATAACAAAAAATTACCTAGGTTAATAATGACAAACTTTCTTTTATTTTTAATTGAAATGAACAAAAACACAAACAAATAATAATTGTTTTCCTTTGCTTCGTCTTATTTGTATGAAACTAAACTTCCTGTCTACTTGATATCTTAAGATAATTAAAAAAAAATAAAAAAAACATTTCAAAAAACACACTTGGCAAAATTAGATGTACAGACTAGAACACTATTTAACTAGAAGTTTTGTTAGATAAATAATTTTTTGTTACAGTTTTTACAAAAAATAAAAGTGGGTGGCGTAGTCAATATAGAAGGGCACTAAATATGTAGAAAATGTGCTAATTCTTAATCTTAATTAAGTAATAAGTATAAATACTAGAACTTAATTCAACTATTTTTAAGCATTATAAATTAGTTATATGTACTACGAAATGTGATGTAATACGTTCAATACGCTGACTGCGCCATCCACTTTTATTTTTTGTAAAAAACTGTAACAAAAAATTATTTATCTAACAAACCTTCTAGTTAAATAGTGTTCTAGTCTGTACATCTAATTTTGCCATCTGTGTTAAATTGTTTAAAAAGATATTTAAATATTTATTTCCTTATTACAGTTTGAAAGCAAACATAGTTATTAATAAAAGATTTAACGTTTGAATATAACCTTTGTTTCTTTGGAACATCGTGTTGTATCAATGCAAAATTTATTTTTTCTATTTTGCGTCTAAAATAAAGTCATTTCGATACCCAAATGCGTATCGAAATGGCCTTCGTTAAGATACGCAAAGTTTTGTTTTTCAAGGTTGGTCACATTGGTCATACAAACGTCAGTGAAAGTTAAAACGAATAATTATATAAATAAAATTATTCTTATTAATTAATCTTATTATTAAAAAATAATCTAAATTAGTGTTAAATATTTTAATTAATTAAAATAATTAGTAATAATAACAAAATATCAAATTGACTATATTTTAATAAAATACACATTTTATGAAAGCTAGTTTTGCAACAAAAAAATATATAGAAATATGATGAAACGCAGAGCTTACTATTTTGAATTGAAATTTTTAGAAATTTTCTTTAAAACATTAAAACATAAAAATTTTTTTATAATTTCAAGACAAAAAATGCAAAATAGAAAAAATAGTATAAAAAACTCGTTTCATAAGACGTTTTATCGCACTTATCCATTAGAAAACTCCCCGCTGCGCGGGTCGTTTTCTAAACAGATTGCGTGCGATAAAATCGTCGATTATGAAACTAGTTTCTTAATATACTATTTTAGGTTTTAGTTCATTTTCAATAAAAGTGTGTTTTTTAAAATTTTTTTTTTATTTTTTTTTATTTATCTCTTATCTGTAGCGGGTTTACAATGTACACCGGAACATCAAATTCTTCTATACAAATATCAAAACCGTCACTATTTCTAGTCTGTGTCTGATTGTATGCAAAATACAAAACATATGCAAAATACAATGAATCTTTCATATGCTGAACCTCTAAATTTGTTTAATATCGTATATTGTTTATGGTTTTTCTGTGCTAAAAAACAATCATGCTTGGATATAGACGGTTTTGACAAACACAATAAAAAATTTCTTTCGATTTGCTGCAGCGCATTCTCTTAACTGATAAAAATAACTACTATTATTGAAACGAATCATGAAAAAAATTAAAGCTTAATAAAAACAACAACAAAAGTAAAATTTTGATTTTTAAATCCATTATTTTTAATATAAGGTCGTTTTTCCATATAAAAAAGACACAAATGTGTATGATATCTATGACTATATTGATATACACAGTATTACCAAAATTCCTACGCTCAAAATGCATCAACCAGATTATGATGATTTCAGAGTAATTGTTAAAGCTTTTATAGAATGGAGGAAAATACGATTTTTTTATTTTCAGTTTTATGAAGTTTTTTACTTTAAAACTTTTAGAAATACGTTCTGACTGCTCCAACAAACTTGTCTTTTAAATTTGGGATCAATCAGATAATGGGAAGTTACTGAAAAATAGATCACAAAAAAGTAACTATCACAACTGTCAGAAGTCAAGTTAAATAAAAGTGTGTAAAAAATGAAATGGAAAATGACTAATATCAAAATCTAATCAAAGCAAATATGATAATTAGTGTTAGTAGTGGCCATAAATTAATATTTTAAAAAATATTTATAACATCACACATTTTATTAAAATTAGACAATTTGATGTGAAATTATTTATATATATTTATAGATTTCAAAAAGGAAGTTTTATTTAAATAACTACTAATGTTAAATCAAATTAATTTTATTATAAACTTGTAACTCTCATGGACACAGCATTTCAAGAAATATGACTTAAAATAAATGTAAAAAAAACTAAAACAATGACCATTACCAGAGACACACCACCTTGCAATCCAATTAAACTACATAATACACCAATAGAACAGGTACGATCATTCAAATATCTAGGCAGTATCATCAGCAATGACGTAAAATGCACCCCGGATATAAAAGCACGCATATCCATGGCCAAACAAGCTTTTAACAACAAAAAACATCTATTCAAATCTAAAATTTCAAAAACTGTTCGAAAAAGACTAATAAAAATATATATCTGGAGCATTGCACTATATGGCAGTGAATCATGGACAATGACACAAATAGACAGAGAAAAACTGGAGGCGTTCAAAATGTGGTGCTGGCGAAGCATGGAAAGAATCAGCTGGATGGAAAAGAAAAGTAACCAAGAAGTGCTTGATGTCGTAAGAGAAAAAAGAAGCCTCCTAAACACCATTGAAAACAGAAGAGGAAAAATGTTTGGCCACCTTGTACGACATGACAATCTAATGAAAACCATAATAGAAGGAAAGGTAGAAGGAAAGAGAGGAAGGGGAAGACCAAGAAGAGCATTTATAGATTAAATCAAAGAGAAAGCAGATGTTATGTCGTACAGGGAGGTGAAGTCATTGGCGGAAAACCGCGAAACTTGGAAGTTGCTCCACCGACAAGAGCTCAGCTCTTAAATAATAATAATAATAAACGGTGCATTTAAAACAAAACTGAAAAGATAGTTTTTAAAGTTATGTGCTTGCAAAATTAAATTTATACTATCGAACTATTCGCTATTTTATAAAATATTGCCCTATTTTATAAAATTCCTATTTAAACATTTAAAATTTGTTCGTTTCCTTGTCAAGTGACTTTATTTATATAATCATTCATATAAATAACGTCACTTGACAAGGAAACGAACAAATTTTAAATGTTTAAATAGGAATTTTATAAAATATTGCCAGCTAATAGAAATTATGTAGTCAATTTTTATTTGTGTACAATAAGTTTTAAATTGTGTTCCGGTGTTCGGCTACAGGTGGTGGTTAAAACCGAATATTTATAACAATACACATTTTGTTACAATTAGACAATTTGATGAAGTATTGATGAGAATATTTTGCATAATGTATAACACATTCTTATTTACCATGTAAAAAATACTTGCAAATTGTTGGAAATAGTTATATAACTTTGTATTACCATTTATGAGTTTGATGTTTTTTATGGGGTAAATTACAGTAACATATTATATATTATGTTTAATATATACGCGTGAAGTATTACATAAATACATGAAAATTTCCTAATTGTAGTAATATGTGAATTTTCACAGATAACTTTTAAAATTATTATTTTTAAAAATTTGGTTCTAACCACCACCTGCAGGTGACCACCGAAATTTATTTATTTTCACTCTCTAGTGATAAAAAATTTTCAGTCACTAGTTAGAAAAAGTGTCACTTTCACATAGATTTTACTCTATATTAAAATGGCATATTCCATTTTGTTTTTATTTTAATTATAAATATTAATTAGGACTACGAAATTGTTAAAGCTTAAAATGGAGGCCAGTTAAATTATATTCTGTTGATCTGATAAATAAATAAATAAATAAATAAAATACAAGTATTTTATCTCTGTTTAAAAATTTATTACAAAACTAGCACGAAACATCAATACGTTGCTGGAAAATTATAACAGATCATAAATTAACATAATTTAGTGAGAAGATGATACACTCAGCATACCACTCAAAAACCTCTCCATTTAGCTTTTCGAGAAAATATTACAAAATCACAAATTCATATTTCTTTCAAAATTCCAAAAATACTCTAAAAATTATTATAAAATAGAAACTTAATATAAAATTGAAACTTTTTTAAAAATTATAAAAATATTTCAAAAATTATTGCAAAATAATAATTGAAATTTTTTCAAAATTCTTAAAATATTGCAAAAACTCATAATTCAAAAATTCAAATTTTTTTCAAAATTTTAAAGATATTGCAAAACTTATAAATAAAATCAAATTCAAAAAAACAAACTTTTTTCAAAATTTCAAAAATATTCCAAAAATTATAACAAAATCAAAAATTTCCAATTTCATGTTCGATTTCATATCATGTGAAAAAAAAATAAATTTTATGTTTTCCCAAAAAATTGAGTAAAAAAATGAAAAATAATTTATTTACACACTTGACAATATTTTTTTGACAAACTTAAAATGCAATAATCTAGTTTTTGGTCTCACATACCAATCTCGACCATCAAGATTTCTCTAAATTCAATGTTCCTGCTCGTAGTCACTTAAAATAAAAGTTTTTTAATCAAAAAATAAGCAAATTTCCTTGTTTTGACACACTTGGAGTTTTTTTGACACACTTCCGTTACAATTATCGAACATATCGTCCTTTCGAATGTTCTCATTAGACGAGGGATTAGCGTATTGAACTTTCGAAAACCTGTATAGTTAAACGGATTTGAATGCGGTTTTTTGCATTCGATTCAAAAAGTCAATTATAAAATTTGTTTGGTGTTTTGCAAACCCAGATCAGCTTTATTGCATTTCTGCAGCTAAAAAGTGCATTTTTTAGAATAATAAAAAAAATTATAATTCGGTAAATAATAGCCGAAACGAGCCCAAATTCATTACTCAGGGGTTTTTGGGGTAGCTGATGCTGAAAAGTCATAACGTGTACCTGGAGGTCAGGGTGCCCTTACTATACAGCTTCTTCTTGACTTTTGTCAAAATTTTCTATACAAAATATCCAATATTTGTTATTGGGGGGGTTTTCGGGATCGCTGATCATTATTATGATATTTGAAAATGTACCTGACGTACCTGGGGATCATAGCGACCCGATTATGAAGATCATCTCCTGGAGTTTTCTTTAAATTTCTTATCAAAAGTATTAAAAATCTTTGCTCGGGGGTTTTCGAGGGCGCTGATCACGAATATGATGTTTAAAACTTCACTCGACATACCTGGGAATCATATCGACCCGATTATGTAGATCATCTTCTGGAATTTCCTTAATTTGTTTATCAAAATCTTTAAAAATCATTACTCGGGTCTTTTTAGGGTCACTGATCATGATTATGGTATTAAAAAAATTCCCTGACATACCGGGGACTTATACTTTATTTTTAATATCATCTCCCGGAGTTTTCTTACCCGGTTATTATTATTATATAATAATATTATTTATAATATTATAATATCACAATATAATATTATAATAATATTTAATAATAATATTTATAAAATTATTATTGAAAAAATTATTATTATTAATATTAATATTTATTATTATATATTATTATATTATATTATTATATAAAATAATTTATTAAAAAAAAACTTAACCCCTTGTCAACTAAAATATTTATAAATAAATTAAACTTAAATATTTTGAAAAATAATTTTAAAAGTTTAAAAAAATAAGTAGTACGTGCCTGTGTATTATATTATATTATATAAAACTGTATTATATTGTAATAAACTTCGTCCAGAATGGGTTAATTTAATTTAATCATAAATAACCAATACGTTCCGCCTAAATGTTTTCTACATTCAAACTATGGCAAAGATGAATTAAAGTTAACTCCCTTTAACTAATAGAAGTTGCATAAATTAATGTAAATTAAATTTGTACATTAATGAAATAAAAAGAGGAGTGGCCTATTGATTTCTAGAAACTACAGTGAGTACCAGAAGATTCGGCTTATTTGTTTTTGAATATAAATAAGCGAACAAAATATCAGATAGTCAGTTTTAATTTTGCAATTAAAAGTGTTTTACAAATATTCGAAAGTATAAGGAATAATCGGTGGTACTTGAGCCTGGGCACTAATAGTGAAAGAATTTGAACATAGTGGAATAGTAAATACAGATTTTACGATTCCGAATATTATTGATTCAAATTGTGGAAAAGCGGTGAAGTTTATCGTGCATAAATTGGAGACCCCGGAATTTATTGTAATTAAAATCAGAAGTTGCTGTAACTGGTTGAAAAATAAAGTTTGGGATTTTGTTAACTAAAGATCTGTCTTTTTACTGTCGTATTTGCTCAATAATAGAAAAGAACCAACGAAGGGTCGTTACAATATTTATATTATATTATATAAACTGTATATTATATTATATATTATAAAATTATATTATATTATATAAAAATTATATTATATAAATATATTATATTATATAAAACAAAAATAAAATTTTAGAACGTCATTTTTTTTTAATATTTTTTTTTTCAATTATAAGCGAAGAAAAAAAAAGAAATTACGTCTTAGATTTCATTTTTGTTTTGGGAAAATGACGTCCTAAAAAAAATGACATCCTAAAAGCATGATGTCCATTTGAGCCAAAAACGGACATCATTCAGGACGTCATTTATGTGGTTGCAAAAAAGACTGTGGCAATTTATGTGGATGCAGAAGGCAAGGCTTAATTTTCACTATTGCATGTAAGAATTGTAATTAGCTAAAACTGCTCCAACGTAGAATAATATTCTACTAATGAATTGCTCACAGACGAATTAGAAGAAGACACAGCAGAAGCCGAAGATGAAGCAGAAGTTTACCATCAAGAGGAAACAGAATCTGCAGAACAAGAAGAGGACGAAAGTTAAATTATGGTTATTAAAATGAATGAAATTTTGAATAATATGGATAACCATACTAAATAATTTGTAACTGGAATTTAATTTTTTTATATAATAACATTTTTTTAATAAATATAATAGGTTTTAATATAAAAATGCTGTACTTTTTTAAAAAATTTATTGTTTTATCCCATTTATCAAAACTTTAAACCAGCAATTTTGCTAATTTCTTAATATTATTACATATATAATAAATCCACATTTAAAAAAAAAAACATGAAATAATATAACAGAGTTGTATGATCTTATTGAAATCACATTTATCAAAAACCTTTGAAAACATTAAGTAACAATTTTGAATGGTTTGTACAACAAATTTTAAGAAAGCTCCAGGAGATGATTTTAGTAATCAAGTCTTCCTGATCCCCAGGCATGTCAGATAATGTTTGGAATATGATAATTATGATCAGCGACCCCTCGAAACCCTCGAGTAATGATTTTTAATGCTATCCATAAAAAATTTAAAGAAAACTCCAGTAGATGATCTACATTATCGGGTCGTTGATATCTCCAGGTGCGTTAGGCGAATTTTTAAACATCATATTCGTGATCAGCGACCTCAAAAACCCCCGAGTATAGATTTTTAATGCTTCTTATCAAAATTTAAAGAAAGCTACAGGAAATGATATTCACAATCGGGTCGCTATGATCCCCAGGTACGTCAGGTACATTTTCAAATATCATAACGATGATCAGCGATCCCGAAAAACCCCCAATAACAAATATTGGATATTTTGTATAGAAAATTTTGACAAAAGTCAAGGAGAAGCTGTATAGTAAGGGCGCCCTGACCTCCAGGTCCACGGTATGACTTTTCAGCATCAACTACCCCAAAAACCCCTGAGTAATGAATTTGGGCTCGTTTCGGCTATTATTTACCGAATTATAATTTTTTTTTATTATTCTAAAAAATGCACTTTTTAGCTGCAGAAATGCAATAAAGCCGATCTGGGTTTGCAAAACACCAAACAAATTTTATAATTGACTTTCTGAATCGAATGCAAAAAACCGCACTCAAATCCGTTTAACTATACAGGTTTTCGAAAGTAAGTACATATTTTGTACGCTAATCCCTCGTCTACATTGAGTATATCTATTTAAAAAAAAATTTTGAAATCCGTCAAGCGGTTTTCTAGATTTCGTAGTTTGTGACGGCCGGCCGGCCAACCGTCAGACAGCACCGACAAATTTATATACAAATAAAACAAAATTAAGGGCCGTTAGTGTATCTGTCAGATGTTTTTCAGGTTATACAAATGCAAATCGACAATTATTGTTTGCTTCTGACTATTTAATTTTATGTTGGATTGTTTAAGATTCATATGACGGCCTGGTGTCAGAGGCTGTATTATAATTTTGTATGAAAAATTGTCGATCGCAGAAACTTTTGCGATTTATGGCCAGTTTAATTTAGAAATCATCTTATTTTGACTAATCGTTTATGACATAGATATCCAGAGCTTCTTACTAGTATTTTGGACAAAATATCGACAAAAATTACAGAAAGAGCAAGGGATAACCTATGACTTTTAAAAGGAAGAAAAATGAGTTGTCATAAGCCTTGATGGACGACAAACAAACTGATAGGCGAGATCAAAACATGCATTGTTATGAAGTTTGAGCTTAATCGAACAATGGGTTTAAGCATGGCAACCTATCTGGTCCTGCGGTCCTCCATCTTGTATGCACACTTGCACATCAGTATCTCACTTCTCATTGTTTTGTTAGAACAAAGCCAACAACAAAGAGTAAAACAACAAAAAGTAGAATGGACAAGAGTTGGACTGGTCTAAAATTTATAGATAAAAACGATACAACTATTACAAAGTTCAAATAAGTTACATTTTTTAAATAATATAGTTCTAGATTTTGTTAAAGGTTAAACCTTTCAATATTAAGGTTAATAGTCATATTACAATTATAATTGAATGTTTACAAGCAAACAATGTTTATTTATTTGCAATTAAAGCAAAAATATAAGCATGAAAGCATTTATTATTTTAATCTCGATAATAATAGCGTTAAAAAAACCGACCAAACAGCTGATTTTAATTTTTACATAATATTTAATTTTTACGATCAAGGTTAAGTTTAAGTTGTTGGTTGTAATTTTCGTTTTAGTTTTGATTATAAATATTAATTATAGCTAGGGGGTACAAGACATAATAAGATCAATATACAAAATAAGATCAATATGCAAAATTTTTTGATAATTCAAACTAATAATATAAATTAGAACTACATATGTATATAAGGTGGTTTTAGTATAAATACTTTTATGTGAGAGAACATGTTTTGTTGTTCTTTCTTTTAAATTAGTTAGGACGCCTAACAACCCAAAGGCATTAGTTAGAATAAAATTTCCACGCCGCCAGGTTTTAATTACATAATAGATAATAATTTTTTTGCCCCTTTGCATAAGACAACATTTTTTACTTCAAAGTTTCATTTAACCTAAAAAACGATGTAGTTGTAGCTGGTATGCAAAAAAGTGTTATATTTTGCACTAAATGTTCATTTCATGATTACAAGTTATAGGAAGTATTCAATATAACACAACAATTGTAAAAACTTTTATTGATTTGTCAAAACGTTATATAACAATAAACGATAAATTAAAAATAAATAACCCAAAATTATACATTTATAACCAAATAATAATCGAAAAATCCTAACCAATAATAATTTGATTAGCTAAAACTCAATTGTTTTAACCAAAAAAAATATAACCTTCTAAATTCTAAACACCATATTATTTCTAATTTAATGTTCCAGTTGGCACATGAATAAATAGTTAATAGCAAAAATCACAAACATATTATTCTGATTGTTTTTATATTTAAGTCACTACTTGTACATCATGGACGTGATATTTTTGTTTCTGATATACCAAGAAGTAATCTAATTACGGCATCTTTCAAATTTTTCCCTACAGAAATCAACTGGACTTCTACAAAACTACTCAGCCTAATCGAATCAAATATATTTGCTTTATGAAATTATGATTAATGGTCGATTTATGATAGTTTTCGATGGAAAAAGAGTTTGTTATTGATTGAAGGGCAACAAGGTTAAGAAACAAAAAATCTATAGAATAGAAAAACTATGTTTGAGTTAGAGTTTGAAAACTTTAAAAAAATATTACAGATCATAAGGCTTAAAATGTTGTACAAAGAAGCAATATAATCGATTATTTCAAAGAGTGTTGTAGTATGATTAAATTGATAATATATCCTAGCTAGTTAAGTATATTTGAAAGCTAGGCGGTACGGCATGAAGTTATGGCTCACATTTTGGTTATTTTTAAATAAATATATATCATCATTTTCATTTGTGCTTTTACTTCATAAATTACTAGCGCTTATAATATTTAGTATTTTGCACCTTTGTATGTAATAAGTACAAGTGGTAATACGACCATTTATATATCAATGTTTAATGAATTTGAATGGCTTCTTCAAAAGTTTAGTTAAACTTAAGTTCTACCCTCTTTTGATGGTTGTCTGTTGGTTGTCCTGTATTCAACAGAAGCTATCATGTTGTTATGGTTATCAAAGCCTTATAATTTTTTCAATCAATAACCTTGTTATGAATTTTAATTTTGATTGAGGGAATTCTAATTATTTATACCCAATTTTGTTGATTTCACATAGAACGGAAAAAATTAAAAATAAGATGCGAAGCTCGAAGTTTGTTTGTGAAGAAATCTGTTTTTGAATAAGTTAAATTGATTTTTTTTATCTCGATTTCAAATACAATAAATAGTCCATCCTTTTAAAAACATTATTTTTATTATGATATTCCAAAACCTCTGTTTTGGTTTGTGTTTCTATTGCAAACTATAAATCTTGAAACAGCAAAGGTAACAATTTTAAAACTAAGGATATTAAGCAAGTTAAAAAAATAACACTGTAATGCATCTTTAATAGTTGTTAAAACCTGCTTGGTTGAACCCCGTCCATCATTAGTTACAACTGTTATGAATTTTTTTCAAAAAGGTGTTACATGGGTGTGGTCTATCGAATTTGGTGTATAACAGATATAGTTTTGATAGGGACAACATATTTTATAAACTTTATTTTGCGATAACATTTACGCCACCAACAAATGTATGTAGCGACAGATTTTATGCTTTTAATTCTCTGCCAATACTTTGTCAAATTTATAAACTTCGATCTAGATAGATGGAACAACCATGATTTTTGATGTCTAATATTATTTTGTCACAATAAGCATGTTACGTTTGAGTTCTAGAAACAATATCCCACCACAAGCCGCAAGATACAGAAACAAGAAAATAAAAGACCAAAAACCAGGAGTAAAAAACAATAGCGAAAAGCCAGTATCCAGAAAAACGAAACTAGAAAGCGGCGTTGGCAGAAAAAAGGAAACAGAAAACAGAAACCTAAAACATGAAATCAGCAACCAAAAACAAAAAATTAGACAACAGAAACCATACACCAGACACCAGAAAGCAAACACCACAAACCGGAAACCAAAAACCCATAACCGTAAGTCTGAAACCAGAAACCAGAAAACAGAAACAAGAAACCCAAAAAGGAAAACAATACAGAAACAAACATCTTAATACAGAAATATAAAACCAGCAACCATAAATTAAAAACCAGAAACCAGAACCAAAAACCAAAAACCAGCAACTAGGAACCACAAACTAAAAAACCAAAAACCATAAACTTGCAACCAGATAAGGAAATCACAATTCAGAAAGAAGAAATCAGAAAGCAGGAAGCAGAAAACAAAAACGAAAATCCAAAAACGAGCAAACAGAAGCCAGAATCCAAAAACTAAAAATTAGAAACTTACCACCAGAAACTAGAAAGCAATAACCAGGGAGCAAAAAGTAAATACCGGAAAACAGAAAAAAAATCAGAATCCAAAAAGAAGCAACCAAAATCCAGAAACCAAAAACCAGAAAACAGAACTTCAAACTAGAAACAAAAATCTAGAAACAAGAAACTGTAAACAAGAAATTAGAAACTAGGAACAAGAAACTAGAAACTAAAACCAGAAATAAGCAACCAGAAACTAGAAACTAGGAACCAGAAACCAAAAATCTAAAACCAGAAACATGAAATTAAAAACCAAAAACCAGCCGCCAGAAAAAAGAAACCAGAAACCAGGAATCAGAAACCAGCAACCAGAAACAAGCAATCAGCAACCAGAAATAAGAAACAAGAAACAAGCAACCAGTAATACGGAGCGAGAAACTATAAAAATGTCAGAAACTAAAAACCAGAAACCACACATCAATAATCGGAAAGCCGAGACCAGAAACCAGAAAAGACGAATAGGCAATCCGGAACCAGGAACTATAAACCATCAACCAGAAACAAGAAAACCACAAACAAGAAACTAGAAACTTTAAACCAGAAACCAGAAACAAGAAACCAGAATATCAGACACTACCACCCAGTAACAAGAAACCAGAAACCTTTAACAAGATAGAAGAAACCAATAAACAGGTATCAGTATTCAGAAGCCAGAAACAAAAACCCGAAAACAGATACCAGAAACAAGAAACCAGAATCCAGGAACAAGAAATCAGAATCCAGAATCCAGAAACAATAAACCAGCAACCCAAAACAAGCAACCTAAAACTAGATACCAGAACCAAGAATACAGAATCCAGGAACCAGAAACCAGAAACCAGAAAGCAGTAACTAGAAATCATATATCAGATACCAGATATAAAATATTAAATACCAGATATCAGATACTAGATACCAGATATCAGGTACCAGGTACCAGATACCAGATATCAGATGCCGGATACCAGGTACTAGGTACCAGATACCAGATATCAGATGCCAGATGCCAGATACCAGATTTCAGTTACTAGATACCAAATACCAGATACCAGATACCATATACCAGATACCAGGTACCAGATACCAGATAGCAGATACCAGATACCAGATACCAAATACCAGATACCAGATACCAGATACCAGATACCAGATACCATATACCAGATACCAGATACCAGATACCAGAGACCAGATACCAGATACTAGATACCAGATACCAGACACCAGATATTAGATACCAGATTCCAGATACCACATGCCAGATACCAGATACCAGATACTAGATATTAGATACCAGATACCAGATACCATATACCAGATATACAAGATACGAGATACAAGATACCAGATACCAGTTACAAGATACCAGATACCAGATACCAGACACCATATACCAGATACCAGATACCAGACACCAGATACCAGATAGCAGATACCAGACGCCAGATATCAGACACCAGACACCAGATACCAGATACCAGATACCAGTAACCATATACCAGATACCAGAAACCAAATACCAATTACCAGATACCAGATACCAGATACAAGATACCAGATACCAGATACCAGATACCGGATACCAGATACCAGATACCAGACACCAGTAACCATAAGCAAATACCAAATACCGGATACCAGATACCATATACCATATACCAGATACCAGATACCAGACACCAGATACCAGATACCAGATACCGGATACCAGATACCAGATACCAGATACCAGATACCATATACCTGATACCAGATACCAGATACTAGATACCTGATACCAGATATCAGATACCAGATAGACGAAAGCAGATACCAGGTACCAGATACCAGATATCAGATACCAGACAGACGATAGCAGATACCAGATAACCAGATAACCAGGTACCAGATACCAGATACGAGGTACCAGATACCAGATATCAGATATAAGATGCTAGATGCCAGATATCAGATACCATATACCAGATTCCAGATACCAGATACCAGATACCAGATACCAGATACCAGATACCAGATACCAGATACCAAGTACTAGATACCTGATACCAGATATCAGATACCAGATAGACGATAGCGGATACCAGGTACCAGATACCAGATATCAGATACCAGATAGACGATAGCAGATACGAGGTACCAGATACCAGATACGAGGTACCAGATACCAGATATCAGATATAAGATACTCGATGCCAGATACCAGATACCATATACCAGATACTAGATACCAGATACCTGAAACCAGATACCAGATACCAGATACCGGATACCAGATACCAGATACCAGATACCAGATACCAGATGTCAGATGCCAGATACCAGATACCCGATTCCAGATACCAGATCGATATGGTGTTAGGATATATAAAAAAAATAGAGTAAAATCTTCTGAAATTTTTAACAAATATGAAAACGGTAACTGGATTTTAGCAATTGAAGTTATGAAAGGGTACACACCTGTCATTTCTGCAGTGATCTGCCATTCACCGAGTGAAAGTGACGCTGAATTTATAAAAATATTGGAGAAGTGGATTGAAGATTTCCAAAAATTCCATATTAGTTATAATTTTTGATTTCAATACAGATATGAAAGCTAATTATACATACAGTCGTCAATTCAATCAATTAATAAATTTATTCGGCTTAAAACAGATTGTTAACGAATACACGAGAATAGATTACGAAAAAAAACAATCATTGACTTAGTAATTACAAATAGCTTTGATTCAAAAGTTAATGTGGTAAATAATTTAAAAATATCAGACCATGAAACAATCGTTATAAATAATAACAAAAATATTAATAATATTGATGATAAATCATTTTGTGCAAAAAAAAAATACAGTTGTAGAAATTTAAGAAATGAACAACTAAACAAAAATGATTGGAGCAAAATTAAAAGTTTGAGCATTGAAGAAAAAACAAATTTTTTTCCAGATAAATTTAACACAAGCAGTTAATAATTTAATGACATATAAAGAAATTAAAGTTAAACATAATAATCCTTGGTATACAAATTATCTTTCAAATGTTAAAAACTTACTTAAATCTTAAAATCTTAAAAACTTAAAAACTACTTATAGCCGTATTAACAAATTCAATCGAAGATTAGAAGAACTATAAAATTAACCGTAATAAATGCTCCCATGCACTCAATATAAAAGTTTGTGAATACACACAAATTAAAATTTTAGAAAACCGGGTGATCCAAAAAAAAATGTGGAAAACGTTGAAACGTATTTACTGAAACAAAAAAATTATAGACCAATAGTAGATTTTTATACAAGTGGCAAAAACGTCTCTTTTTGCGTGACTGAACGGTTTGTCCACGAGACGCGATAGCAAAGAGTGGAATAAGTAGGAATGCCACGCGTAGAAAACGCTAATATTTCTACGCTTGTAAATATAAATGATAATATTTACAAATTCATCTACTAAAAACTTACAAAACGACATATCTAAATTTAACAGTGCAAAAAATAAACAAGATTGTATTTATATATAGCATTTTTACCAGTGTAAAATAATGCTGTTATTGTGTTCGCCTACATATGGAATAATAACAGGCGAACACAATAGAGCGATTTTTCTGTTCCCGTGTTTACCGTAATGGCGCTGCAAAAGGGGAATAAGAGAAAAATTACAAAAATTTATATGGGATTCCATACAAAACACAATTTGAATAATTTTAAAAGTTATCTATGAAATTTCTTATTTTACCACAAATGAGCAATTTTAATTTGCTTATGAAGTATTATTGACTATATATGAAGCGTAATATATTAAATATTATCCTTAAGTCGCTCAAAAAAGAAACATAAAAATTGCAAAAATTTCCCATATAAAGTTGTATGAAAAATTTAACCTATTTTCGTATTTGTTTTACGGACAGAAGAAACTAAAATATTTTATATATTATGCTTAATATATAGTCAATAATATGTAGTTCATAAACAAATTTAAATTATTTAATTGTAGTAAAATGAGAAATTTCGTAGATAATTTGTAAAATTATTCAAGTTGTGTTTTGTATGAAATTCCATATAAAAGTTTTGGAATTTTTTCTCCTATCCCCTTTTTGCAGCGTCATTGCGGAAAACACCGGAACAGAAAAATCGCTCTATAATAACATTATTTTACACTGGTAAAAATGCTATATATAAATACAATCTTGTTTATTTCTTACACTGCCAAAATGAGATATGTCGTTTTGTAAGTTTTTAGTAGATGAATTTGAAAATATGAATAATGAAAATAGTTCATATATTTTCACTAAAAACTTTTACAGATATTACAGATATTTTTTTTACCGACTGGAAGTCATCGTTTAAAGTATAAATTTAAAAAATTGTAGGTAAAGTTTCAATTGAAAACAAATAAAAATAAATTTTTTAATAAAATTTATTTATTTATTTAATAAATTTTTTTTAATTTTTTTTTTGGCGGAAAGAACTCAGAGAATATATTTTATATCTGACAGTTAATTATATCGGAGGAAAAAATTACACGATACATCTGATACAAATTTTATTTTATCGCTCCGATTTCTCCGATATAGAAAAAAACACACTCATTATTAGTTTAATTAACTAATTACACACAATTGATATAATGATTAGTTTCGATTCGTTTCGATCAAAATCTCAAATATTCAATCAAATATTCAATCCTTTAATTAAATAACCACCTGTTGGTCGACCACCGGAACTTATTTACTTTCAGCCCTAGTGACTGAAAACATTTTCAGTCACTACTTAGAAAAAGTTTCCCTTTCACATAGGTTTTACTAAGGTTTTAAAGTAGTAAAATATATTTTGTTTCATAATAAGAAATTAACTAATAAAAAAGAAATTGCTAGTGAATTTAATAACTATTTCATAAAAAGTATTGTATAAATGAATCAATAGAAAATTCGCCGATTTCCTATTGCAATACATCGGAAAATGAAAAAACTTTTATAATGAATCCGATCTCTGAAGAACATTTGTTGAAAATTATTAAAAATTTATCTAAATCTAAAGCTGGAGTTGACAATATTTCCACAACAGTGCTGTTGGACGCTTTTGAAATAGTGGGTGACTCTTTATTGGATATTATAAATGAATCTCTTCAACAGGGTAAATTTCCGAATACCTATACTTAAAGTTAATGGCACTGATAAATGTTCTGAATTTCGTCCGATTAATATGTTACCATTATACGAAAAAATCTTAGAAAATGTTGTGAGTCCCTTCTCCCAACTGATGACCATCATAGATAATAATAAAATCATCAACAAATTCCAATCAGGATTTAGAAAAGATCATAGCTGTGAATCTTCACTGAATTTATTGCTTTCAAACTGGAAAGATGAAATTGAAAATGATAAAATGGTCTTAGCTATTTTCCTCGATTTTCGTCGAGCATTTGAGACTATTGACCAATCATTGCTTCTAAAAAAATAATAAAAAATACGTTATACGTGGGATGCATTACAATGGTTTAAAGAGTATTTGTTTAATCGAACCCAAAAAGTAAAATATGAAAACTCAGAATCGTCAGTGAAAAACAATAGCTTAGGAGTACCGCAAGGCTCTGTCCTTGGTCCGTTGCTTTTTATTTTGTACATCAACGATATTAGAAGCGCAATTGATTTTTCGTCAGTAAACCTTTTTGCTGATGAAACTTTTTGCTAGATACCAGATATCAGATACCAGATACCAGATACCAGATACCAGATACCAGGAACCAGATACCAGATACCAGATATCAGACACCAGATACCAGATACCAGATACCTGATACCAGATACCAGATACCAGAAACCATATACCAGATACCAGAAGCCAATTAACAGATACCAGATACCAGATAGCAGATTGCACATAGCATATAACAGATAACAGATAACAGATACCAGATACCAGATAAACAAGTACACAAACATGATATTCAACAAATAACGCCAAGAACATGGTGCTAAAATGTAAACAAAACTTTGTTTAAACATTGTTTTAAAATGTAGTGCCAAAGAATTAGGCACATATAAAACGTTTTGCTGAGGGTTGTTAAAACCTAAATGAGTTTAAAAACAAGTTAAAACATTAATTTGTTAAATCTACTCGAGTTTTTATAGTTCAAATTGAAATCATATTTTTAACAATAATAATTTTCAATAAGAATAAGAAAAATTTAAATAAAAATTACACTAGTAATAATATCACTACAATTTTATTTCAGAACTCGTCTAGAAATCTTCCCGCGTGGGAATTGATTATAAAACAGTAAAAGCTTATTTCCCAACTTGTAAAACGTCAGAAATAGGTTGTGAATAATAGTAGATTCTTGTATGAGATTAGAATGAAGGCAATTCTTCACGAGGATGTAGTTTCAATCATCCGAGTGAAGAATTGCCATCATCCTATGCGAAAACAAGATGCTATTTTATCCACGACTGTAAAATATTTCGATTAATTTAAAGTTTGCCTGCAAAAGTTTTTATCACCATATCGAAACATGTAAATCATAGATAGCATAGAAAAGATAAACAAATGACACAACGGAAAAACTTAAATTTATTATTTTATATTTTATATGTGTATTGTTCTCGTTTTGACCTTTTGATAATACTATACCAACAAATAATCTATAGAACTGTAGTAGAATGTAACGATTGCGTCACATTTCTCACACAAGTGATAGAATGTACAAAATTACAATGGAAGGATAAAAACAATTTTTAATTCAAAAAAAAATAAAATCTATGTAAACAACGTATCTCATTTTCTAACTCATTTTCTCACTTACATAAACCTCAAATATTGACCAACTATCTATTAAAGCAGCAGTATAAAAGGATGTGAATTTGTTATATATATTATATAACGTTTTATAAAATTGCGAGATTAAAAAATTAGAATTGCAAATGTTAATTATAGTAAAAAAAACCAAAAACGATTATTATGTATTTATTTTGGTCTATGGAAATAAGCTTCTAATATTTAAACAAAAATTAAACAGGAGGATTAAAATTGTGGTTAAATTAGAAAAAAAGAATTGAATAGTTTTATTTCCCATGAAAATAACGAAAACATTTACGACACGACAAGTATTTTGTTTTATTTTAAACAAACGATTAATCAACGTCCAACGTTTTTTTTTAAGTGCATCAAATTCTAAAACAAGAACACACAAAACAAATTACTAAAATAATAAACATTTTTCTCAAATAACAACAACTAATTGGTACAACAACAGCATAAACTGGTAATAATAGAATCACATATTGTCTAGCTAGCGTAACAATATCCAACAACTTAATTATTTACAAAAAAAACCACGGAACCACATTAAATAAATTTCATAAATGAAACTACAAGAGAAATTCCTCCAACTTTTAATCATTAATATTAGAAATTATAGCACAAAAAACCGAAATGACATTAAAGAAAGAAAAATATAATAAAACATTTTCTTTAAAGTTTTCATATTGCATTAAATTTTCCCTTTTAGTATTTTTATACAAAAAATTTTTTTTTTTGTGTTTTTTTCAGATGTTACTGATAGCAAGATCATGTTCGTTTTTTTTAGTCTGGTTGGTTGAACTGGTAACTAATCTTTGATGCAAAGTAATGAATGAACTGCCCAAAACATTAAATAAAAACAATGATTTCAGCAATAATAATGTTTAATCTTAGCTCAAGATTGGGAAAACTGAACGTTATGTCGAAAGATCTGACCCATGATATAAGGTTTAGAGGAGTGCACCCTATAAACCAGGACAACTGGCTGCATTCAAGTGCTTAAGACAGTCTAACCTAATTTTAACTGCCCTGGTTTGCAGAAAAGGAGATAACAGGGATAGGATTTTTCCTTCAAGAGTGCTGGACTAGATACCAACAAATCGAAAATGATGATTGAAGCCCAAATACTTTAATGTCCGTATCTGTGGTATGCGGTTTTTGAGCCCGAGATAATTTCAAGACCGAAACATTCTTGTTCTATTTTTGACTTAATATTATAATTTCTCAGAGCTTTTGGAGCAGCCTGGCTAGCAATAAAAATATTAATGACTTTGCCAGGCTACTTGAGCTCTGTTGCTCACCTTAATGTTGCATTTATGGCAAGTACCTCAGCTTGAAAGAGTGTACAGTATTCACCAAATGGTAATTGCAGACCAAAATCTTCATTTCTGACGTAGAACGCAGCTTCTGCACCATTTCCAGTGAAATATCTGTCTATCTGTGTAGATGTCCATCGTGTTAGAGGCACTTCCCAATAGCAAACCAGCAACAAACTTGTTCTTGTTAGTTCATCGTTGGCATCACAACTCAATACTGCAATCGAAAGGCAGTTAGAGGCACTGTGTCATCATTTAGCATAGACTGGTGTTTTCGGAGTTCGAACCTATTTGTAGCCTTAAAAGCCTTTTTTGCCACATACATGCAAGGGAGGAAAACCTTATAAATTCTGATAACTATTTTATGCAGTCAGTAGTCTGCAAACTACTTTATACAGTACTGCAAGATACTTCACACTATCTTGGAGCGTTAATGTGTTATTACCGATTTATTAGTTTTCTTCTGTTGGTAATCTCAACGAGCTGTGTCTGGGAAGCATTAATCGAGATAACATTCTTCCGACTAAAAATGTTGGAAATGTTCAGGGGGTTCTGCATTTTATGCATCGATATCCCATATTGTCTCTTCAAAAGAATACTAGCATCATTGGCATAACAGTATGTGCTTAGTCCTTGCTCATTTAATTCATTTTTGAGCTAGTCTACCACTTTGTTTCACAGCAGGGGTGATAGAACAACTCCTTTGGGACATCCACACTTCACACCTACCTGGATTGTGGTGTTGTCTTTCATGTGAATAAACAGACATTGATCTTCCAGAACTAGGAACTTTCTCTTGTTCAAGATACTAGGAAGAAAAGGCACATTCAGCTTGAGGGTAATTTTACGGTTAACCTCCAGTATGTAGCATTTGGGAGATTGATAAACACTATATGTGCAAGTTGAAAGGAAGACTCACCTTAAATGTTTGAAGCCTATACTGCCCGGTTAAAGTAAAATATAAAAAGATCATAGAGCCCTGTGAAACTAAAAAGATGTTGAAATTTAGAACTAAGTTACGTAGGCTCTTCAACAGTGCTGGACTATTCGTACACTCAGACGAACACATGCGACGTTCACAGATGACGATCAACAGGAAACGTCACTTCTTTTAGAAACATAATTTTCTAATGACATTAATGCATGCCCAATAGTTGTGAGTAAAAAAATTTTAAGAGGTATCATCACCAAACTCCTTACCACTGAACTTTCTTCTGTTAAACAGCAAACATACATCAAATAAAAGTCGTAAAATGAAAAAACTAGAACAACAACAATGTTATATTAATAATTTCCTGTACAACAACTATCGTTTATGCTCATGTTAAAGTTGTTGGTGTTTCGTACATAATTGTGTGAAAATTCTCCAGACAATTAACTTCTTAAGAAAAATCAATATTTTCACTTTTAAGTTTAATGTTTGTTATAGTTTACAAATATAATTATATGATGTGAAAGAAATTGTATCTCACAGTGAACAACCACGATAATTTTGAGCCAACAACTAACCTTATGTTTGTCAAAGTGTAAATTATATTTCAGATTGCATTGGATTAGTAAGAAGGGTGATAACTAAACTATCCTGATAGGGTAGTTAACACAAATACCACAACCCAAATTAACAGCATGAGAACACTGAATAAAATCATCATTTTAAGTCAATCATATATTTTTCGTTTCTGTTTGTTCCACAAAATCACAAATGTAAAAGTGTTAGATGATCCCCAACCGTAAAATATAAACTCACAAAACTGTTGAGCTTTTTATTTTGAATCTTTTTTGATTATTCAAGTTACTGAATAAAAGAAAATTTTTTGTTTTGAGCTTTTTATGATAAACTAAAAAAAGATCGAAAAATAAAGTAATACTTTGACTAGTAAGTTTTGTTTTTTTGTGCTTTTAAAGTGTTGAAAACAAATATAAGAATTAAGTTAGTTTATGAAACAGAGTAAAGTTGGTTAAAATTATATTAACAAATAGTGGAATAAGTGGACTGTATAAACATCGGTCAATAATTTACTGATTGTCCTAGTTCTAATCTAGATAGAAAAGTAGGTTTGTCCTACATTATATAAAATTTTTATTAAATTGTTACAGTAGAATATATTTACCTGTAATCCTTATATGCCATAACGAGTTAAAAATAAACATCTCACTTATATATTAATTTCGGGTGCTGGAAACTGTTTTCTAATGATAAAGGAAATACCGATTAAACAGTTTAAAACTCACATATTATCCTAAAAATACCTTCAAATAAAGTAAGCAAGCAAGACAATAGATACCAAATATTAAAATTGTTTAATTATTCAAAAGTAAATTAAGAAAAAAAATCAAACTATTAAAAATAAAAAATATTCTTTTGTTCCTAATTACATATATATTATACATCCATTTATACATCCGGTAAATTAGCTCTGGTTGTATTATTTGATTATAACAAAGACTAAAATTTAATGAACATGGTCAATTACTGAAAAGGAAGATAGAAAGACAATGAAAATTGAAAACCAAAAAATTGACATCTCCGTATAAACGTGAACCATAACAATATGAAAATTTTTATATCGAAAACAAAAGTTAATATATGGAGGGGCTGAAATCTCAAGCTCCAAAATATCAAGATTTCGGTTTTGGTTAAGGATTTTTATATAGTTTTCGGCATAAAACTTTTATGAGGACATTGTTTTTAGTTATCGGCAGCGATGTATATCAAACATAAAACTCTTTGTAAAATACAAGTATTCTATCTTCGTTTAGAAATTTATTACAAAACTAACACGAAACATCAATACGTTGCCGGAAAATTATAACAGATAATAAATTAACATTATTTAGTGAAAAGATGATACAATCAGCAAACTACTCAAAAACGTCTTCATTTAGCGTTTCAAGAAAATATTAAAATCACAAATTCATAATTCTTTCAAAATTCCAAAAATATTGTAAAAATTAAATAAAATCAAACTTTTTTCAAAATTCTAAAAATATTCCAAAAATTATTTCAAAATCAAAGATCAAAACTTTTTTCAAAAATTCTAAAAATATTGCAAAAGTTATAACAAAATCAAAAATTGAAACTTTTTTCAAAATTCCAAAAATACTCCAAAAATTAGAATAAAAGCAAATATTTAAACTTTTTCTAAATTCTAATAATATTCTAAAATTTCTTAAAAATTTAAAAATTCAAACTTTTTCCAAAACTCTAAAAATATTGCAAAAATTATAACAATATCAAAAATTGAAACATTTTTCAAAATTCCAAAAATTATAATAAATTCAAAAATTTTTCAAAGTTCTTAAAATATTGCAAAAATTCTTACAAAATCAAATATTGAAACTTTTTTCAAAATTCTAAAAATATACATAAAATTCCCAAATTCAAAAATTCTATTTTTTTCCAAAATTCTAAAAATATTGCAAAAATTATTACAAAATCAAAAATACAAACTATTTTAAAATTTTAAAAATTTTTCAAAAACTAACAAATTTAAAAATTTCCATGTCCAATTTCATGTTCAATTACGTTTACGTCATACAAACAGCTAAATTTTATTTTTCCAAAAATCATTTTTTTTGACACAATTGACAATATTTTTTTGACAAACTTATAATGCAATAAAATTCTCTATAATAATAATTTTATGTTCATTACATTTCATTTCATACAAATAACTAATTTTATTTTGTTCTAAAAAAATAAAAGAAAATCATTCCTTTGACACACTTGACATTATTTTTTTGACAAACTTATAGTGCCATAATTCTCTTTAATAATAATAAAATTTCATGTCATACAGATAACTAATTTTATTTTTTCCAAAAAATTGGGTAAACATATAAATAAAAATCTGTTTTTTGACACACTTGACAATAATTTTTTGACAAACTTATAATGCAATGAATCTAACATCAAGATTTCTCCACATTCCATGTTACTACTCATTTTCTCTTAAAATGAACATTTTTAAAAAAAACCAATGTAAATTTTTTTGTTTTGACACACTAACGATTTTTTGACACACTTCGTGTGTCATATTTAATGTTCATTTACATTTCATGTCATCCAAATAATTACTTTTATGCTTTATATATTTCTAGTCGAAAACCGAAGAAATGTTTCCCATAATATATTTCTCAAAAAAATTGGGAAACAAAATATATGAAAATCAATCTTTTGACACACTTAACGATTTTTTTTGACATACTTCTAAAACAATAATCAAGGTCCTGGTCTAACATACGGATGTCAATCGTCCAGATTTCTCCAGATTCAAATTTACTACTCATTATCATTGAAAATAAATGTTTTTTAAGACAAAAATATGAAAGTCTGCTAGTTTTGACACACTTAATGATTTTTTGACACACTTCCGGTACAGTTATTAAACACATCGTCCTCTCGGACCTGCCCATTGAGTATACCTATTTTTAGAAATCTCTCCAGCGGCTTTCTAGATTTCGTAGGTATACTCTAAAAATAGGTGTACTCAAGGTACAGGTCCGAAAGGACGCTCTGTTCGGTAACTGTACCGGAAGTGTGTCAAAAATAGCAAATTTTCTTATTTTTGGCTTAAAAACGTTCATTTGAAGTGATTACGAGTAGCAACATTGAATTTGGAGAAATCTTGATGGTAGGGATTGATTGGTATGTGAGATCAAAAACTAGATTATTGCATTAGCAGTTTGTCAATAAAATGTTGTCAAGTATGTCAAAAGAAAGATTTTTATTTATTATTTTGCCCAATTTTTTGGAAAAAATAAAATTAATTATTTGTATGACATGAAATTTTATTATTTTTATAGAGAATTGTGGTATTATAAGTTTGTCAAAAAATGTTGTCACGTGTGTCAAAATAAAGATTTTTATTTATTTCTTTAGCATTTTTTGGAAAAAAATAAATTTACTTATTTGTATGACATGAAATAAATATAAATGTATGACATGAAATTTTATTATTATTATAGAGAATTATGGCATTATAATTTTGTCAAAAAAATAATGTCAAGTGTGTCAAAAAATGATTTCGTTTATATTTTTATTCAATTTTTTGGAGAAAAAAAATTTAGCTGTTTGTTTGACGTAAATGTAATTGAACATGAGATTGGACATGGACATTTTTGAATTTCTTATAGTTTTTGAAATACATTTGGAATTTTGAAAAAAGTTTTTGTATATTTGATTTTGTAATAATTTTTGCAATATTTTTAGAATTTTGGAAAAAGTTTTAATTTTTTAATTTGTTATAATTTTTGCAATATTTTATATTTTAAAAAATAGAATTTTTGATTTTGTAAGAAATTTTGGAATATTTTTAGAATTTTGAAAAATTTTAAATTTTTGATTTTATTATAATTTTTGGAAATTTTGAAAAAAGTTTCAATTTTTGATTTTGTTATATGTTTTGCAATATTTGCAATAATGTTGTAACACTAACCAGCTTAGGAGTTCAAAAGTCTATCAACAAGGGGTTTTTAACAAAGTTGTTAAAAAAAACCCTTGTTGTTGGACTTTTGAGGTCCAAAACTAGTTGCTGTATAAAGGTTGTGAACGGCAAAAGCCGTTTTGAAAACATTACATGGCTACTGGCAGAAAATGTCTGGTACACAATAGAAATTCTCAAACAAATGTGGGTGCATCAGCTAGAGTGCATGATCCTTGAATAAAACAAACCGATGTTCAAGGCACACTAATAAATAAATAAAAAAACAAACAATGACTTAAGGCGAAATAGTTGCCATTAGCAGTTACGTTCTTTTATGTGTTAAAACAAACCAATAAAATGGTTTATTACACGAAGAATTGTGCATTTTCATGTAAAGAATAATTCTTTACATTTTTATGTAAAGAATTAGTACAGAATAGTTTGTTACGTAAGGAATGTAAAGAATGTAAAGAATGATTAATAAATGTAAAGAATTTTACTTTCAAGTGAATTTTACAGCTCTTTTAAAAATATAAAACTTGTGCCGAATTCCAACAATGGTAATACAAATTTCGGTCTCTATAAAATATTTGCCTGCTTATCATAGAAAAGGGAAGGATTGGAAATCATAAATTATGTATTAAAATTTAAAACTTATTACAATAAAATTAACATTTTAACTACAATAACATCAATTTGTTGAATACGACACATATAACAAGCTTGATTTACAATAGCAATTATTTTCAGTATACAAATTATCAAAGACAGGCTTTACCTGTCAATTGATAAAATGAAGAATGTCCGAACCCAAGTTTTAAACCATTCAACTTTAGAATTTAGATTAAAGAAAATGTTTGTTGAGATGTCACATATATAAGATATCTTTGTATTCGAAAACAAATGTTATTTTTAAAATTTTAGTTGTACAAACAAATGATTGATTTCACAAATTCGATATTTCTGGTATCGTGAAATTTGTTTATTTATATTTTAACAAGTTTGAAACTAGTATATTGTATTTTAACAAGTTTATTTGTCGACTCAAACCAAAACTTAGCTTTTATTTTATAATAAAATTTTAAAAAATCAAAAGTTCCCGGCCAACTGCACAGAGACAGATTTAAGCGCCAAAATATTTTATAGAGACCGAAATTCGTAATTCTTTTCAATCAAAATTTGTATTACCATTGTTGGAATTGGGCACCACAAGTTTTGTCTTAAAGGAGCTATAAAAATCAGTATTTAAATGATAAATATAACTAAAGACTGACTTAAAAACTATGATTATTTAGGAGTTTGAGTTTCATTTTAATTATATATTAACCTAATGAGAAAATTGGCACATCTCTTTAGTTTTTTTAGCATTATTTACATTCTTTACATTCATTACATTCTTTACAATGATTTTGGATATGTAAAGAATGAATTCGTTACATGTAAAGAATTACGTGAATTACTTTTTGTAAAGAATTTGCACAACACTGATTAAACGTACCAATAAGGTGTTAATAACAACTTTATTGTACTAGAACCATGCTTCGAGATGGCGTATAGTTAGATCAAAAATACAATCCCAAAACAGGAACAAAACGTTGAAATATGAAGAAGCTCAGAGAGCTAGTACACTTCAAAAAGATCGTAGGTAAACGACAACTTCAATAAAGAGTCTATAAGGAAGCTGATTTGAATTGTTACTGGACATGGTCCTACAAACCACTATTTCTACAAAATAGAACTTGATATTTTTCTATTTATCTATTCTATTTATCTTATAATCTATTTATTTAGATGCCAAATTGTATATGCGGAAATGATGAAACCTTATGGTCTTAACTTTAATGGTGTAGCAAAAACCAACGTGGTCGTTGTAAACTAAAGATTTCAAAACCACAAGGCATAACTCCAATTGAGGTAATTAAATTCATTAGAAGCCACAACATAGACATAATACAACCCTATCGACAATGACTGACCAAAAAACCAACCAGAGTAAAAACTTCAGGCCGTAGTGTTAAATAAACGGCGCTCCATTAAAAAACAAATAATACAGCTTTCTAAATTTTTCTGAAAATGTTTGTTTCATATCATACAAAAATATATGAGATCACCTTTTTCTTTTTTCTTCCTTCCTAGTTTATTACTTCATAATTTCGAACACAATTAACGGATTTTATGTTTTGGTATGTAATCAATTGATTTTATATTTCGGTATGTTGTTTTATTTTTTAATAAGAAACAAATATATTTTTAGGTAGATTTCATATAAAAATCTATTTTAAGTTAAACGGATAACGAAATAGAGTTTTTATTCGCCTACATATTAAAGTGTTACTTTATTACTGTGATTTGCGGCTTTAAAGTATCACTTTTCAACTATTTATTTTGTTGTCATAGCTACGTCCAAAAAAGTAAAAAGCATTTGTATTTGTTTAAATTCTATGAAAAATAAAATTTTTTATCAAAGCAACCCCCAAATTCAAAATTTCATTATCCAATTAAAATAGTTGTTATCATTTGATGTCATAGCTACGCAATAATTCGGAAAAAATAATAAATATTTTGTCAAAGGTTACTTGTTCCACCTATTTTTATTTTAAAATTTATGAAAATTTATAATTTTAATTTAGAATAAACAACTTTTCTTAAAATATTTTGCTTGCGGCGAATAAAAAATAGTATATGATGTACGGACGTAAGCTATTTTGGACTTAATGTGGGTGCAAATCTCGGCTAGCGCCTCGATTTGCAAACTCCACATCCGTCCAAAATCTTTAGCTTTACGTCCTAGCATCATAATGTACTATTATTGATTATGCGCAGGTTTGTCGATCTTGCCATCACTAGAAGGGTCCTTCATTTTGTGATGTTTTGGCTTAAAAATGTTCGCAATATTAATAATTGATTGAATTTTGAAGGATCTTATTGTTATGATTTTATGGTAGAAGACGGTTTGTTTGAATAATTTTTCTCTGATGAAACTCTGAATGAAAACGATTTGGTTTTTGATACCGCAGATTTTCAACGTATGGGTAATAATTATTTGAAAAATGAGACAACTAAAACAAACTATGAGATAAAATGATTTCCTCTTTTTTGAAAATAAAGTCGTTCTGTAAAACGATTTTAATTATAATTTTAATTAAGTTTTAACTTTCAACAATTTAATTTTGGGCTGTAAAAGAAAAGAAAATGAAAAAATATGCTAGCAAGAAGCTCTTGATATCCATGTAATCGATATTAGTCAAAACATGAAGCTTGCTTGCAAATGCGCTACCATTTCTAGACTAGTTGCTATATTAAGCTCAAACTTCAGCGCGGTGAATGCATTGGACCCCCTTTCAGTTTATATGTCACTCGCCGACTACTCATTTTTTCGATTTAAAACAGGTAAGAGGCATATTTTGAGAAATGTTTGTCCAAAAATTAATTGAAAAAATATGCTGCCCGGAAGCTCTAGATATCCATGTAATTGAAATTAGTCAAGAAACGACGCTTGCTGCCTAAAACTGGCCATCAATCGACCATTACAAGTTTTATATACAAAACGAATAAATGCGCTACTATTTCTAGACCAGTTGCTAGATTAGGCTCAAAATTCCGCACGGCGAATGTTTTGAACCCCCTTTCAGTTTATTTGTCACTTGCTGACTACTCATTTTTTTCTATTTAAAACAGGTAAGGGGTACCCCTTTGCATATTTTGAGACGAGTAAGAATAAATATTGCGGTGCCACGCAATAGCGGAGTACTCCGATTTAAAATCTTGCAAGTTTCAAAATAAATGTTTAGTCCGAGTAAAACATTAAATTTTTTCTCCAACCATCATTTTAGTAGATTATGATGCAAGAACGTAAAACTACGATTGTTGGACGTATGTGAAGTTTGCAAATCGAAGGGCTGGCCATGATTTGCACCCACATTAAGTCCAAAATACCTTATGTCCATGCATCTAGTTTTTACTCGCCGTAAGCAAAATATTAAAAAAAATTGTTTAATAAGAATACATAAAAATTGTTTAATAAGAATACATATTGAATAATCAAAATATTTGCTATTTTTACAAACAAATTGTTGAACTATGACAACAAAAAACAACAAATATTTTGATTGAATTATGAAATTTTGAATTGAAAGATTGCTTTGATACAAATTTTTTTTTATATACAATAAAAATTTTTTTTCTTTTTGGACGTAACTATGACAACAAAGTATAGGGTTAAACAGTGACACTCTGTGACCGCAAATTACAGTAATAAAGTAACACTTTAATATTTAGGCAAATAATATAGTAGATTATGATGCAGGGACGTAAAGCTAAGGTTTTTAGACGAATGTAGAGCTTGCAAATCGAGGCACCAGCTAAGATTTGCATACACAGTAAGTCCAAAATAGCTTAGGTATATGCAAAATAGCTTACTATTTTTTATTCGCCGCAAGCAAAATATTTAAAAAATCAAAGTTAGACAATTAATGTTAAACAAGTAACCTTTGAACAAAACATTTGTTATTTTTTCAAACAAATTTTAAGACAATGACAACAAAAAATACAAATATTTTGAATTGATTATGAAATTTTGAATTGAAAAGTTACTTTGATGAAAATGTTCAATGTTTTATTTAATTTATACGAATTTAAATATTTTTTGCTTTTTTGGACCTAACTATGACAACAAAATCTAGGGTTAAAAAGTGACACTTTAAGGACGCAAATAACAGTAATAAAGTAACACTTTAATATGTAGAAAATTCATGTTTATTCTGCTCAAGTTTTGTATTTATTGATATTTGATTAGTGTTTCAAGTCAACCGTTGTCATGACAATTTTTGATTGTTTTTCATTTCATTAGGCATTGGTTGCAAAGTAACGAGTTCTAGTTTTGACGTACAAAAAATATAAAATATTGAAGATAATATCAATACAAATATTCCAAAAAAACAGAGAAACATGATGCATATTTAAAATGATTATTTTTTAGTTTTCAATATTAAATTATATTGAGGTCGTGCAAAAATAATAGAAGAATAACATAGTTCCTCTCATTTTGTGTACGATCTATTAGTTAGTAACAAAACAATAATACAATATACATATAAGAGGTCGCATTATTGTGAATTTTTATGTTAAAATAAGCACGATAACCTAATATTTTTATTACGCACTCGTGCATAATAAAAAAAAACAATCTAATTTTATCATGACAACGGTTGCCATGTAAAACAAATCACATTTTAACTAATGAAAACATGCGAAAACAAGCCAACAAAAAATTTCAATAACAACTACTACCAACACATACTCGGTATGCTCGTGATTTTTATACTCAGGGAATATTATTCTGGTGCCTGTGCATACTGATATTATTCTGGTGCCTGTTATATAATTTCATTAATTTTATGATCTTTATAGTTTGCTTCATAATATTGGAACAGAAAATTAAATTGTATTTTTATCAGCAAGAGTCATTTGCAAATGCTGTTCGTCAAATATTCTGCGAATGTTGTATTCCAAGTTATATCCTTCTTTTTACTATAAAATAAAATAGAAAAAAGTTAAATAACTCCTTTTGGGAGTAAACTTTAAACGATCGTTACAGGAAAAAAAAATAGTAAGGCAAACAATGATTTTATGGTCAATCAAGAATAGTATACCTCAACCCAGCCAAACTAATTCTGTATTTGTTCACTTACTCATTGATAATAGAAACAGATTTTTTATTCAATGAAATGTTGTTGGAAAGTTTGTAACAGTTTTGGAAAAAACGCCTTTTTCAATGAGCATCAATCAATCAATTTAAAAAGAAAAGAATTCTGTGAGACACTCCTTGATTATACAGTTGGCATTATGTGAAAAAGTTAACTGCTATATTTCTTGTTATGTAGATTTTGACATCGAAAACATACGTGTCAATCAAATTAACAACAACAAAATAAATATAATCAATAAGCATATATATTCTATAAATGGTGTAAATAAAGTCGATTGTCTGTAAATTCAACGAGTGTAATTTCTGTCTGTTCTCGTTTCTAGAACGTGATAAAAACTTTAAAAAATATTTTATTAATCACGGATCAAGACAAGGTTCTCATCCAAAATGGTTTTAACAATTGGAATTATTAGTGTTTAGTTTTTGCATTTTGAATTAATTAAAATAAACATCTAGTAATTTCTAGTTGTTCGTGGGCGAAGAAATCAATGATTTTAGTGGTAATTTTTTGGTAATAAGAAATCCTAAAGAAAAAAATTATTCAAACATTAATTTGATGTGTGAAAGTGTGTTAATTAATTCATTGAATATTTTAGCATCAATTAATTTTACGTTGTTGTTTTTTACAGAACAAGAATCAGGTGCACAATTTGTATATGTGTCATTTTCGAATTCCATAAATTTACGAGGTTCGTCCAATATCTTAAACTCCTAAAACAAGCAAAAAACTTCATTAAAGATTTAAAGGCACAGAGATACTTTAGCTTTTACTGATAAACTGAGTAAAATAAAATTACTCTAAACTTCAGTCATGCATATATTGACCATGTATGATTTTGAAAAAAAAATCAAAAACGCTGTAAATGTGGTCTAAGGCAAAAAGTAATATTTGATGAGAACATACAATCCATTCTCAACATTCTTTCTTACCAAAAATTTATCATATGATGTAATACGTATTCATAACAAAAAATGTCTATTTTATCAATCATTTAAACGTGTCTGTATATTATCTTTAATCTAAATAAAACCATTAACACTTCTATATCCAATTAATATCATAAATTTATATCCTTAACAATTAATAAACATCGATAGTAAAATCATAAAAACAATAAATATTTATATCAAACCAAACATCAAAATATCAAACGCTCAATCGACACCAAAACTAATCCAAACAGAAAACTTATTTACAATTTTCATTGACTGTACACATAAAAATCATAAAATAACACAACAACAAAGTAAATAATCATAAATTGACACAAATACACTCTTTTCGACAAATAAGTATAATCAAACCTCCCACAATTCAATTCAATTCACCTTAAATAACTAAAAGAAAACTAAAAACAGCAAGAAAAAAACGAAAAGAATTTCAACTCAGTTTCAAAACAAATAGAAAATTGGAAAAACAAAACAGAAAAAAACATTTTTTTTCTTCTTAGAAAACCAACAGTTTTTCTCGTTGATAAAAATATAAATATTATTGAGAAGTTTTTCATCCTTCTACAGTCAGTCGTTCGGTGTAAGCGATAGCGTTAACATATAAAATCGAAATAAAAGTTTGAAAAAGTTTTTCAAATATTCGTTACAAAAAAGAAAACTTAACATTTTTCTCACTCTTTAAAAACTTTAATTGTATTTACTTAAATCGTGGTTGGTTTGATTTCTTGTTCATTTTGTAATTCTGGTAAATTAATTTAAAATCTATTAAGTACGGGTTAATTTTAATTATTTTTTGTGGTTGTGGTTGCTATGTGTTTTGTGTTGTTTTCAAAAAATTAGTGTTAGAATAATTCAAAAAAGCTACTGTTGATTTTTTTGTGTTTTCTTGAATTTAAAAAAATTTATAAAAAGATTTGGTGTTTAGAAACAAAAACGAAAAAAATTATTTGAAAAAAAAACTAAATTTTTAAAAATCACTCAAATTTTCACTCAAAAACATTTATTGTATTTGTGTAAGTAAAATTTTTTATTCTTGAGACAAGTTGTGGTTTTAATTATCTTGTGTTTACCTTTTAAAACAATGTGATTAATTTGTAATTATGGTTTCTCTCTATATATAATATTTATATTGATTTTAAATTAGTTGTTAGAGTGTGTATCGATCTCGCGAAATATTTGGTTGGTTAAAGTATTTTGTGATAAGCGTATAAGATGACAATGTTGATAAGAAAGTTTTGTTGTTTTCGGTAAATCAAACCTTGTAGATGGTTGCTATAACATAAGGAGATTATGAGAGTTCAAGTTTGTGTCTTATGGTTTTGATCATAAAATAAGTTGGGATTATTTAGTGCTCTAGGTGATACAGATAATTCAACAGAAATAAAGAAAAAGTTTACGTCTCATAGTGGCTCACTTAAGGCTGTTTTTGTTTATATAGTTAAAATATTTAAGATCGTTTTTCGTTTAAATTTTAAAAATGTTCTAATACACTGATTTTTGTTGAATTTTAAGACTTTTTCTTTGTTTTTGTGGTGAATTTTGAATATATCAAAGTTTCACATACATATAAGCATATGCAAAATTGATTTTTCTAACTTTATTTTAATTTCGTTTTTCTTGTGGTCTTATTTTTCCTTGTCTTATTTCTTAAGTTTTTGTTTTTGCGGCGTGAAGGCATTCGTTTTGGTTGATTTGTACTTTATTTTTATTTTTAATTAACGGTTGTGAAAACCCTGCGTATTTCAGCTATTGACATAAAAGTTAACGTCTTGTACAATGACAAAAAAAAAATGAAATTATAAAGGAAAATAAGAAAACTTCTGATTTCGATATGCTATTCGCTGAACTTAAGAATAATTTCAATGAATAATTAATAATAAGTGTAGTCTTTATTCTACCAGAAGATGATATTAATAAGTAAAATGAGGAGGTTTTTAACTAAGTTTGTACGCAAATTTTTAGGTGTTATTAACTTCATTGGTAATATTCCTGTATCAATCAACAGAACCTACTTGTTTTGTTGACAGCAGCTGTACGTTTATTGATTTTGTATTAACCCAATTTCTTAACTAAGTCAATTCCTAGAAATTTTCACAAAGTGATGCGGACTATTTTTCTTAAAAATGTCTTTCGGAAAAAGTTTTTGCAAATAAATACTAATGAGGCACCATTGAAAGGTTGTAATTCTCCAATTATTCGCCAAACATGTACTAAGGAGCTAGCAACAGTTCTCACTAAAATCTTCTATTTGTCAGTTTCAAAGAAGGGTAATAAAACTGGTACAACTGATAAAAGTTAAGGAATTTAAAACGATTCTTCGATAGCGAATAGCTTCTTTGGTCAACAAGTCCTATAAACGTCCCTGCATGGAGTACAGTTCTCATATGTGGAGTGAAGCGTGCGTAGAGAGTTTAAAATTTCTTGATGCTCTGGAGCGGAAAACTATTAAATCGATTGATTGCTCTAATTTTAGTAAGACACTTGATGCATTGCAGCAGATAGTTGAAATGTTGTTAATTGGACCCTTTGCAGAGACCTTTATTTATAGTTGAAATGTTGTTAATTGGACCCTTTGCAGAGACCTTTATTTATAGTTCAAGCTTGAAGTGAATTTCGAAGGTTTATTTTCCAGTCGCAAATTGTTTGTTTTGTTTGTTTTTCAATTGTTTATTTTCCAGTCGCAAATGAGCTTAAGCCTCCAATAATTTCAATATTTTTGCGATTGAAAATGGAAATGCTCGATACATAAGGCATCATCCATAAAGCGCTTTTCCAGAAACCTTTTCCAGTAACTCAACTAGCCAGAGTAGGTAAAGAAAAAGGACTTCGTATCTTAGAGTCGTGGGTTCGATGCACGTGATGGGGAATCATTAGAGAGGTCTTCAGTGGGAGCGCTCAAGAGACTTCGGAAATTCTAGTTTTGTTTGTTAGCAAGGGCAGCGGTAGAATAAAACATCACTTAAAAAAACAACGTCTACGCTTTCCTTTAGTCACTTTAGTCACCGGCAGACTTACAAGGTACTGTCATGAGATATGCGCCACAAATCAACCTTCATTTGTTTTAATTAAAGCCTTAAAAGCATATTTTTGATGCAGTTATCATGTTTTCAGGAACATGTAGTAAACCATTCAAATCTAACCTTTTCCAGTTTTGGGATATTTTTGTGAGGCAAGATACGGGATTAGATTGTTGGTGAGTGTTTACTTTCCATATGTTACTTCAGTGTTTAAATCCCCTGTCATGATGGAGTGGTATCCTGGACACAAAGTAAACCGTCTGCCTTGTTTATATTCTTACAATTCTTATTTTTTTCCTATAGATGGTAATCTATAATTCGGTACTGCTGTGTAGAATTAACCAAAGGTAAAAATACTCCTTTTGGTGCCCATTTTTTTTAGTTTCAAACAAATAAGAAAATTATCTCTTATCTGGGCGATTCTACAAAAGCTACTGACTGACTGTGTAAAATAAGTCAGTTATAAAATAAGTCGAATGCAATCGGACAGAAAAGATATTTAAAGATCGGTGATTTTAAGTAACTGACGGAATATTTATTTACCGTTTTATTATTCGCTTAATTCTTATCAGTCAAAGTAGTCTACTTTAATAATTTTCACAAGCCAGCTATAATTTTATTACATATTAAAAACGCAAGGCTTAAATCAAAGTTATTGTAAGCTAGTTGATGTTTAGAGTAAAAACAGTTAGTTAATGTCAAAATAATGAAAAAAATAGCTGTGCTCGATTTATGTAGGCAAATAATTGGTTTTAAAATAAAAGTGCACTAATTCACATCACATCAAATCATCATCACATTTGGAAATTAAATTTAACAATAATCGGGTATACTTGAATCTCTTGAATATTTATATTGATTTTCGTAGAGTATTGGACCTCAATCCAAGGGTCTATTGAAGTTTATTTATGATCATGTTCCAATTTACAGTTATATACAAAATAAACTTAATGTCGTAATGACATTCAAATTATTAAAGCTTTTAGGACATACCGTACCCATTCAAATTTCTTACGAATGTTATTGCGTTGCTCAGACCTATTGTGGTAAACGTAAATTCTAAATATGAAAACTGGAGTTTTTCATCCTCAGTGTAAAGCAGCGTTGTAATAATTAGCAATATCCGTCTGTTTTTAAAAAAATCCAGCCTGTTCTTTAGTTTTCCACTGTTTTTCTGTTTTCATGTTTTTATGTTTCATAAGAGTAATTTTATGTACGTAGTGTTATTCTTTCTACCTTTCATATGATCTTAATAAGCAATATGTGATTTTCAAAAAAACAGTATCAGTTGTGTAAACTCCAATAACCACATTAAAATAATTCCAAAAGTATGCCTAGCAAAATAGTGTTACTAATAGAAACATCAAATCATTCAGCCAATTGCCTTATATTATGAAATGAGCGAAATTTAATAAAGATCAAGCAGACTTATTTAATAGTACATGTATTACCTCCAGTTTGAGTGACACATGTGCACATAACACATGTGTTAATATAAGTGGAGGTCCATATCCAAAATTATTCGTGACTATTCTGTTTATAGTTCTGGTTGATTTTTCTGTTAAAATCAACTTTACAATATTAATATATTGTAGTAAATACATACTAAAAATATGAGTATCGATTAGGAAGGCATTGATAAGCAACAAAGACGTGTAAAATTGATTAAAAACGCTCAAATCGCAAACGGCAACAATGCGCTTTAATACCAATGAATTTACTTAGCTTTCCGCAGGAAGATTTGTAAAATTTAAAATTGTTGATCTATGGGTGTGACAACCACCCGTACTTTAGTCCCTGCTATTGGCATATGAGTTATCCTGTAATATCGATGTATATCAAACATAACTCTGTGTTAAAGGACAAGTATTTTTTATCTCTGTTTAGAAATTTATTACAGAACTAACACGAAACATCAATACATTGCCGGAAATTTATAACAGATCATAAATTAACATAATTTAGTGAAAAGATGATACACTCACCAAACTACTCAAAAACCTCTCCATTTAGCGTTTCGAGAAAATATTACAAAATCACTAATTCATATATCTTTCAAAATTCCAAAAATATTTTAAAATTTAAATAAAATCAAGCTTTTTTCAAAATTCCAAAAATATTTCAAAAACTATAACAAATTCAAAAATGTCCATGTCCAATTTCATTTTCAATTACGTCATAAAAACAGCTACATTTTTTTTTTCAAAAAAATTGGCTAAAAAATAAATGAAATCATTTTGTGACACACTTGACATTATTTTTTTGACAATCTTATATTGCCATAATTTTCTATAATAATAATAAAATTTCATGTCATACAAATTATTAATTTTATTTTTTTCCAAAAAATTGGGTAAGAAAGTAAATAGAAATCTTTCTTTTGACACATTTGACAACTTTTTTGACAAACTTATAATGCCATAATTCTCAATAATAATAATAAAATTTCATTTCAAACAAATAATTAATTTTATTTTTTTCCAGAAAATTGGGTAAAAAAATAAATAAAAATCTTTCTTTTGACACACTTGACAACATTTTTTTTCACAAGCTTATAATGCCATAATTCTCAATAATAATAATAAAATTTCATTTCAAACAAATAATTAATTTTATTTTTTTCCAAAAAATTGGGTAAAAAAATAAATAAAAATCTTTCTTTTGACACACTTGACAACATTTTCTTGACAAACTTCTAATGCAATAATCTAGTTTTTGATCTCACATACCAATCCCTACCATCCAGATTTCTCCACATTCTTTGTTCCTCCTCATTATCACTGAAAATGAACGTTTTTTAAGCAAAAAATATGCAAATTTCCTTGTTTTGATACACTTGACGATTTTTTTGAAATCTGTCCAGCGGTTTTCTAGATTTCGTAGATTGTGACGGCCCGCCGGCAGATAGACATACATTTTTTCTTTTGCTTTTTTGGAATTAGTAGGTCCTAAAACGTCGAGAAATGTCAAAAAAAGTGGGGGTAAGAATTTCACTTTAAGCTCATGAATATAATACTTAGGTCGTTCAGACCGAAGTAAAATGTATATAATAGTTGCTTGAATTGCTGATAGATGTGAAACCCAGAATAATTTTAATGATTTTAATTTAAACATTCTGAAATTTGCAATGCTACAATAATTGAAAGATACAAAAAACCAAAGCTATTTCACAGATTTTAGTTTTCACTTCTGTCGGCAGTCCTTAACACTGCCTTCTTTTTTTCTATGATAGCAGTAGAAAGCCTATATTCATGCAGGCTTAATCCCCTTTGAAAATGTTTTTTTTTTCTACTAGTATAGAATCATTTTCGCTAAATAACTTAGAATATACCATAGCAACTACAAATAATAGTTGCTATGGTATTTTCATATAATTTTACAAGGTTTCTAAAGCAAAGCAACCAAGAAGATATAGTTATGAATTTTTAATGTTATGTTGTCGATTTCTAATTTTATAACTTATAATAAATATCGATTATAAATATACTATCATAAAAAAATTGTATTTCCTACGCGAGGTGAAAACATTTTCGTTCGTTAATTATTGTCCCACTCAACGCTAACCCGTCTCGTGAACAAATTTTCACTCAGCAAAAGCAACGTTTTTATCTCTTGTAGCAAAATGTGCTCTTTTTATTTTTTAAGAGAGGGAATTATTTTAATTTACAAAAGACAAAATTTGACTATAATAACAGAAACCAAAAGAGGTCTTTGTTTGTATCACAATCAATATTTTTTTCACATTGACATCGCCTGAAACTGAAACTTTATTATTTGACTTTGACCTGAGTGGGTTACCGGGTTATTTGCGTAATAAAAACAAAACAAATTTTAACAGGTTATTTTTACATATTCATTTGAATTTTAATTTAAAAATACGTTAAATAAATGTAAATGAATTCAAATTTTATAATAATTAACGTAATTTGGTTTTTATAAACTATAGTCTTTCAAAAACCTTAATTCACTATAAATGTGGAAGGACCAAATTAACTGCAAAGCTTAGTTATTATAGAGTTATTTCGATTAATTCTCAAGACGCTTAATCGAAATTAATTAATCGAAATAACTCTATAAAAATTAGATAGATAATTAATTAGAAATAATCAATTGAATATATCATGTCGTTAGGTCGGCAATCTTTGTGAAATAGTTAACTTCATTGTAATTGTTGATGACGTTTCAATTCACTAACTAAAATTTCCATAAAACATGTCAATTGAATGGCTCAGTTGGTAAAACGTGTATAACACAAGGTATCGAATTTGTGTTACGGATGAATAGGGTTCGATACCGCCACGAAACACGTAAAATTTTTTCTGATTAAAACATGTAAGGTTTAATTAGAAGATTCCAAAAACTGGTTTCAGAATTGAAAAATTCCTATTATTCATCCAGTTATTTGAGTTTAACTATTCACAATTTCTCCCATACTTGGTTATTATATTTCCCGTTACTAAAAACACCTGTTTGCATACCGTAGATGTAGGATTTATAGTTTGAAGTAAATCGTAAAACTATAACTAGAATTTGGTGATTGCTAAATTTGAGTGATTTCTCAACGTTTAAATTGTGGTTTTGTTTAGGTTTTATACTTGTATATGACGTATAAAACAATTCTAGGACTCATTATAGGATCAAGTTTGATTTCATTCTCCATCAGCAGAACGTGAACTTTAATCTGAATTTTTGATGATGTTCTCATTTCGTGTAGATGTTATTATAATTAATTAGCAAGCTGTTTTTTGCGTGGTCTAAATATTAATTTTCTTATACAAAAATTCCGCAATGCAAATAAAACAATAATGACAGCGTTACACTTCTACCGAGGTTCTTATATCCAATTCAATCTCTAGATTTGTTCAAGACTTAATCAGACTTATGGCGTATTCGATTTGCATCACTTTTCTGGTGTTAGTTGCTAAAAAACTGCATGAGTGTAGAATTTTGAATAAAACTTAAAAAAAAAACCTAAGACTGATCCACTTAAAACTCAGTGTAAACAAACTACAACTGAAAAAAAATATTTAATGAAACTGCAATTTAGCGGTCTTTTTTCGTCTGAACTATGTTTGTAAATAAATGTATTATTTGTAAATGTTTTAAATTCAATAAATACTTAGGAAAAATACCTCTATATTATCAAAAGCCTCTATTAGTTCTACGAAGTTAACAATTTTACATAAGTTCCGCTTTTCCATGTAAGTTGCACAAATTGCTTCCATTTCATCATCAGATGAATCTGAACTTGTTAAAAGTTCATTTACCACAAGATATTTTCGGTTTTGATTCATTATTTGCATTTATTATTTAAATACAAAATTTGCAGTTTCTCAAAAAAACTCACTCTATTTGACAGTTGAAAAAAGTGCAAACTCTGTTAGTTTTTATGTACTAAACTGGTAAACCGAACTTAAAAAACTTAAAATAAGCAATAAAACTTGTAAATCGAACATGAATAACTGCACTAGTGTAGTGAAACTTATAAACCGAATTTGAAGCACTGAAAAAGTTTGCACTAGTGCGCACGAGTTGCGTAAATCGAACACGCCATAAGAAATAGTTTCCCCTTGTTTATTCCTTTTATTTGATCTTGTATTCATAATTTTTCCCTTATAAAAATGTTTTACTCTTATGAATTATTTACCTTATATCATGATCAAATTGTGTCACCACTAATTTAGAACTCACTTGTTTTGCTGTTAATTTAAAACTTAATTAGCTATCCCTAATGCGACCTTTTATAAACTAGACGAAACAATAACAGTATCTCTACAATATTTTAGAAAACAAATTGACTCAAAACAACAAAGTACTAACACGATAGTAAAAAGCTCACACATATTGGTGAAATCTATTATTTTAATTTTTATTTACCTATGCTATCACAGACTGCGTAGTTTTATTTTATTTTATTATTAGATAAAACTACAATTTCTTGTTGCGTGCTATTTTGTGTTTGTTATAACCAAATATTTATGTGTTTTATATTGTTTTAGTGGAACTATGTTCTCAAAAGAGTATTTTCTGGAGCGATATTCTTTTATTACATCGTACTCCAAATTTGGCACAATATGATCTTGTCGCCGTCTATCAATTTCATTTTTCTCTACTCATTTTTTATGGGCAGTACAATGAAATAATTTGGGTGTAGTTGAATGTGTGAGAGTGCTCAACAATCAAGTGTCTACATTTTAAGGTAGTTATAGAACTCAGTTTCCTACCATCTAAAATCTGTTTATTCTACCAAAACTTCATAAAATTTTATTTGAAAGTCATAGTGTTCCGTATAGATATATTTTTTTTTTTTTTTTTTTTTTTTTTTTTTTTTTTTTTTAAGGCGTTCATGCTCCATGTAGGAGCGTTGCCAGGCTAATCAGCTTCGAATATTCACCACGGTCATTCGCAACAGCGACATAGTTACCATGGCAGCCGATTTTTTTAAGGTCGTTTATTACGTCAGTCTCCCATTGTAGTCGTGGTCTTCCTCGCGGTCTACCACTCCCTGGGGTACTAACGTACATTTTTCTAATCATTCCAGACTGTGAATCGGCTCGTAGAACATGCCCAAACCAAGCAATCCTGTTAGAACGGATACAACCTATTATATCAGGACCCTCAAGAAGGTCTCTGATCTCAAAGTTATACCGGGTTCTATACTCTCCATCGTCTGTCTTAAGTGGACCAAAAATGTAGCGTAGGATCTTACGCTCAAATACAGATAAATGCGATTCGTCATTTTGTGTAAGGGTCCACGTTTGTGACCCATACATCACAACCGGTCTAATCAATGTCTTGTATAACTTGAGCTTGGTGTTAGTTGATACATACGGTGATCCAAGGAGAGGTTTAATTGAGTAGAAAGTTCGATTACCTGCAGCGATTCGAGCTTTAATATCTGTAAGTATGCTGTTGTTTGAGTCAAGCATTGATCCTAAATATTTAAAAGATTCAACTCCCTCAATTCGTTCATCGCCGCACATCAAATCTTTCTTCTCAGCCTCTCTTGAAACATTCATATGTTTGGTTTTATTGTAGTTAATTTGCAGACCAATTTTCCTAGCACCACTCTCAAGCGACTTGAAAGTCTCACTCATAACAGCTTCACTTCGGCCGAGGATGACAACATCATCAGCGTAAGCAATCATCTGTACTGAGTTTATTGACAAGATATTGTTATTAGTCGGTAGTTTCTTTTGACGGCACACATATTCCAAGGCTAGATTAAAAAGTATAGGAGAGATAGCATCACCTTGTCTTAATCCGGAGTCGACTTTAAAAAATTTTGATATTTCGTTCTCTACTCGCACACAGCATTGAGAGTTCTGTACTGTCATTTTGCATAGTGATACCAGTTTACCAGGAATTCCCATTGACACCAGAGCAGACCATAGAGTCTCTCGTTCGAGAGAGTCGTAGGCCTGCCTGAAATCAATGAAAAGTTGGTGCACAGGTATGTTGAACTCTCGACACTTTTCCAAAATCATCCTTATCGAGAAAAGTGCATCGGTGGTACCTCGGCCCCGCCGGAAACCACACTGATATTCTCCAAACAGTTGTTCAGCAAAAGGATTGATTTTGGATAGCAAAATGTAGGAAAAGATCTTATATGCTGTGCAGAGGAGAGCGATTCCTCTGTAGTTTGCACATTGTAGGCGATTACCTTTTTTATGGATTGGTATCAGCATAGCTTTGTTCCAGTCCTGTGGCATGGTTTCAGTCCTCCAGATCATTTGAACAAGTTCAAACAATCTTGAGGATAGAGTTTCGCCACCATGTACAATCATTTCGGATGTTATATCGTCGATACCAGGTGCTTTATTGCATTTTAATTTTGACAGCGCCGCATCGAATTCCTCTTTGGTGGGTTCGTCTACATGTACCTTTGACGCACGAATAAGCTTTGCTCGTCGCCCGACTTGTTGCTGGTCACTTAAGTTGAGAAGATTCTCAAAATAAGCGGCCCAAGTATCTAAAATATTTTTAAGGTCTACTTGTAGCTCCCCATCTTCGTTTTGAATAGCAGTCGATCTAGTTTGAGGGCCCTTCCTTAAGGTTTTAACCTGTTGAAAGAAGTTACGCGATTGATGTTCCTTATTGAAGCTTTCAATCTCCTCACACTGTCTCTTCCACCATTCTCTCTTCGTTCGTCTACATAGCTTTGTAACGGCTTGTCTTGCCAGTTTATAGTTCTCCTTCGTGGACCTGGTATTGCGTCCTTGTAGACACTTCAGATAGCAATCTCTTTTGTATTGAATAGCGTCAAGACATGCTTGATCCATCCATGGCTTCTGGGAGTGGTTCTGTGGTCGTCCAAGTATTCCCTCAGCAGCGCTTAAAACAGCATCTTTGAGCAAATACCATGACTTATCGACGTCTCCATTAATGGTTTCTGATTTCTCCAATGTTTCGGCAATATGGATTTGATATCTCTCTTCTGTTTCAGCATTCTTTAATGATGAGATGTTAAAACGATTCCGTTGATTGAATTTTGGAATGCCTGGATTTGAGAAGTGGAACCTTATCGTTGCACATACAAGGAAGTGATCACTTCCAATGTATGCACCTCTAAAGGATCGCACATCCCGAACGCTCGAAAAGAAACGTGCTGTTACTAGAACGTGATCAATTTGATTTCGAGTGTTTCCATTCGGTGAGACCCAAGTCTGTTTATGAATCGATCGATGCGGAAAGAACGTACTGGCAATTCTCAAATTATTTGATAATGCAAACTCAGTCATTCTCTCACCATTATCATTCGAATTCAAATGCAGGCTGTTGGGACCCACCACATTTCCATAAGAGATATCTCCTCCAACCTGTCCATTAAAGTCACCAAGAACCATAATGAAGTCGCGTGTTGGTGTTTGTTTCATAACCTCTTCCAGTGCTATGTAGAAATTATCCTTCTCGTCGACGGTCTTAGCTTCAGTAGGTGCATGCACGGCAATAAGAGAAATATTGTTATATGTACCACGTACACGTAGGTAGCAGATCCTCTCACTGACCGGGATAAATTTCATCACGGCTTCTTGTATACGTGCACCAACAAGAAAGCCAGTACCGAATTCTCTTCGAGAAGGATGACCACTACAGTATAGAGAGTGACTATCCAAATCTTGTTTTCCGATTATCGGCTGTCTAATTTCTTGTAGAGCAATAATATCCATCCTATACCTCTCAGCCTCTGTTTCCAGACTTATAAGAGCATCAGGAGCGCTCAGGCTGCGCACGTTCCACGTTCCGATTCGGTAGTCTGGTCCTTTTTCACGTCCAGGTAAAATTCTGTTTTGTTGTCCGGGTCTGTTTTTCTTTTTCTGATCACCAAATTTAACATATTAGTTTTTTTCCGGGGTTAGGGTGTTAACCTTAGGCCCAACCCAAATTGTCGTGAATGGGTCCGTTCTGCATATTAAGGTCACCAGAAACAACCTTTTTACACGTTTATATAGCGAGCCGCTTGATTCAAGACAGACGCCCGCTCCAAGCCGCCCCTGACATGGAGAACAGACGCTTGAGTCGCATTGGTTGTAAGGCGCCAATTCGCCGTGATGTAGAAGTTGGTAGTGCAGAACTATTGAAAACAAAACTACGAGATTAATTACCAATTAGCATTCTAAATAAATTAAAAGAAGATACTGTTATTGACGTTCCAAAACATAGAACCTCTGTAGGCCTTTCACGTATATATCCCACCATCACATTTTTTTTATAAATCAAATCAACAGGCTTAAACATGGCTGGTTCTGAAAAGTGTTGTGCCTAGTTCAAAATCTTACATATGCGTCTTTTATAAGAATAAATGTTGTTCATCAAATGAGGTAGAAACTTCATTAAACATTTTCTTACTAATTACATCGTATTTAAGCCAACATTTTATATACATATATGTTTGGTGCAAGTTAACTTTGAACCGAATGAACTGGATGCCCCTATCAATATTTACTTCGACTAAATGCAATATTTATCAATATTTAAAATGTGCAAAAGATTACATAATGAATCGATAGTGGTAGTTGTTGCAAATAATTTGTTGACACTTAAAGTTATTAGTAAAAATATTTCATATTACTGCTAATAGTAGCATATAGTGCTCATAATTAGATTTAAGAATTCCTTACAATTACTAAAGTAAAGATTGTAATAAGATTGTGTTGTTAATATTACATTAAATTGTACAGCTAATTTTTTTAAATCAAATACCGAGAAACAAATGTTGCTACGATCCTACATAATCGAAAGGAAATACAAAACAAAATTGTATTTGACCTCAATTCACCCTATACAATATTCCAACTAAAAATGTGTTACGAATTCCAAGAAGAAGAGTCGACAAAAAACATGAAATAAAATACAGTTAAAATACCGACGTAGATTTTTCTCAGAATTTTGCGAGTTTTCATTGTAAAATAGGTGAACTCGAGTAATTAAGCAAAATTGTATTTAAAGAATTTTAAGGTTTTTGTGTACTCACTTTTGTCAAGGGTGCCAAGACTCACGTCCACTTTTTTGTTAAAGTAAAAAATGAGAATATACACTGGCAAAAGCTCTGGCCTCATGCGGAACACAAATTTGCATTCTTGAAACCGTGATCCAATTTAGCTCAACTTTAGCTCAACAGTACCGTATATATTTTGATCTCCTGCTTAATGTGCCAAAATGTGTTTATCGACGAGTCCTCATTTTGTTGACCCTTAAAAGCATTAAAGCAATTTTTAAACGCAAACAAATGAGAACATATCCTTAAAGGAAGCTCTAGGCATCCGTATATTCAAAATTAGCCCAAATAGGATGAGGTCTACATAACACTGGCCATAAACCGTTCTTAAGGGAAGGATGGTTAACAAAATTAAATTTCGTAATCGCTTAAAAACAAATTTTGATCGTAAGCGTTTATCAGACATTTAACTAAGATTTAATTTCTAAAAAAACCGTACTTGTAAAATTAACACTATACTAACATTCGAAAATATCTAAAAGAAGGGGAAAAAGAAAATTTAAGTTTAGTCTTTCTCTATATATTACAAACTAAAAATATAAATACAAATGAATAATTTTGCTACTGTATTTTAACTGCTCAGCTCACAAAAATCCCCAATATAAAAATCTGTTATATTTTTTAACCTTGATAAAACGTAAAATAAAAGTTTTAATTGAAAATCACAGAAAGTGCTGACGGTTAGTTGAATCCATAAAATAACGTGTTATTGATGATGTATTGCTATTTAAAATTCTTTAATTTTATTGTTTTAAAAAACCAATTTCTCTAAACGCAACACATCTGTTTAAATTGACTCCACTGTTATCGTTATCATATATTATCCCTTTTTCAAAAAAAAAGCGATTCATATTAATTTTTTATTTTTGTTTCGACATTATCCAATAAATTTTCGTCAATCAACCAAATGACATTCTTTTCGTGTACACGATGGATTAAAGATTTTTAAACATTTCTTTTAACTTAAATTACAAATTTATTCTTCATGAATCATGAAATCAATAGCATATAAATCAAAGTTTTTAAACTCAATTGTAAGTTAAAGATGTAAATAATTTAAAGTACTAAACAATCTAGAAACATTATAAGCTCACCATCAATCGTTGCTATTAGTTTGAATGAAAAATTAAGAAAAGAAATTTTCAAGAGGGTTTCTTTTTCGTTTTAAAATCATTGTATCCCAAAACTATTTGTTCCGAAATTCTAGAACGTGAGAGTTTTAAATATATATTAGAACATTAATAAGAACTTATACCTTAACATACGTGTCTTTTATTATTAAAGAGTTAGACGGCAAATTTATTGAAATTACCAGGATTAGTTTAAACATGGAAATTGTGTTTACTCTCCGCATTAAAAGTAATTAAGACAATACTGGTCGTGAATAAAAATGTTTGCTAGTCTCGCACTTTGTTACTTTTGCGCCTAAAAAATGTCTCCTCAAATACTAGTGTACAAAAATTTAGACGGGACAAACAGGTAACTCATTATGGAAAAAACAATTTTTATTTTGCTTAATATGTTACTGAGCAATTACACGCAAGTTCAACAAATTTTTTGGTAAATTTTGACTTGACCCCTTTTAATTTTGATTATTTTTTGTTTATAGATAGTCTTTCATAAATAAAAAATACGAGTTCTCTCGTAATTTTTTTTTCGACCAGGCTCTTCACAGGGTGCCCCTCAATTTTTGTTATTTTGTAATGTGGGTGCATTTTGACAAGCGATTGTAGAAAAACTACTGAATCGATTTTCATAAATGATATGTCGTTGAATAGGTATTAGAACAAAGTTTTTAAAAATGTACATTGTTAGTTTTTTGAAATAATTTTTAACGGTGTAACATAAGCAAAAAACGGTGTAATTGAGGAAAAGATGGCGCTACACCTGTTTTTTTTAAACTAAATTGAAGCTTATTTTATATCTAACAACTTGTAAAAGTTTAGGACTAGCGTTATTTTTTGTTTTAAAGATAAAATTCGTTGTGCATATGACTGTCGGGAATCAGTTTTTTTTGTGCTGAAGGAAAATTATAAAAATGGCGTTATAAACTAAGAGATTTTTTTTTTATGTTAAATATCAAATATTTTATTATTAAATGAACTTTTTAAAGTTTTATAAAAATTATATATGTACAATAAAGAAAATATGAGCAATTTCAGCATAAATCCACAAAAGCGCTTATTGCTATGTACATTAAATGAAGCTTATGTGGAGTTTAAAAATAAGTTTCCTGATGTGAAAATAGGATTTACTAAATTCACGTCCCTTCGACCACAAGAATACGTAAAATTATCCCAAGGAGTTCATAATGTGTGCGTGTGTACCATACATCAAAATATGAAGCTTATGATTCAACACTCTAAGATGTCTTGGATTACTGATGCTGCTTTCCAGAATTATAAAACATTAATCGACTTTGTTTCATGTGGTGAATTAACAGAAGATTGCCATACTTTGAAGTGCAATGAATGTTTAGAAAAACTTCAACAACTGGAAGAAAAATTACTAAATGATTTTGACGTTAAAGGAATCCTTCAAGTCAAATATCAACAATGGAATACCACTGATCGATGCAATTTGGATACTTTAATAGAAACTGTAGAAGAATTAATGAAAAAATTTGTTTACCGTTTACAAATTTTGATATCACACAACCTTATAGCAAAACAGCAATCTACATTCATTGAGGAAAGAAAAAAAATTAGAACCAGGAGAGTGCTTCGTTCAAGGGGATTTTTCTGAAAACTACGCCTTCATAATTCAGGATTCGGTTCAAGGTTATCATTATAATAATTCACAAACTACTATTCATCCATTTGTCATTTATTTTAAAAGTGCTGCAAGCGAATATATACAGCACCCAAGTTTTATACTCATTTCGGATATCACAACAGTACTACAGTCCATCTTTTCATTACAAAACTTATTGAATTCATCAGAACGCATATAAATTCTAATATTACGAAAATAATTTATAACACCGACGGTGCACCATCTCAATGCAAAAATAAACCAAAGAATGGCATTTTCATGCTACCAGCCATAGAAAGGGACCTTGCGATGGGATTTTTGGTACATTGAAGCGTGCTGCGCACCGTTATAGTATGGGAAGCAGAGATATTATTGATACACCAAAAAAACTTTTCGAATGGGCTAAAGCCCATTTTAAAAAATGGGAAGCTACCATGAACTTTGGATACGCCTATAAAAATGAATATCAATAAACATAAGAAAAATTACAAAATCGATATAAAAATGTTATTACTATAAGTGGAACTCAAAAATTTCATTCTTTTGTACCATTAAATACTAAGACAATAAATGCAAAAATGTTTTCCAACTCAAAAGAATCTTTTGAATATAAAATAAGTAAATAATTTTTAATAACTATATTTATTTTCTTTAACCTACATATATAATTTGTATGTTTGTATATTTTAAAAAGTTTATTCAATAATAAAATACTTGTAATTTAATGTTAAAATACAATCTTTTACTTTATGATTCCATAATAACATAATACGAATATAATATGTACTTCTCTAGTCAAAAGTTCCTAAATAGATTTAGTTGTTTATACGGCTTTTTTGTTAGCAGTCGAGAATGGCAAATTATTTTTTAGAAGAGTGACAAGTGATTACTAAAAGTGATAAATAAACATTTCATTTTTTTATGCCATCTAATACAAAGAAAATAATTGCAGAAGTGTTTTCCTATCCAAAAGAAACTTCTGTTTGTAAAATAAGTACATATATCATTTTTAACATTTGTATTTGTTTTATTTATTGTACTACATATATAATTTTTATAACATTTTAAAAAGTTCATCTAATAATAAAATATTTGATATTTAACATAAAAAAAAAATATTCTTAGTTTATAGCGCCATTTTTATAATTTTCCTTCAGAACAAAAAAACTGATTCCCGACAGTCATATGCACAACGAATTTTATCTTTAAAACAAAAAATGATGCTAGTTCTAAACTTTCACAAGTTGTTAGATATAAAATAAGCTTCAATATAGTTTTAAAAAAAAGGTGTAGTGCCATCTTTTCCTCAATTACACCGTCTTTTTTTATGTTACACCGTTAAAAATTATTTATAATTACTTTGTTCTAATACCTATTCAACGACATATCATTTATGAAAATCGATTCAGTAGTTTTTCTACAATCGCTCGTCAAAATGCACTCACATCACAAAATAACAAAAAATTGAGGGGCACCCTGTGAAGAGCTCTGGTCGAAAAAAAAAAAATTCTAAGAGAACTCGTATTTTTTATTTATGAAAGACTATCTATAAACAAAAAATAATCAAAATTAAAAGGGGTCAAGTCAAAACGTTGTTGAATCTTCGTGAAAATACTCTACTATTTTTTTTTATAAAAATCCATTATTAATAAACCCTTTTTTTAATGAAAAAATTGTCTTTACTTCCTAATAAAGTTTTTCAATTACGTATTAATATAACTTTGATATTTCTGTTCTTTTCTTAAAAATTCAATTAAACAAAATAAGTAATTCGAAGTATTTGATAGCCCAAACATAGTCCCTTTTCTAATCATCGAAACCAACCAAATCAATCTCACAGAAACCATTTAATCAAAACCAAACAAATTTTTTTATAATTTTAATTGAAAAACAACCCAAAAACTCGACTCAACCATTTAATTATTATTTACCAAAGAAAATGAGTACTTAAGTTCTCAACAATTTTGTTCGTTTTGTATATTTTCTTCTCGCTAATTTAATAGGAAAAAAATTTATTCTTAAAATATTAATTTTTTTCAACAACCTTTAATCAAAATCAAATTAATGAATTAAAATGTTTAACAATTTCGCTTTCATTATATAAAAATAATTACTATAAATAGAATAATTATTATGATTTTTTTTTTCAAAATTTGATTAAGTAAAACAAATTGTTTTTAAAATTTTATTTAAATTAAATAAGACTTACTTCAATCGGTAATGGGGTTTGTGTTTATCTAAAAAGGCCTTAGCTAAAAAACATTGGAAAATGTCTTTCAGGATTTGTAAAAGCAAAATGAAAATAAGATATTTGATATTTTTCTGATATAAAAATCTACCACAGATTTACTCCTACGCCTAGCTATTTTTAAATGCAAGAATCCTGTACACATTTTAAATTAAATCAACATAAATTTATTTTTTTATTCACCTTTTTTCGATAAATTGTTATAATTACACAAAATATAAAACAACTTATTTTTATGTAGGAGTAACATTCATTGAGTTATTTTTACTGCTATAGGACTACAATAGCAGTGATAATAAATTGTTAAAAAAGAAATACAAAACACTTGTTGGGTTTGTCAAATGGTAAAATCAGTATTATCACACTGTTTTTGAATTTGTCTTTAAGTTGAATTAGATTCAAAATTGAGAAAATTTATTATTTTTTGACTGAAAGTGAGTTAGCAGCACTAGATGGGCTCTTTTTCGAGCGACCGGAAATTGATTAATTTATTGCCTCATTTGGGGTTGTAAAATTGTTCAATAGTATGTAGTCATACAAAAAATAACTTAAGACATATCAATATTTATTTTAAAAATCTGCTTGTACCCAAAAGACCAATTAATAATTTAGTAAATATCATTACTTTGGTCGAAAGACCTAAGTATTAGATTCACGAGCAAGAGTTTTTAAAATATTACTCTCAATTTTTTGCATTTCTCGATTTTGTGGGACATAACGAGTTTAAATATGTTAAAAATTTAACTCTGTCTGAGCTTGTTCATCGATTTTAAAATCGTTATTTTAAAAATTTGTTGGACTTGTGCTGTTAATGGAAAAGCTCTTAGGCAAAGTTTAATAAAGTGAGGAGCGATCGCCGCCCAGACAAATATTTTTATTATAAAATTAATTCTAAAACTCTCTTCTTATTTAGTTTTTATGAGACTCGGCATTTAAGCTTAAAGAGAAGTTTTCCAAAGTTCCGATAGTTTTTGGGTCGTAAAATAAATAAAACAAGGAGACGAGAGGAAGCAACAGTTTATTACCCGATCAATAATTTGTTATGAAACTTTGATAACTCTGAGTCTCGTCTTTTGATTTGAAGTTCGGTACATAAACTTTTAATGCAGTTTCCCATAGTTCTGTTATCTTGTGAACGAAATCGGATGAAATAGAGAAGGTGAAGGGAGTCACATGCATTAATGTGTAGATGTAACTGCAATCAGTTATAGTCCTTTCATTCATTCGCTTTTGATCAATATTTGGACTTAAACTTTCGGGTTGGTTTTTTATTTTCTTGAAAATATTTGGGAGAACTGAAAAAAGTGTGAGAGAGAGGTCGCTCTGTTAAATATATTTTTTAAATATTTGATAATTAATTGCTTTTTTATTCGCCTGCATAGTAAAGTAGTACTTTATTATTGTGATTTGCGGCCATAAAGTGTCACTTTTTAACCATATATGTTGTTGTCATAGTTACGTCCAAAAAAGGAAAACACATTTGTATTTGTTTAAATTCTATATAAATAGAAATCTTTGTCAAAGCAACCTTTAAATTCAAAATTTCATAATACAATTAAAATTATTGTTATTATTTGTTGTCATAGTTATAAAATTATTTTGAAAAAAACAACAATTATTTTGTCAAACGTTACTTGTTCAACATATTTTCATTTCAAAATTTATGCAAAACTATAGCTTTGATTTAGAATAAACAATTTTTTTTAAATATTTTGCTAGCGGCGCATAAAAAATAGTATATGACGCAAGGACGTACGCTATTTTGGACTTAATGTGGGTGCAAATCTCGGCTGGCGCCTTGATTTGCAAACTCCACATACGTCCAAAATCTTTAGCTTTATGTCCTTGCATCATAATGTACTATTTTATTCGCCTACATATTAAAGTGTTACTTTATTACTGTGATTTGCGGCCTTAAAGTGTCACTTTTTAACCATATATTTTGTGTTCACAGTTACGTCCAAAAAAGTAAAAAACATTTGTGTTTGTCGAAATTCTATAAAAAATAAACATTTTTATCAAAGCAACCTTTCGATTCCAAATTTCCTAATCCAATTAAAAGATTTGTTATTCTTTGTTGTCATAGTTATACGATTTGTTGGAAAAGTAATAACTAATATATTGGTCAAAGGCTACTTGTTCAACATATTTTTATTTCAAAATTTAAAAAATATTAATTTTGATTTAGATTAACCAGTTTTTTTTAAATATCTTGCTTTCGGCGAATAAAAAATTTCTAACTCTACCTACTGTAGCTTACAATTACCGACCAATTTTTATGAAACGTTAGTAAAAGCTTTAAAGTAACATGAGCAAGATCTTATCAGCTTTTGTAGTACATTGGATATAGGGTTGAGGGGTCCACCATACAACAGGTGGTTTTTTCGAACATGTTTTTTATGTGTGCTGGGCGCATACAACATTCGTTCGTGAATGAATTTTAACGACACTTTGGAAAAAGATACCAAAACTTATGGCAAGGAACTGATTAGTTTTTGAGAGATAGTGAACAAAGTGGTGTGGTGTGTCCGGTGCACCTGTTTTTTTGAAAGCTCAATAACATCTGTACCTGATAATTGAATTGGATAAACTTGGTACATAAGCATTTAGTACGGTTCACAACACTTCTGCATCTCATCTTCCGGATTTTCACTTCCGGTAAAACATTTTTTTTTAATTTTTTGAAGTTTTTTCAGTGTCTTTATGCATACTACAGCCTTCAATAATGAAGTGATTATGATGAATCTTATGGAAAAGGTTTCAATTAGTGTGAGAATATAATTATTATTTTGAAACACTTTGATCAAAGTGACGGGGGGTCTACCATACAACTGATGATTTTTCACACTTTATTTTTAAAGTTTGTTAGGAGCATACAGATTTCATTCATAAATCAATTTTAGTGACACTTTGAAAAAAGATGTAGGGTTAAATGACAAAGAACTGATTAGTTTTTGGACAACATTGGGATAAGTGGTGGGGGGCCTCCCTAACCCCTGTTTATTGTACCACCATTTTTTCAATGTTTGTTGGGAGCATACAGCATTCGTTCGTGAATAAATTTTTATGACACTTTGAAAAAAGATGCAACTATGTATGGCAAGGAACTGATTAGTTTTTGAGCGATAGTAAACAAAGTGGTGGGGGGGAACCCATACACCTGTTTTTTAAAGCTCAATAGCACCTCTACCTGATAATCGAATTGGATGAAACCTGGTACATAAGAATTTAGTATGGTTCACAATAGTTCTGTATCCCAATTTCAGGTTTGTCACTTCCGGTTAATATTTTTTTTTCTTTTTCTCGTTCCAAAGAATTTGTTTTTGTTGGGATAATACTGCTTTCTTTAATTTTTTTATAATTAGAACTACGCGAAATCTATAACGTTGGTTAGCCTTTTTTTAAAGTATTTGATGGATATTAGCTCACTATATATCCAGAACACTATGTTTCCAGAGCTGTGGTAAAGTCAGCCTATGCATCAGCGTCGCAATATTTTTTTAACGATTTTGATCAATTTTTTTAGAAAAGTTTTGAGTTCAACTTAAACAATATATATATAATCTGAAATCAAAACAGTTGTGCTATTTCACGGACACCGATATACATCTTATTGTTGTTGATATATCTGAAACGAAGATTGTTAATGTATACAACCCCGAAATACTGCGTAGCTAGTTGTTACTTTACCAGTATTTCACCATATGGAAATATACGCTGGTGATTCCAATAGCCATCACATTCCATGGTCCTACTCAAACAACAATTCCAATGGCATACAACTGACTGACTGGGCCGATGGTAACAATATGTTCCAGGTATATGATGCGGAAGATATTAAACCTTTAGATTTGCTAGATGGCTTACTATACGCCACAAGGAATCAAACGTAGATTAACACTGTCAAAAACAGCAAATTTTCACATTCAAGCAGTGAAGCTTAGAGCTTCCTTTGGAAGTTGAGTGCCTCAAACTCAATAGTTTATGCTAGCAATGAAATAAATCATATCGTAAACATGTCTCCCTTTTCTACTAATCCCCTTAACAAGAGACAATTAAACATAAATTAAGAGAAATGAAGCGCATTTGCCCATCTCCATCGGAGTATGCGTTCTTTTCTAGTAGTGAAGAAGTAGATTCAGCACTGTCCCAAACGAAAATTAGAAAAGCAGCTGGCTACGATAATATTTTTCCAGAATTTCCTATATATGTGGAAAAATGTCAAAAACTGGCTAACAAAAGTTTTCTCGAATATCGTAGTAACCGGTAATCTTCTAAGACATTTTAAAACTGTAAAAGTAATAGTCACACTTAAGCCAGGTAAATCATCCATGGCAATAGACCATGGCCACTCAAAACAAAGACATTGGAGCCTTGGAAGATCTACATTCAACTGACCATAGAACCTGGACATTACCCTCGATAAAACTGGTGGCTGAGTAGGGAGCACTAGTTTGGTTGATTAGCACCATACTCAAAACGTTGACTGTCAGCTTCATGCCACGATGCTTACTATAAGTGGTACTAACAGGCTCACTCCCCCAACGTGGCTTGCTGTGTTAGTAATACCACTCCACCTGAACTCAAATGCTAGCATGCACTCATATGTGAACATAAAAAGGTAGCCAACAACATTATGTTACCCTTGTATGAATATTACGGTGACCATACCCTTTGTCGACTGAAGTCAAGAAAACCTCCGAAAACAAAACTGCCAGCAACCTGCTGGCATCTGATTTTAATATCTTGGACCACCTGGAATCATTACAACAAACCTGGTCATAATATCATTAACCTGACTTCTACTCAACCTGGTTTCGATCTGCCACGTCATACCTTGGCTACACTAAACCGAATAAGAACGAATCATGGACGTTGTGCTAACTCTTTCTACAGTTCAGAGTCCCCTCAATGTGAGTGTGACGCTCAACAATAAACCATAAAACATATTGCAACTGTGTGTCTCAATTGGCAATTCCCGATGTAGTAGCATAGATGAACTCACACAATGTAAATATTTAATGCCAAATTTTCAAATATTTTACTTTTTCTCTTAACTTTAAAAGACGCACAATCAAATTGATTTTAAGCTCATTATATGTATATACATGTTTTGTTTATAAGTATTATTAGTTATAATTTGTTATTTTCATGTGTTATAGAAAAAATTAATAATAGTTATTTATGTACCAAGTGTATAAAGTTATACATTTTCGCCCGAGTGAGAATTTAAAACCTCGCTAGGGCTGAAATTAACTTTACACCTGTAATGTAATACATACAACATTTTTTATACTTCCTACAAGAGGGCGTAAAATAACAAAAAGAAGCCGTAAATTAGCAATAAGAGGGCGTAAAGTAATAATAAGAGGGAGAGAGCAACAAAGAGAAGGCGTAAAGTAATAGAGGGCGTAAAGTAATTGAGGTCGAAAAAGTAATGTTTTACGCAAATCTAAGTAGGCGTAAAATAAAAATAGTTCACTTTGTATAAGAAGTATGTAAATAACTCGTGACTTAGGATGATGATTAGAATGTTGACTTAGGATGTTAACGAAATATTCTCTCATCCTATGAATTCATGCATAGTAAAATCTAGAAATTTAATACAAAAATCCCAAAGAAATATAAAAATAAATTTTTTTCTATAGCAACTGTTAAAACGTGGTATTACCAACTAAAATTAGAGGGAAAAGTAACACTTTAACATCAAGGGTACTTAAAGTAGTACTTTAACAGCAAGGGTAGATAAAGTATTTTGATATAAGTATTTTGCTGTTAATATTCTTCAAGTTTTTCCATTTTTGAAAGCACAGATATTCTCTTTTATGTACCATCCGTAATTTTTCAGGAAATTCAAAATTTCAGGCAATATACGAGTTGCTTCTGAAGTCTCCTCTTCCACATCAGAAGGCAGTTTCCTTCTGTAATATCGCACATAGTCACAAATCCAAACTAGATAATTTTCAAATTCAGTTTTTGCAAAAAACAAAAAATAATTGATTTGTTTGTTTGTTTATAAAACTTAAAAAGTTATCAAAGCCACCTATTCTCATTTTTTTGTGAAATTATTTTTTCCCGACACTTTTAAATTAAATTTATCATTGATTTTTCTTCATTTGTTGGTCTTCTTTAACAATTGCTATAGAAAAAAATATTGTATTCCACACGATGATAAAATTTCATTATCTTCTCGATGCTTATTATTATTAGATGCTTTAATCGCTCTCGAAGATAAAGTGGAATTTTATCATCTTGTACAATAAATAACTATTCTTTACACTAAATAAATATATAAATTTTTTAAAATGCGTTGTAGAAGCTTCAATTATTCAAATTAGTTCATTCTTAAGATCTATTAATTACATGAATTTCTTAGTAAAACTAATACAACATCGGTTTCAAATTTATAATATTAAAACTATAACTAGTTTCAAGTTGAGGAATGTGCCGATGATTATAATAGTATATTATACTACGATCATTTAATGATGGTTATTAATACACGAGCATTAACCGGGATACGATATATGCGAGTATCCGGGATATGGTATATGCGAGTGTATTAATAACCATTACATGAAAGTGGCATACGCTATTTTTTCTACACCCGGTTAATAACGAAGAACGAAAATTACAACGAAAATTTCAATTTTCCAATTTTAAATTTCAAAGCTCAATTTTTTTCCGATACGAAAATTTCAACAAACGTCAAATGCATAGCATGTTTGATTGAAAAACTATGGTTTTTTTTCTATTGATTACAAATCTGTATCGTAATAAAATCTGTATCAAAATGAATATCATTATAAAACGGATTTTGGTCATATAAGTGTATTTTTATAGTACGGGTGTAGAAAATAGCTATTTATGTACCTAGGGCGTTATGTAGGTTATTGCGCCCGGAAAGCGACGTAGTCTAACCCGAGGGTCTCTGGCCCGAGGGATGGATGTCACTTGATGGGCGTAATACCCAGTAACGCCAGTGGTGCATACAAGATTTTATGCTTCACTTAATAAGCTAAAAACTAAGAAAGAATTTAATTTGTTAGTCTATATTTATATGCAAAAAAATACAAATGTATCATAGTATGCCAAGGAAATAACTATTTTGAAGTTTAAAATAAATATTTGTTGTTTGTACGTTGCTATGTAAACAAATTATCCTAAATTTTGTATCGTATGACAAAAACATTGCATGAAGTTTAAAATTATTTGATGGTTTTGGAAAACTAACAGTTCAATAAGTCCGTAGGATAAGTAAGAAAAAAACAACATGTTGACAAAACTCGATTTTTTTATTCAACATAGTTGCCTTCGATGGCGATACAACGAGTATAGCGATTTTCCAACTTTTCTATACCACTTTTATAGTACGATTTCTCTTTCTCGTCAAAATAGGCCTCAGTTTCAGCGATTACTTCATCATTGGACTTAAATTTCTTTCCAGCAAGCATTCTCTTGAGATTTGAAAACAGGAAAAAGTCGCTGGGGGCTAAATCTGGAGAATATGGTGGGTGGGTAAGCAATTCAAAGCCCAATTCATTCAATTTTGCCATCGTTTTCATCGATCTGTGACACGGTGCATTATCTTGGTGAAACAACACTTTTTTCTTTTGCAAATGTGGCCGTTTCTTTGCGATTTCAGCCTTCAATCGATCCAAAAGTTCACAGTAATACTCGCTGTTGATGTTGGTTCCTTTTTGAAGATAGTCGATGAATATTATTTCGTTCGTATCCCAAAATACAGACGCCATCACCTTACCGGCCGACTGTTGCGTCTTTGCTCGCTTTGGATTCGGTTCGTCGACTGCTGTCCACTCAGCTGACTGTCTTTTGGATTGTAGTGTGTAATTGTGAAGCCATGTCTCATCCATTGTCACATATCTACGATAGAATTCCCTTTTATTGCGGTTTAACAGTGCCAAATACTCCTCCGAAGCATCGATTCGTTGTTGTTTTTGGTCGACTGTGAGCTCACGCGGCACCCAATTTGCACAGAGCTTTCGCATACCCAAATGTTCATGTAAAATGGTAAAAACACTACCATCTGCTACCTTTACAATGTCAGCTATTTCGTGCACCTTCAATTTGCGATCGTTCATAACCAATTTGTGGATTTTTTTTATGTTTTCTGGAATAACAGCCTCATTTTGGCGTCCACTGCGCTCTGCATCTTTTGTGCTGGTACGACCACATTTAAATTCAGCCATCCACTTCTCTACCATTTGTCTCGATGGAGCAGAGTTTGGATAATGTTTATCAAGCCATTATTTGGTTTCCACTGTATTTTTTTTCATCAAAAAGCAATGCTTTATTAAAATTCGAAATTCACTTTTTTCCATTTTTTTTCAAAAACAAAAGTTGCTTCACACAAAATGCTATAACTCACGAATAAATAGTCAGATTGCTGTCAAATTTATACATGTATCGTTTGAAGGTTAGTACTAAATAAAAATCATATGGAAAAAATTCTAGTAACGCCATCTATGTGTCATCCTACGGACTTATTGAATGACCTAGTATATGAAAATTTAATAACTAAAACGTTGCTAAACATTTTTAAACAAATGTAAAAATTTTTTACTAGCTTAAATTGAATAAGAATTATTTACATTTTGTAGACAAAACTACAGTAAAAATAATTTTATTTAGTTTTTTAGCGTCTTAATAGCGGGCGTTATGAATTCACAATGCCCTCTCATAACGCCCCGGTTTTTATGAATGTGTTTATATATCGCATATCCAAGACATTATAACAACTTTATATCATTGTGGAGCATAAAATATATTATGATACTATAAATGTAAATAAAAATTCTTGTTGTAGTATTTCGTAATTGAGTTTTTATTATTTATAAATTAACTAATTTTTACTATATTTAATTTATGTGCTCGATCCGATTTCGATTATTACATCATCCTCAGGAGCTTACAAAATACTCAGTTTTTTGTAAGCACCTGAGGATGATGTAATAATCGAAATCGGATCGAGTACACAAATTAAATATAGTAAAAATTAGTTAATTTATAAATAATAAAAACTCAATTGCGAAATACTACAACAAGAATTTTTATTTACATTTATTCATCATGTTTCGCCAAGTACCAGCGGTAAAATCCATCGAATTTATTATGATACTTGTAACAAATTTATTATTTGTCAGACTGGTACAATGTTTTTGAGTGCAATTTTAAAACTTAGACCAATGATAACATAAATTTAATTTTCACTAAGTATCTGGTTACCGAAAATCACTCATATACTAGTTTTGAAAATAATTAAAATCTACTTATCTAATAAATTAAATTTTTAAACTTTTAAAAAGATATCACTATATAACATAGAAAGCAGAGCTCTATATAAACCCACCTGCAGATTAAAATAATTGTGTTGGGGTGAAAGTATTCTCGTCAACGGTCTTAGCTTCAGTTGGTGCATGCACGGCAATAAGAGAAATATTGTTATATGTACCGCGTACACAAAGGTAGCAGATCCTCTCACTGACCGGGATGAATTTCATCACGGCTTTTTGTATGCGTGCACCAACAAGAAAGCTAGTTCCGAATTCTCTTCGAGAAGGATGACCACTACAGTATAGAGAGTGACTATCCAAATCTTGTTTTCCGATTATCGCCTGTCTATTTTCTTGCATAGCTGTGATATCCATCCCATACCTCTCAGCTTCTGTTTCTAGACTTATAAGAGCATCAGAAAAGCTCAGTCTGCACACGTTCCTCGTTCTGATTCGGGAGTCTGGTAGTTTTTCATGTCTAGGTAAAATTCTGTTTTTTGTCTGGGTCCGTTATTCTTTTCCGATTTCCAAATTTAACAAATGGTTTTTTTTCCGGGGTTAGGGTGTTAAACTTAGGCCCAAACCAAATTGCCGTGAATGGGTCCGTTAATCTTAATGTTACCAGAAACAACGTTTATATAGCAAGCCGCTTGATCCAAGATAGGCGCCCTCTTTAAGCTGGCGCTAACATGGGGAACAGAAGCTGGGATCGTATTGGTTTTACGGCGCCAATTCGCCGTGATGTAGCGTCATTGGCTAAGCAGTTTTTACTCTGCTTGTCTCCGATACACCAACCTAATTCGGACAGCATTAACCAGGCAGCACGGTGTAGATGTCGAATTTCGGATTTTGCTAAACAGGTTATAATTATGTGACCAAACTTGTTGGTGAAGCTTGGATCAAGAAATGACACAGCATGCCAATTTTTTCTAGATGATTGTAGCTAGACAAAAGATTGCTGTATAAAAAAGAATAAAGAGAATTAAATTTTAGCTTTTAAGTTCTTGCATAAAGGACTTAACAATCTACATGCCAGATTATAGTCGTCATGTAATACAAAGCCGTCCGAAAAAAAACCTCATTAATAAATATAAATTTCAAAAATTATATCCTTCGTTAATGAAGCATTTTTTCTCCAATGCTGACGCAGCTTTGAAATTAAATTTTCGTTTGATATTCTTTGAAATCATCATAATTAATAATTAAGAATAATGAGCGACGCAAATTGGATGAGAATTTTCTAGAATATTCCATTATTTCAACAATGATCTCTATTCACAATTTAAACGTAAGTCCAACAGTAACAACGGTATTTTCTTTAAAATGTCTATCGTAAGAAATGAAAAAATATTCACATTTGAAATGTAATGAGATATGACATTTAAGGAATAATAAAATCTTATAAATATTTTATTTTACTTAAAAATTCTTTTACAAAAGACTACATCTATATAAAAATGTTTTACAGAAAGTTTAATGATAATTATTTTCTGTGCAACCATTTAGATAGAAATGTTATTAAGAGATGGATGTGATGGAAAATCTTTGGTGAATAGGTTGAAAATTAAAACGTTTACATGTTATTATACCCTACAGGTATAATTTACAAATGGTTTGCAAATGTGTTATTGATTATCACAAAATAAAACGGGAAGAAATTTGTACCATATCGCCCTATTCTGAATTGAATTGGTTTTGTGGAAATTATATTACACTCACCTCGTCCGAAAATTTATGAAATTAAGCGTAGTAATTTGATTGAGAAACTCACATTATGACTCATTTAATTGTTGAGTGTTGTGGAATTTTATTATAAGATTTTTTCTGGTATTGCCTCTTTTCACCTCTTGAGAAAAACAAGTTAAAGAATTTGGTGTTTCTATATACTCTGTATAACTCAAAAAGGAGTTTTGAATGTAACCGAATTAACTAAAAATCTCCAATATTTTACGTAATTCTTTTGATAGGCGAACCAATTTATAATTGGATCAAACAGCCGGTATTCGATATTTGTTTCAATTACATCTCAACTACGCAATGTGATTCTATAATATTAGAAATAATGCATTGAAACTATTGAAACGATTACACCCCAATAGCAAAAAGTTTTTTTTTCGTTGTTGTCGGTATTAACTTTCTGAAAAAAGAAAAAAACAAAGTTATAGTAGTTTTCAATTATGTATTAAGATTTTTGTGTTAAACAGCTATGTTTATTTTCTGACTTGTAACGCAGTCAGATATTTCTCTTGTAGTTCAGAATTAGCTGACCAAGAAGATAGCAACAAATAACAATTCTCATTCGTAAGTCTAGATAAGTTATTACGGACTGTTTAAAAAAATAAAAATTAATAAAAAATGTTAGTACTATGCATTCTGAAGAAAGGAATATTCAGTCTGTTGAGAGTTAGCAATATAGTCCTTGGGCCCACGCCGATTTCATGTGAAGATTACCACATATTTTATAATTCGTGAGGCGCCTGTCCGTGACGAGTCCGAAAACTTTTGTTCTGCCATTTTTCTCGATTCGGCCGCTTTTTCATTCGGCAAGCTCCGAAAAATGTTGATTACTCAGGATATTGCAAATTTCTTTTTTAGCTATTGGGGTTGGAAATTTGTTTTAGAACACGAGTGACGAAGATAACCTTGTGGTTATTTTCTGGTTTTATTTATTGTGGTTATTTTCTGGTTTTGTCTAGTCCGACAACCCAAACATACCAAAATGTCAGTTGTCGGACTGGCAAAAGCAGACACATTTTGGTTGGACAAGCCTACCCTCGTGTTCTAAAACAAATTTCCAACCCTCACAGTTAAAAAAAAAACTTTGGTAGCAAATTTACGAGATTGCGGGCAATCGGCATTTTTCGGAGCTTGCCTCACGAGACAAGCACCTTACGAACTATAAAATATGTGGTAATCATCACATGAAATCGGCGTGGGCCCAGGGACTAAAACTCTATTTGAGTTCAACAGGTTTCACAGGGCTAATCATTTATCTCGAATTAAAAAAATATAGGTCTTTACATATTTTGATTTCTTTGATAACAAATCAAGATCACATAAACAATGTGCCTTAAGACTGCTAAGCTAAATCTCGAATATAGTTAGTGCAACAATGATTGTGATATTGAATAATAGTTTAGTCACTTTGACATTATTGAATTATATTGGCATCCACAAATCGCTGGCACCGTAAGACATATATGTATAACTCAACCGTCTCATCTCTATGGCAAAAGTTGCTTGCAGCCGCCATCATTCTTGAATCAAAAACCAAAAGTCAAAACTAAAAAATACCATTATCGTCCAGCACGTCTTGTTGCCAAGCGGTCATGTAAGTTTTAATCAGACCCAATGTTGCTGAACTTCAGACAAAAACCAGTGATCAGATAATCCGGCTCGAAGGACCAAATAATGCCGGCTTTTAGAAGGCAGTGGAGTATATCTTTTTTTTAATGATTAAACTAAAGTGAAATGCTAGTGAATGTCAGAAATGTTTATCGACCAGTAGGCGGAAAGATCCCAGAACCAACGTTGCGACAGTTAGTATCTATGAAATAAATGTTAAATCTTTTTTTTTTTTTTTTTTATTCAAAGTTAGGCATGTTTAGTGTTAATTATAATAAATTATAAATTAACGTCTCTGAATATCCGAAGATACCATGCCAACTAGGGATAAGAATGAAATGCAAATTAAGATTCTCTGAGAAATTTATGAACGTTAACTTTAAAGCCTTGAGGATTAAATTCATCAGCGCCTTACAAATAGCAATCAACAAATATGAATAGTATTGTGTCTAGCAATGACCATTGAACAAAATAATTTATACGTGAAACGTTATGTTGCACATGATAAACTTATAAGTATATATAACAACTTTTGCACAAATGGCGATCGAAAATATGCGATCAATGTTGATCCTAGCAAGGACAATCGAAGCAGTTAAATTTATATATGAAATGTTGCACCTGACAAATCGAAGTAATAAATTAAATAATAATTGTTACACCTTACAAATGGCGATCGAAGACAGGTATTACCGCCTGAAATGGCGGTGATTTCATAACAATTCGATGTTTTTCAATCATAGTGCTGTTTTCAATAACCATTGTTGCACTTTATAATGGCGGTGATTAAACTATCATAACAGTTAGATGGAATCCAAATATTGTTCCAAAATAGTTTTTTTTCGATAACAATTGTTGCGCCTTGCAATGGCGGTGATTAAACTATCACAAAAATTCGAAAGTCCCTACAGTCCGAAAACAAGGGTTGATCAGTGGACTTCATTCTTCTGATGATCGCATGCACCTTCTAAATATTAACCCTGAGATATCAAATCACTTCTCTTCCTAGATCCCGAGAATTCAGCCTGTGTTTTATAATACAAAAAATTAGTTAGTCCGAGAGACGGTAGCTGATTTGAATTAATTTGATTTGAAAGAAAGTACACTGTTTTTCATTTATATTTTTAAGACAAATACCGTAATATCTAATAGACCGGAAGGCAGCGTTGCATTTGTGTTGATAGTGTTTTGACGCAGATTGAATTGAATTTTTAAAGATAGATCAATTATTTGTGATGTAAAAAAAAAGAGTCAGCCGTCAGACCTGCGAGGGGTGTGGCTGTGGGGGAAGTTTTAAACTGGTAAATATACGAATTGATTGATTGATGATGCATGTTTACACCATAACAATTGAAAAACACGTGATCTGCTGATTGGCGGATGGGGGATTATAGATCAGCTACCCGTAAATATCTGTTTCAAAATGCAATATGGTTAAGTCATTTGATGCCAGATGAAATTCAAACAGATGACTTATAAAACTATTAAAAATATAAAACCAACAATCAGCTACAGGTATATCGGAGGTAAAACCGTCAGCTGGGGCAGTAATAGTATTGAGGGATCATTGAATCTAAGTGAGGAAAAATATTTTTTTTCGGCAAACAGCTGTAAAATTTAACTTTGCTGGCGCAATGGAGAAGGTTAGAGTCTTCCTTTTTGACATATAATCAAAATGGCTGTAAAGTAACACCATTTCTTTATTTTTTACGGCGGCAGTAAAGCAACTCATATTTTTATGGTGGCAGTAAACTAAATTTAATGTATTTACGGCAGCAGTAAGTAACATAGCACGAGATTATTATTTATCAATTGAAATGTGAGATTATGAATTTGAATCTTATAAATTTTCGTAAAAACAGCAACTCGTGCCACATTTACGTAGTTAATGCTTTTAAATCCATACATTCGAAAGACAAACGTTTACATATGACAGTCTTCGAGGTTTTTTTGTAGTTTATCAATATTACAATTGTCTATATCAGAGATGTCTATGAATGTAGCCCCGTATGTAACCGTTTTTTCGGTGTGAATGTAAATAAAAAATATGAAGGGGATGAAATCTCAAGGCTCTGATATATCAAAATTTCGGTTTGGGTTAACGATTTTTACATAGTTTTCGGCAAAAGGCTTTTATGAGGACCTTGTTTTTAGTTTTTTTGCAGCCATGGATACTAAACAAAAAATTCTTTGTAAAAGCACAAGAAGAAAAAAAATATTATTATAATTCCAAAAATATTGCAAAAATTATAACAAAATCAAAAATTCAAACATATTTTCCAACTGTTTGTATTATTCAGAAGTCTGAAATCACACAAAAAATTACTCCAGAAATATCACCCTAATAATTACAATTTTTGTTAAAAAATGAAATTTAATCTGCAACAAGTTGATATTGTCCAACCGTTCCTATAAACTGGGAAGAGTTTAAACTGGATTACACCATATTCCATGTGAAATTTCATGTTCAATTACTTACCATTAAGTTAACCTATTTTTACAAACAAAATGTTTTAAAATCGCTCGAGCGGTTTTTTCCGTAACAACGGTTATGACGAGACCGGCAGACAGATATGCATTTGTTTTGCTTTTTTAGAATCAGTTGGTCCTAAAACATCGAGAAATGCCAACAAATTGGGAGTAAGAATTTCACTTTTAGATCGAGAATGTAATACTTATGTTTTTTAACTCGAAGTAATAATAATAGTCCTTGGGCCCACGCCGATTTCATTTGCTGATTACCACATATTTTATATTTCATGAGGTGCCAGTCCTTGACGAGCCCGAACACTTTTGTTCTGTCATTTTCCTCGATTCGGCCGCTTTTTCGTTCGGCAAGCTCCGAAAAATGCCGATTGTTCTCGATCTTGTAAATTTGCAACCACACTTTTTTTTAAACTAAAAAATATGTCTGATATTGTCTAGTCCGACAACCGATTTTGGTATGTTTGGATTGTCGGACTAAACAATAGCAGACAAATTGTTTTCGGACAAGGTTATTTCATGTTCGAAAACAAATTTCGAACCCCCCACAGTTAAAAAAAAATTTACAAGGTCCCGGGCAATCGGTATTTTTTGGTGCTTGCCGAACGAAAAAGCGAATCGAGGAAAATGACAGAACAAAAGATTTCGGATCATCAAAGACAGGCGCCTCACAAAGTATAGTGTATGTAGTAATCATCACATGAAATTGGCGTGGGCCCATGGACTAAAATTCATTTTGATCGGGGATTCATACATTTATTTCTACTTAGCCTTTGTATGTTTATTACGTCAGCTGACGGTATTACTCCCAATATACCTGCAGTTGATCGCATATTTTAGATTTTTAATTGTATTATAAATCATCTGTTTGAATTTTAGTGGCATCAAATTACTTTACTTTATTGCATTTTGATACAGATATATACGAGTAGCTGACCTATTATCCCCCATACGCCAATCATCTGATCACTTGTTTTTCAATTGTTATGGTGTAAACGTGCATCATATAAATTTTGAAGCGGCATCAAATGACTCTTGGAATTCTATTTTTACCAGTTTAAAAATTCCCCTACAACCACACCCCTAGCAGCTGACCACTAGATTTGTCATCAGCTGGAGTTAATTAATTACAATAAATAAAAATCAACCGGCGTCAAATGACTTTTTCATTTGCAAGGCTGCCTCCCGGACTAGGTAGTAATGAAATTCAAAGCCTTAATTTGCGATATAAAATAATTTAAAAATAAATCAAGGTCACATTCGTTTCTTTGAATCAGGGTCAACATGAAATAAAATAAAGGATTTTATGAATCATATCAACAAATTAGGTAAAAAAAAATGTCACCGAATATTCTAATATTTTCTCAAGGTGTCTAAAGAAAATGACCTCATATGATGGAGAAGCTATGCAGAGTCGTATATAAGGAGTCCCTCTTGCAAAATTAAAAACGTTTTAAATTAGACAGCGTGCGATGATGTAAAGTTAAATTAAATTACACTGCGATAGTGGAAATAGTTAAAATGAAATCTGAAAATGTTAAATTAATTAATTGTTAACTAAACGTTGTACCGTGCATATAAAATCGTGTAAATAGAAGTTATTTTTAAAATAGTTTTACATAATGGCGCCGTGTTAAGTGTTATTTAACAGAAGTATTTTGTGTATTATTTTAGGCACTGTGTACTGGAAATTTCTACAATAAACCATTGGAGTTTCGAAGCTGTTAGTAGAATATTCTAGTTAGGAATATTACTTGCTGTATTGTTTTCCTTGTTGTTGTTGAATACTTGTGTTTGTGCCTACTGGTGTTTGTGCCTACTAACTACCTACTGATCGAATCCAGAAGGAGATTTGGGAAATTCCGTTTATCGAATTTAGAGTAAGGCCAATTTGAAGGAAGGTGAAAAAACAATATAGTTAGCGATAATGCCAAATCTTTCAAATCTCCGTTTGAGCTAGCTCAAACTCAAATTTATTAATTCTTATCAATAATAAATTAAGCTTTAAGCAATTTATACATCCGCAATCTTGTATTCAAAAAAGTTATTAAATTTATTTTCCGGAATTAGAATACTGAATTTTATTTAACAAAAACGACAAACATTTACTTATAGAAGAACATCTAAATTTCAACGCTGTTAATACTTTTTGTTTTATGTTTATAAATTTTTAAAAGAAATTCTTAAGACTGTCTAATTTTTTAAGAGATTTGTCTTATTCTTCTTTTTTTTTGTGGAAGATATCACTTATCAGATGGAAGGAATTTTATTTATTGTTGCAGAAATATTGTGAAAGTATATAGAAAGCTTCATGTTAAATGTAAAAGTTTTGTTGTTTGTTGTTTATACAGAATTTGCTGTTTTTTCTTAACATTTGCGTGAGCTTTTTTAGTCTCGATGTACATGATAAGTTGAAGAATAATTAAAACAAAAACATTTGGGACAATATTTATTCAGGTTACTTGGATAAAACGAATGTTTGTGATTAATGAGGGTAAACATAGTTGAACTAATATTGAATGTACGATATAATGACGAGATTTATTCATAACTTGAAATGTACATAATGTACATAAAACCTATGTTAATCACATACTTCGTCAAGCAAAAAATCGAAGAAGTGCATTATAAACTGAAAAATTAAGGCATAATCCAAAAGCAAGTATAAACAAATTATAGAAAAATGTTTAGAACTCTTATCTCCAACAAAGGTTTAGTAAGCGATCATAAGATTTAATTAGTCGAACTTCACTTATTCTTCAACACTGTAAATTCATTCCTAAACTAAATCGAAAAATTAAAATTTTTACTTTACAGGAATTGATTTCTATTGTAAAGAATATTTGTGGATTGGATTTTTCTATGAAAATCTGGTTTTATGGTTTTGTGGTGATTTCTATAATTTGGATTTCAAAATAATGTTTCCATCGTTTTCGTTTTGTGATAACCGGAACTAGGTTTGTGGTTTTTATATTGCATTTAAAACTTTGGCATATTGTCAATAACATATTTTATAATATTGTGTAGTTCAATTTTTTTCTGATAAAGTCATAACACAATTTTTGGTGTTGAAGTGAATATACACTTCATCTATGATTTTATTAGTTGAAAACAGAAAAAATTTTAATTTCTCATTTCTGTTTGCTCTTTTGTTCTCAAATATGGAGAATTTTATTTAATTTTTTTCTCCAAATCAATCGCATTACTTAGAGCATTGCTGTGAGCTTAAGAGTATTAAAAAGCTCGTGTTTCGTAGTTGACTATATTATTATATTCGTAAAATGTTTGTATATAATTTTTTACACGAGTTGTATATAAAGTTCAATGACGCTCCCTTATTTGCGGGAGTGGATTGCATCTTTACTCCCTAGGGAGTAAAAAATAACAAACCATGACAACAATGAAAGTTTTCATGAAAACAATAATGTGTTACGCTAAATTCAAACACATTTGAATAAAAACCGCCGACTATGATGAAACAATAAAATATTTAATTTTCGCTCTCTTTAAATGATTACATTTAGTTATTAATATCATAATTACATTGTGATCATGCAAAAAATAGTATATACACCTCAGAAGAGATCATGTCTTCTCCCTCAGGTTTCGCCGCCCTCGGTCTTTAAACACACCTCCGGAGAAAAACATGCACTTCTCTCCCTTGGTGTATACTCTACTATTTTACATTAGCATAACTTCAAACCATTACAACACACTTAACATTATTTTTTGCACAGTTATAATTCAATAATCAGTCTTACATACAGATTCTGCTAACTACTCATTACCACTCAAATTAAACATTTGAGTCCTAGCTAGCCAAATTTTGCAGGATGATGTTTTTGGCGATGCAACAAGTTTAAGAGTGATCAAAGCAATTATAACAAATGTAACATAAGAAAGGAATTACAACAAATCTAATATAAGGACACTATATTTAAATACCAAAAATTTGTTTTTGAATCCTGTTTCTGATTACAAATACAGTTAGTCAAATTGAAATTGTATCTGACGGTTTGATTGAAGCACATGTTGTTGTTAATTAAAAAAATAATGATATTGCAAGAAAAAATTGATTACTTTCATAGTCAGTTATAACTTTTGTAAACTATTTTCAGGATTGGTAAAATAGATTTGTATTGCTATATTTCCAGTATATTTTTTAACGACTGTCATAGAAAATAATGTTTTTCTACTCCTATCAGAGTAAATTATAAATTACATCACACTATCCATGACATGTAAATTGATTATTTCAAATAGCGTGCGGTAAGTAAAAAAAAGCGCTACGCCTCAACCAGCAATTTTCATGCACGAGCAGCAATGCAGTACTTTCTGCTCTTAATACACAATCTACTATTGTTGACCTACAGTTGTTGACTGAAGAACATATTGCTTGCTCTATGAAAAAGGAAAACGATAAAAGATTTCACTTTAAATAATGATTCTTGCTATTTTACTTTCATTAAATTGATTGAAATATCCATGTTAGTTTACGCAATATTATGTAATGAACGTAATATTATAAATAAAGTTCAACCTTGACTAATTTCACACATGAAAATACCGAGGTTTTAATTTTAATCTATATAATTATTTTTTTTCACCTCTACTACAGATAGCAACAATTGCCCTCTTAAATTAGTAGTAAATTGTGCTACTAGTGTGAAGAGGTTTTCAAAACGCATTTCCCGTACGTCAGACAAAAATACAAAATGCTTCCACTAGTTTATGTATCGAATACACAAAAAAATTTAAAAATTTTTTCAAAATAAGTACAAGCAAACAAATTATTTTTTTTTTAAATCATAGCAACCTGATTTTTCATACGCAAATAGGTTGTTAACTGTTGTCATGGTTAACATACTTTTTAAATTTAAATTTGTATTATTCATAGAATTAAAAGAATAGAGTAAAATTGAGTTAAAATTTGAAGTAGTTTTTGCACACCAATAAATTGTTACTAACATACATGCCGTAAATATTTCTATTATTGCATTGCATTCCAAATTTAAGCGTATTTTCGCCTCCAAAATTAGAAGAATAAAAATGAAAAACAACAACTAGAAAAATAACAAAAATAAAAATTTGACATTAGTAAAACCCCGCCTTTTATTAATGTTTACATTGATTTTAGATTATATTTTTTGGCAAAAATATTTAAAAAACTTAAAACTTATTAATCGAAAAATAAATTCTAATATCAATATTAGTTACCTATGATAAGAAATCTCATTCTGTATAAGTTTTCGGACATTTTTATAACACACTTCATATTTAATGTTTTAATCCAAATTTTCACTTAATATATTTAATTTTTCTGTAAAATTATTTTTAAATTATAATAAAACCAATTATAATAAGAATTGTTCATATTTATTATAAATTCGCCAAAATATCGCTACGATAAATAATAAAAACAATTTTACTATAACCAAGCCGAAGAATGTTTACAATATTTTATTTTTGACAGTAAAAAAACTTTGAATGAGAGAAAATAAGAGAGGAATTGAGAGAAAAACTACTTCAAATATTTTTGTGTATATATACAGTAGTTTCATTTCCTCTATTCTCTAATTCTTTGGTATTATTAAATTAGAAATCGAAAACATAACATTCATGAACCATATTCTCTTTTTTCAAATTGAAATTTTCATGTTTAGAGCTACTTAACCATGTTTTTATTTAGCAGGGTCATAGAATAATGCTTTGTGACTGATAAGACAGAATAAACTCATTTTTTACATTTTTTGAGTTACGGTGTTTTTGCTTATGACGGAAGTGCACACAACAACTTTCCAAATTTTCATGATGATCGGATGAATGGAGTATTAGTATTATTGCATAAAGGACGAACAGGAATACTTTCAATTTGATATATATTCAATATTTATTTAGCATGATGACTCGAATGTTTGATGACTCGAATTGTGCTTGATGACTCCAATACATATATGAATTTTTCCCCAAGCAAAATCGCACAACGCCCGCTGTGTTTAAATCAATCTTTTGTTATGAAGATGTCACCTCATATTGAAAGAGAAACATACTCAAATAGTTGTTTTTATTTTCCTTCTTTAATTTTACGGGCTTGAAATTATGGAAAATAATGATGGAAAAACCAATATTTTATTATTTTTAGACCTGCCTGCCAAAAAATAATTAATTTTCTTCTTAGTATCGAAATGATAATAATTTGAACGAAACGGAAAAAGACAGTACGAATAACTTTTAAAAAACTAAATTATGGATCAATTTTTTAAAATTCATTAATAAAAAAACAATAATTTTAATGGTATTTTATAAAAGTTAAAAAAAAAACAATAAAAAAATGTACCACTCCAGGAATTGAACTCTCGACCTATAGAACCTCAGTCGACTGCGATATCCATATTGCAATTTGAAACGTTACGAACGGATAGCGGTATTTTATATTTAAAAATATATACGTGATACGTGAAAATGATAACTCGAATATATAAATTTTTCCCCATACAAAATTTTACAACGCGCTTAAAGAAGTTTCCACTTCAAAAAATTTAAATAGCATTTGACACAAGCGACGGTACACAAACACAGTATAACCTAAACGATGTAAATATTTTACATATGCATAATACAGAAATAAAAGATTAACACTCAAGTATGTATCTTTTAAAACATTTAGTCAATATGTATATAAAATATTCATGTTTGTTTTAAATTTTAATTAAATGTTCCCCATTCCCCGTTTAATGTTCCCCATTCACCTAAAAATATTGTTTATTCTGTCAAACAGTAGAGTTTTAGCTCGAAAATATTTATTGCACCTGAAAATCTAAATGTTGCACCTCGAAATATTTATAAAAAAAAATTAGGTTTAAATGAAACACGTCATCTTCATCGTAAGAAGTGAATGAAAATATATTACTAAGACTGTGGCCCAATTCAAGCTAAATTATACCAAACATGTTTAATCAAATTAGCCAACTATTTCACTTGGCAGCAAATTGGAATCTATCATTAGTAATAATTTTCAGTTCAAAGCTTACAACGAAGATGGCGTGCTCTAGCTTAGATTTAAATTTCTTAGATTTGTTTATAAATTTGTTAAATAAATTATATAATCACTATATTAGTTGCTAGCCTCGTTCTGCAAACTACTCTCTTATTTGTAAAATGCGATCGTATTATATACAATATACTATTACTTATAATATACAGCATTTTGCCCATATTTGGGTATTGAACCCATTGTACCAAACTGTACCCTTTTACCAATATTTTGATGGAATTTTTCGAAGTTTAAACGCGATATTAATTTTTTACAACCCCATAATACAAACTTTTATAACTGTAGAATTTATTTTAGTCCTTAAGGGATGTTGTTTTGTTTTACATATATTTAATAAATGTATATTATTGATTCGATTGTAATCATAAAAATATGTTTCTGCTGCCGAATAAAAGTTATTCCAAAACAAAAACATATTCAAAAAACATAATGTAAACATTTACTGTGTTTCGACAAGTAAAAAAAATAACTCAACTTTATTGTTTAAACTTAAAGATGAAAATAATTGAAATTGTTGGAATTTCTTGTTTTGGGAGAAACAAACCAATCGATAAGATAATACTAACTGGAGCTTTTCCACCTGAATTTTCTTTTCGTTTTTTTTAGAATGGCTTATAATAAGATGGCAATAGGATTTCCTGTTTTCAATATTTATTTTTAGTTCATATTTTTGTCAGTAAAACTTATCGTTTTCAATTTGTATAGGATTATGTATGAATTGTTGTGGTTGGTTTTATTTTTGTTTTATTTAAAAGAGATTATGGGTTTGATACAAAATTATATTTTTTGAATAAATTATAGTAGGGAAGTAAAAGAATGTATTTTGATAGAAGTTATGATTTAAATTATGCATTATTCCTGTTTATTGACCTAAGGTTATTCGTAATTAAAAAGTTTTTGGTTGTTCACCTATTAACTGTTTATTTAATGTTTATAAAAAATTTCGAGATAAATTTCAAGTATATTTAAAGCAACTGGTGTTAACTGTTGAGTGGGGAAGCAGTTGGATTTGAACTCGGAGGACCGGTTTCGATTTCTATTCAGGACAAAATGTTTTCTAAATATCATGAATCTATATTAAGAATCACATTTAAGCTCTATTTCAGAGATAATAATGAACAGTTAGAGGAATATGTATGTAAAACAAAGTTACACAGATTGCAAACCAATTTATGGGAAGCTTACCTAAGGTTAGTTTGGATTTCGTTGGCAATAGTTTACCTTCCTCCTAGTCAATCTATTGAGACGTAGCACAGAAAATTCTACCACTGATGTGATTATATATACACAAATTTTTCCGCACCCTCCACTATTTACAATGGTTAGCAGGCCAATTTCAAACGCTTTGGTAACTGCCCGGTACATCTTCACTACAGCTTGTTTCAGTACAGAGTGGTGTTTAGCTGTTAGTTTATGTAAACATTTTTAAGATTTTCCTCAAATTATACATACATTGTGTTCTTAAGCTAAACAGGAGTTATTTGCTCTTTCGTATTCAGACTAGTTGCAACCATGGAATAAAATACCTATGTGATTCAATAAGAAGGGTTTCAACTTTCATGTTATATTTAATTAATTATTTCAACACAAATTCACCTCTCTGATTTGATCTTCATACTACTTAATATAGCTCATTAGGTGACACTTTTGTCTTACACCTGATGGTAAGAGGTGACTCATTTTTGGTACTCTACTATCCCTGTAGGATTTCTAGGTCTCTTGTGAAAAAAGTTACAAACCAGAACAATAACATATATATATATATATATATATATATATATATATATATATATATATATATATATATATATATATATATATATATATATATATATATATATATATATATATATATATATATATATATATATATATATATATATATATATAATATATATATATATATATATATATATATATATATATATATATATATATATATATATATATATATATATATATATATATATATATATATATATATATATATATATATATATATATATATATATATATATATATATATATATATATATAAATTAATGTTTGTTTGTTCGTATTTGATAATCTCCAAAACCACTGCATCTATTTGAAAAATTCTTTCACTATTTGAAAGGTACATTATTCTCGATGAACATAGGCTATATATTATGTATATAAATGGAACCCCAGGGCTCTAATAATTAACTTAATGGGTTTTGCCTTTATTATTTTTATCTAAATATATCGTTTTATGTATTTGGTTTGCTTTGATCAATTTTTTTATATCGAACATAATTTAATGAAATTGAAAAAAGTATGATCTGACAAACAATTACGTTTATTTATATATCAAAATTACATATATTGGAATTTAGCACATGATCAAATTGTTTTATCTACACCAAATATGTTGCTGGTATGCAATTGTATGTGATACATATTTCTAAAACTAAGTGAAGATAGTGGACAACATCGATTATATTGATTTAAAGCTCAAAATTACGAAATGGAATTCGCACAAACACTATACAAAGAAGCATAGCTTATGTATAATCAAAAACGGATGGCAGTCATGATGAACAAACTAATTAAAAATAGTGGCACTTAGCCGGCAACACGTTTGCAATAGTGATTTGCAACCGGTAACAATGCATTAATACCAATAAATTTTGTATATCTTGAATTGAATTCTATATTTCTTCTATGAATTCTATGAATTTTATATAAATTTTGGATCTATGAGTGTGACAACCCCGCGTGATTTGGTACCTGCTATTGGCAAATCAGTTAAAGTGAGATATCTTATACCACTGGCAATGGCAGTAAGATATCACTGATATAAGAGGATAAGTGATATTTTAGTGTTCCTGGGGGATAAACTTTTTTCAATCAAAGATAGCACACTTAGTCTTATAGTTATGGAATATTCTTTAGTGATGACACGCTTTTTAGGTATTGTTAAATAAAATATGTTGGGTAGTAGGAATTACAACACAACCTGTCACAACAACACATAGAAACCTTTTAATAACAAGGTCCCACAACAACATGCTTCTAAGGTGTTTATGGACGTAATTTTTTTATTTTTTATATTTTTTTTAAAGAATGAACGTTTTTGCTTATTCGAAGAAAAGAGTTTCCATATAACTATTATATATGCAGGATTGAGGAAAACAATGCGTTACATCTTGCGTTATCTTGGTATATGGTTCTAGCACTAGGAAAATCAGTAAGCCAGTTTTAGCTTTAATTCTGCAAATTTGAAAAAAAAAGTATTTTATTTTTATTTCCTCCATCCTATTATGAAATATTGCCCTATGTCGTACATTATTATGTGAAAGGATTTATTATTTGGTTTTCCATTCTTTAAAAAGAACATAAAAAACCAAAAAAAAAGAAATTTGCGTTCATCAACGTTTTAAAAATATAATGGTGTGGAACCTAGGTCTTAAAAGGTTTTTATGTGTTTTGTGACATACATTGTAACTCTAAATATTTCGAATACTTTGAAGTTGCACAAATTTTGTAGATATGTTCAGTGAAAAAGATGATGAACAATGTCATTGAAGCCACAATTTTAAATGGAAAATTCGAACCGGAAGATGTAGTGTTGCCACATATTCAAACCGATATGGCATTTGAACTCAAACGTTTCGTTCCCAGTGCAACTCGCTTTTACAATGACCATCAACGAATCACAAGGACAGTTACAGCAAATATGTGAACTAGATTTGGAGAATCCGTGCTTCTCACAAGGACAACTGTATGTGGCTAACACGTTGGGAAAGCCATTCTGTTAAACGGAAAAACAAAAAATAAAGTGTACCCACAAGTACTCGAATACATAAATAGAATTAAAACGACATTTTGAAATTCTTTTCCATATTAAAATAAGTTAATAAAAATAAAAATGACACAATGGAAATTGAATGTTATCATAATGAGTTTTTTCGAATTTTCTTTCTTATGACATAGTGGCAATATGCGACAAGCATAATGTTAAATAAACAAAACTTTTACACTATTTTGTGTTAAAATAAAATTTTGAGAAGTTTTGTGAGTGATTTGAGAGATTTTTGTGTGTTTCGTGTCGGGAACAAATACAATGCATTAGCACTGTGAACATTTGTGATTCTATTTTTGTTCTGTATAATGTTCAATATATAGATAACATACCTCTATTAATTCAACAAGTCATAAACATTTTTTTATTGCTTATTTAAAAACTTATTTGATCGCCAATTTTTCATATATCCGAACTTAGCTAGAGTGCTGATTATTTTTCATTCATATTTTTAAAGAGTACAATTAAAAATTATGCTATCATTTCCATTACCCCTTTTTTGAAATCATTGCTACTACGTCAACAAAATGTCTGCACACAAACTTTATTTATAAGCGTAGCAAAGCACGCCGGGTCCTGCTAGTTGATAATAAATTTTTATTAATCACAATGCACGCTCTAGATGAATTTGTATTAGTGTCATCTCCCACACCTATCCTCGATGTTTGCTTAATCCCTCATATCCGTAATGCAGACTTCTTGTAGCAGTCTTGATGTTGTTTAAAAAATGCCAGACTACCAAAGGTAACGTCACTCAAAGGTGACCATGTTATATTTATGCATGCGATATTTCCATCGCAAATTTCTCAGGAAGTGTTACTCTGCATTTTCAATTAATAATAATATATTTTACGCACAAACAAATCGTAAAACACATCCTAGTTATCGTGGCTGAAAGTTGAACTTAACATCCGTAAAATAAAATCCCGTTGCTATATGAAATATTAATATATTTTTCTACTTTACCGCCCGTAAAATAATCACCCGTAAAATATTCATAAAATTAGAACAAACAAATGAATTATTGTATGAGGTTTATAGAGTAAATCATGGCATGTTTAGCATAATTTTCAAAATGTCTAGCGAGTTTAAAAAATTGATTTATACTACAATAAAGTTGTGCAGTTGTGCGTAAAACGTTGTACATATACTCAGGCTGAAAGGAAGATTACGCCCTTGGTTCAATAAAAGCCCTCGCTTCGCGTCGGGCTTCAATATGAACCGCTGGCGTAATCTTCTACTTTCAGCCCTCGATATGTAAATAACTTTTACGCACAAACGAATCGTAAAACACATTTTACATCCTAGTTATCGTGACTGAAAGTTGAACTTAACGCCCGTAAAAAAAATTGCGTTGCTATATAAAACATTAGTATATTTTTCTACTCTGCCGCTCGTAAAATAATCGCCCGGAAAATAATCATAAAATTAAAAGAAACAAATAAATTATTCTATGAAGTTTATAGAGAAAATCATGACATGCTTAGTATGATTTTCAAAATGTCTAGCGAGTTTAAAAAATTTAAAAATTGATTTATACAACAATTAAGTTGTGCAGTTGTGCGTAAAACGTTGTACATACACTCAAGCTGAAAGGAAGATTACGCCCTTGGTTCAATAAAAGCCCTCGCTTCGCGTCGGGCTTCAATATGAACCGCTGGCGTAATCTTCTACTTTCAGCCCTCGATATGTAAATAACTATTCTTACACCGTAATATCAGCGAAATTATCGAGGAATTAGGTTGAAGCTACTTTTCTCCCTATTGATTGAACCGCTCATTAGAGCATTAGAATTATGTTATCGGTGGAGATTCCTTCCGGGTTAAAAACACGTCCAATTCGTCCATTTACACAGTATTTGCTTTTCATGGTTTGTATACATAGTGATATCACCAAAATATTAGATTTGGATCACACCTTTAATAATATTCATACGATATGGTTAGAATATTTATAAATAGCTAGAGATAAATTTTACTTCTGTTACTGCATCATTTTGTTTTTTATTGCTTTAATTTTAAGGGTTTCATTTAAAAAAAAAAGTTAGCATGCAATGTATGTCTGACTTCTCTTACCGGCTATGTCTTAAAATAAAAATCCTATCTAAATGAAATTTGAGCTAAGTATAGTGAACTTTAGTAATAAGCTAAATTACGCCAGATAGAGAGAGAAAAAGAGAGAGTGAGAGTGAGAGAGAGTGATATGTGATATGTAGAGGGTTGGAAGTGGAAAAAATTCACGGTTAAAGGAAATGTTGTAAAGATTGCATGAAAACTATAGTGGTCGATTCATCATTTAAAATATTATTTGGAAGGGGTTGAGGGTGGAAATTTTTAAAAACAGTTATTTTTAACCTTAGCAAGGGGGAGGGAGGGGCGTCACATGAAAGGTGAGTTTTTTTTTGTAATTTGCGAAGGCTGCGTTTTTGATTTATTTCTAAAATTGTGATTTATTTCTGAAACTGTCAAGTTGTTTTTTAATATAAACTTGGAAAATAATTAATTTGTGAACTTTCGATCTTCGGGCTATGTTTAATGGTAAAAAGTTTGCTTTGGTGTATTTTTGCTCTATTTGTATTTACTTTCAAAAAGTAAATTTATATAAAATTTGATTGGATCGAAATTCGTATTTGATTCGGTTGGTCCGTGATATAAAACAGCACGAAATTCGAAATTAGTTCCAATCACTTTGAAAGTATAAAATGTTATATTGAATTAGATTCATGACTAAAAGACGCAAAAATGAACTTTATTATCCATCGTTGGAACACCGTACTTGAATGCGGTGGTGAATCGTAAGTTATCTGATGAAAAGTTACTCTATAAATAATAAAAAAAATTTGCATGGGATAGAGTTAATAATAATATTTTTAGAAATTCTGACAATAACTGTTCCTTATGTGTTGCGTTAAATTGAATTTTTAATGATAGGAACCACCGTTTAGAATTGCAACGATTGAAAATGAAACCTTTAGGAAAACCTTTCAAAACGAAAATTTTGTGAAAAATACTTCTCAAAATCAAACTTTACTGGCCTTTATTGACGAAAAGTAATAATTTATTCAGAATCAATATTTTCTCATTGTGACTAATTTAATTGTATTTATGATTTATAGGATCTCATAAAATTCACAAAAAACATAACCTTTTATACCAAACTTTTCTAATATTCAGTAGAAACTGTATTCTTGTAGGAATAAGAAAAACATTCGTACGTAAAAAGAATCAATAAACATTGGTTCAAACATGTATATATAAATTTAAGGAAAGGATTAATTTGTATATTTTGTATAAATTGAAAAAAAAAATTAAAAGAATTAATTTGTTGTAAACTTTTTACTTAAATACAACATAAACAAGAATAATTTAAAAATGCTAAAATCTGTTATCCGGATTAATACAAATTTTGTTTGTGGATTATCGAGGTTTATCTTAAAAAGTTGATTTCTTACAACACTGTTGCAAACCCCGTTGTTTCTTAAATATTATTACTAAAGGTGCAAGGATGAAATCTGACACAAAATTGCTTCAAATTTGTTCTCTCTTCCGTTTTATGCCAGTCGGTTCGTTCGTCTTGTTATTACACAACACCTTTTTTTAAATAAAAATGTTTGTTTTCTAAAGTTTGTTCAAACTAAAAAACCAAATACATATATGGTAACAAACATTTGTTGGAAGTTACCATTAATGTATTTCTTACATATCCTAACAAATTTTGTTGATATTTTTGTGAAACACCTTACCTAAGAAAATTATTCAACTTTTTTATTTAAATCCGTTAATTCTATTATTCTAATTTCCTAGATTTACCAGTAAAACCTTAACCAGATTTATCTCTAACCGTGTTTTTTTATTAAACGTAAAAAAAACATGTTTCGTTGTGGCATGTTGTTTCTTTCAATATTCGTAATGAAAGTAAACAAAATGCTCAAATATACACAAAAAATAAACATGAATGAAAAAAATATCAAAATCGTTAGGAATGTGCGAGTAGAAAAAAATTTAAAGGAGAACGCATATGTCGTAGAGTAGATGTTTGTACGTATTTATGCATAAGTCAAAAAGATTCAGAAGGCCAATTTTACTTTTTACTATACTGCGGCATTGTAATGATGACATCAAGTGAAAAACTTTAAAGCAGAAATATTCAATGGTAATTTATGCTCATTTTTACAAAAGCTTTTTAAAATGACGTTGCTTTAACTTTTGTGTAGCAAGTGTGAATGACTTTTTATTTACTTACCCATCTTCTGGCAGTTGGATTCTAATTTTAATAAAATTTTACAACATCGTTTCATCTTCAAATTTATTTTAATCATAACTGATTTAGGTGACATGCCATGACGTTTATTTTGATTGTTATGAATAAGTCTGGTTATCAAGCTTAATTTTATACATATCTGCTGTTGAAATTAAAATTAGGAACTTTATAGTAAAATAGTTTTTTGTTCATTAAATCTTTCACCGCTAAATAGCGATACTTTTTCTTTTCACTTTTATGCATGATAATCTATATATATTACACAAAAAACGAAAAAGCGGGGATTTTTACACTAAATTTTATTTCGTTTATTTTCGTTTTCGAATTGATTGACAAATTGATTGTAGGTCTGTAGCCTGCTATAGAGAAATATTTCATAATGGCTGTGTTCGATTTGACTGAAACAACTGAATTATCTGAAAAGAATATATTAAGCATAATATGTAAAATGTATTTTAGCAAGAACATAAAAAACGTTTCGATGTCATTGTCGATGTAGTGGGTTGTGAGAAAAGGTTCGTTCGGGTTCAACTGAGGGCCGCGTTATTGATTTTTTATTGTTTTTGTCTATTTTTATAGAACATTAAAATTATTCCTTTTCATTCATTCCAATATTATATTTCAATAATTTGAAAATTAAAGATGCAAACAAAAGATAGATAAAGATAGGCCTTTACTGTTTATCGTTAGAAAAGTATCGTTACATTACTGTTTCATTGCAGTTTATCATGTGGTGCAAGGATTTTATAAGTTGTTTTAATAAAGTGCACAATTTTAAGACGGTTAAACAACGATAATACATACACGTTTAGGCAGTTTTGCTTCATTGAACGCATAATGTATTTCAGCTTGCCCATGTAATTCGGGATGAAAAATTAATAACCTCTGAAATTTTACCATAAAATTATTGTTCTTTAGTTATGTGTATCTCTCGAATGACACGAGAAAGAAGGAGTTAAAGTAAATCGATATTCGTTTGATGATTTTATAGAACTAAACATAGATTTCAAACCGAAATTCGTTTGTGAACAAAAATATACAAACATGAAAAACTTTTAGTTTCCCTAAAATAGAAACATGAGAATCTTAATTAAGTAATACAAGAAAATCTTATTTAACGAATGTTCCAAAAGTTGAAAATATAAGGAAAAGTTTACCAATATATTATTAATGTTATATTAGAGATTCGATGTAATTGCAAGGTTGTGTATTCTGAAAATTTCGTTTTTACTAAAAGTGGTGATAATTTGATATTAATGACAACTGTGGTAGGGGTAGTGATGTAAAAGTGTTTAATACTATTGTATAATACGCGGTATTATACGTAAAATACCGTATTGTCCAAAACGTAGTAAAATACAAGGTATTTTATTATAAAATTTTTTTCTATTGTGGTAACGCGCGAATCAGTAATCTGCCATTTTATTAAGATTTCGCGTGGATTACTTGAAGAATTTATAACTACAAAAATATATACTACTGGTTCTTGAATATATGAACGACACAGAAGAAATTAATGAGTTATTGCCCCTTGTTACTAACAGTTAGAAACGCATTCTTAGTGATTCGCAAATTTCTATGGCAACAAAATTATTGTAATATCAATAGAACATAAATTTCAAACATCGAATGCTGCACCATTACTATTCACCGTTATAGAGAATTTTTTTTATGCAAAAAATCAAAATTATGAGCCATGAACTCATTCCATTCCACTCATTATGAGCTATGGACATTGGACTGTCATTCAATTTTACATCTTTGAGTAGTCTTCTTTCTATACATTAAAATTGATTAACTAAAACACCCAAATCTCAAAACTCACATTTTGAAACCGATGGCAGCTATATTGATTGTTTAACTTAGTGGCAAAGAGTTTGTGGCTCTTCGGAATGTTGCATCGTTCCACATATTCCACTGTAACAGAAAAATCTTTTTCAATCTGCAGCCTAACTCATACTGCAAGAAGTATTTGTCTTACAAATCAACGAGACGTAATCTTTTTCATATGAAAAATCATAATTTAAATCTTCAACAGTTTACCGATGGGAAATGATAAGTCTTCAATTTAAATAAAAACATAAATACAATAACTCGGCGCGAATGAAAGTGATTAATATTGAAACGCAGCAGAATCACATGAATAAATAGATCTTATTAGCATTGGTTTAAGAAATATAAATAAAGATAACGATAAGAAATCCAATTGTCGGGGCAGTTATTTAGAAGAAAATGAATTAGTTGTGATTGAAAATGGTGATGAAAGTAATTTTTTGTTGTTATACCACTAACACTGTATGTCGGCTATTGCACTTTTGTACAGAATATACGGTATTTTATTTTGTATTATACAATGTATAATACGCTGTTTTATACAAAAAAAATAAAATACCGTATTTTAACATCTCTAGGTAGGGGATTTTGTTAAATGACCAAACTTGAAATTGTCATTTGTGATATAGTTTTAGTTAATTATTGTAGTAGTGTAGTACATTTTGTTGTTGCTTTTATCTTTCTTAAAAGCACATAATTAGTAGGAAAATGATAAAATTTTTAAACAGTTGTACATTAAAATAATAAACAAATTACAAAAAATTGACAACAATAGTGACAGTAGTATATAAAAACTAATGGTGATGAAAAAATTAAATAAAATGAAGTGCGTAATCTTTACACGCTGTTGAGGTAAAACTTCTTTGGCCACTGCAGCAGGTATTACTAAAAATATTAAATATAAAATAAAATAGATATGTCATATTGAAATTTAGGTTTCTTTCTAATATTCTTGATAATATAAATCACAACAATGTGTAATAAAAAGCCATATTTACATGTTTTACAAAGTCTTACAACATATTACAAATTAAATTTCACGATGAATTCATGTCCAGTTAATTTAACAATTGGTACAACAATTAATGCATTTTTCAATAAATTTAGCAAATTTGTCATAAACCTCTAATTTCATATTTCAATTATGCTAATAATTGAAGTGACTTTGTAATACATTATGTAAATATTGCTTTTCATTACACAGTAAATTATATTATCAAGAAATGCAACTCTAAATTGCAATATGACATATTTATTTTATATTTCATCTTTTAGGTATTAATAACCTGCCACAGTAGCCAAAGAAATTTATTTTAACCGCGTGCAAAGATTACACGCACTCATTTTTCTATTTAAAAATACAAATTTAATCAACACAAATATTTTTTCCCGCCCGTGGGAAAGCCCGGGATGCAAACTCTAAACACCATGACCACCATGACCACCGTTACACCACCATGACCATCATGACCACCGTGAACACCATGACCACCATGACCACCGTGACCACCGTGACCGCCATTACCACCATGACTACCATGATCACCATGGCCACCATGACTACCATGACCACCATGACCACAATGAACACCATGACCACTATGACCACCGTGACCACCGTGACCACCATGACAACCGTGAACACCGTGATCACCATTACCACTATGACCACCATGACCACCATGACCACTATTACAACCATGACCCTCATGACCACCATAAACCCCATGACCACCGTGACCACCATGACCACCATGACCACCATTATCACCATAACCACTATGACCACCATGACCACCATGACCACCATGACCACCATGACCACCATGACCACCATGACCACCATATGACCACCATGACCACCATGACCACCATGACCACCATGACCGCCATGACCAACATGACCATCATGACCACCGTGAAAACCATGACCACCGTGATCACCATGACCACCATAACCACCATGACCACCATGACTACCATGATCACCATGGCCACCATGACTACCATGACCACCATGACCACAATGAACACCATGACCACTATGACCACCGTGACCACCGTGACCACCATGACCACCGTGAACACCGTGATCACCATTACCACTATGACCACCATGACCACCATGACCACTATTACAACCATGACTACCATGACCACCATGACCACCATGGCCACCATGACCACCATCAACAATCGACACATCCAACTCATAGAACATTTAGTACGAGACTGCATAAGTGAATAAAAAATATAATAACAAATGAACAAATGAATGACTTGACCATACAAACCAAAAACATCCACCAAACATGCTTCCATTCCTGAACCAGTTATTCGATTTGCTCAAATCTTAAAACGGTGCTTTTTGTCATCTTATATTTCATTATATATGCCATTTACCAAGATTTGCGACAACTTATTTCTCTGCCTTTAAAAAAGCCAAATATGCTGCCATTTTTATTAATTTACGAGTCTAAGCATCCATTGTAAACAAAAATGGAGCAGACATATAATATTTTGAAAACTGATATTAAATTAAATGAAAATACTCCAAAAATTCGGATTAAAAATCATTAAATTTAATTCAAAATTATGTTTTTTTAATTGAATTTCTGTTAAATTTTTAAGCATCGAAAAATATGAACTATTTCTATATAATGCACCAAAACCAGTGAATATTTAAAATATGTGTGTCATAATCGGATTGTATCGTATATTTGCCGAATATTATATTCGTTTTTTGTACTTCCGTTGCAAAATTCTCATAAGGCGCTGTTCACGCATTATCGTGAATTTCTAAATAGTTCATCTGAAAAATCAAAATATTTTAAATTAGAATCAAAACAAAACCAATTAAAGATTTATTTATTATTTATAAAATTATGCAAAACATTACCAAAACAATCCTTTTGAAATGTCAACGAAACTGTCAATTTGAATTGACGTGTTCGGTATATTTTGATCATTCATTCGATATTTTCAATTTTCACATTGAATTTATGTGTTCGTTATTCTATATTATTAATTCGAAAGTTTCGAGATCGTTGGTAAACTTGACAGCTGTGTGGAGTTTATGATTTGTAGAGTTTTGGTTTTCTATAAAATGGCCTGTTTTGGTAGTTTTGGTCTCTTATTCTTACGAATTTATATCTGAATAGTATAGTCAGTAAAAAGTGTTGTTTGCGTTATATCATGTAGTTGGTTGAGTATGAGCTAAGCTCTCTCTTTGTTATTTTTAAGTCAATTTTAAATATTTTGTATTCCTATGTGTTAGATCAGTAATTGTAAAATTAATAAAGGAAGTTTATATAAAGTTGTGTGCATCAGGTCAGTTTTTTAATATATATATAAATTAACCAAATAGTTTTTTCTTTGTTCTCTGACAAATATTCGTCGAGTGTGCATGCAGTAAAAAACCTCGTATAAGTTTTCATCGATTGGAACGGGTGATGTTTCCATGCATCTTTCATTTCATATGCATCTTTCATTTCATGATTTTAAATCATTATATGAGCTGATATATTTTCATCATTGCATCGTTCATCTCATATGTACATGAGTTCAACTATTATATGATCTGATATTTTCGTCATTACTTCAATCAATCATCTCATATGTACATGATTTCAACTATTATATGAGCTGAGATATTTTCATCATTGCATCATTCATCTCATATGTACATGATTTCAACTATTATATGAGCTGATATTTTCGTCATTGCTCCAGTTAATCATTTCATTTACATAACTTCAACTATTATATGAGCTGATATTTTCTTCATTGTATCATTCATCTCATATGTACATAGCTTCAATCATTATATGAGCTGATATATTTTCATCATTGCATCGTTCATCTCATATGTACATGAGTTCAACTATTATATGATCTGATATTTTCGTCATTACTTCAATCAATCATCTCATATGTACATGATTTCAACTATTATATGAGCTGAGATATTTTCTTCATTGCATTATTCATCTCACTTACATAATTTCATCTATTATATGAGCTGAGATATTTTCGTCATTGCTTCAATCAATCATCTCATATGTACATGATTTTCAACTATTATATGAGCTGAGATATTTTCATCATTGCATCATTCATCTCATATGTACATGATTTCAACTATTATATGAGCTGATATTTTCGTCATTACTTCAATCAATCATCTCATATGTACATGATTTCAACTATTATATGAGCTGATATTTTCGTCATTACTTCAGTTAATCATCTCATTTACATAACTTCAACTATTATATGAGCTGATATATTTTCATCATTGCATCTTTCATTTCATATGTACATGATTTTAAATTATTATATGAGCTGAGATATTTTCGTCATTGCTTCAATCAATCATCTCATATGTACATGATTTTCAACTATTATATGAGCTGAGATAGTTTCGTCGTTGCTTCAGTTGATCATCTCATTTCCATAACTTCAACCATTATATGAGCTGATATATTTTCATCATTGCATCAATCATCTCATATGTACATGATTTCAACTATTATATGAGCTGATATTTTCGTCATTGCTCCAGTTAATCATTTCATTTACATAACTTCAACTATTATATGAGCTGATATTTTCTTCATTGTATCATTCATCTCATATGTACATAGCTTCAATCATTATATGAGCTGATATATTTTCATCATTGCATCATTCATCTCATATGTACATGATTTCAACTATTATATTAGCTGAGATATTTTCATCATTGCTTCAGTTAATCATCTCGTTTACATAACTTCAATTATTATATGAGCTGAGATATTTCCATATTTGCATCACGGTGTTGGAAGCTGATGTGCCAACCAACTCACATCAAATATATCTTCAATAAAAAAAATACAGTCCACCTCTCATCGACGCCGCATCAGGCGCCTAAAGAAGTTTTACTTCAAAATATGTATTACTTGCATTCGTCTTTTTAAAGATATTCCAGTTTGTCCAATACGATTTTTGTCACAATCACGAGATATTTTTTAAACATCAGACGATTAGTGAATCTTTTTATTAACTATAGATTTTTTTTTTTCCAAATTTTGGTATTGGCCCAAATAAGTAAATCCTTGGATTAGCTTTTGCTATTTATTAGATAATCTTGTTATCATCAACATATTAAACTAATTAGAAATTTTTTTAGTAAAAGCACTTATAACGACTCACTGAATGACTTAGATGAATAGACATGTAAAAGGTATACAGTCGTGCTTAAAGGTCGTTGCAACTCTTTTTGCGACTCGAAAAATCTTGTGTGCTGTTCATAAAATTTGTATATTCACTTGATGTTTAGTTTTAATCTATTAAGTTTTATATGGATTATTATCCTACATAGAGTTTTGACTAGGTGAGGTTTGAAACCGGCAGACATTTAGACTATTTAAGACCTGCCTCAACATAAAAATGTTTAACACAATTTAGGATGAGAGTTTTGATTCTAATTGGAAATTTGTAATACAAATTGCTAGAAAAGCTAATCATGTTGGTAACATTACATTGAAAATCTTTATTAATATGAAATGTAGAATTAATATCAATGCTTTTTGTAAAAGTTTTTATTGTAAACGAGTAAATGTGATTTTTTCAATCCCAAAAAAATGCCTTAACAAATACAGCATATATTTGCATTTTACAGAAAAGTCATGTTATTACATTTTCAGGCAAACAATAAAATGTTGAATAAACTTGAACAAATCATCCGGTGTGTAAAAACTAGGTATTGGAAAAATTGAAAGATGTTCTAAAACACTAAAACATCTTCCAATTTGTCCAATACCAAATTTTTTACACACCAAACGATTTGTTCAAATTTATTTAAAATTGTGGGGTTTTCCTGAAAATTTAGTAACCTGAATTTTTTGTCAAAACAAATATATATATATAGTTTTTATTAAGTTAAGTTTTTGAATACAATTCCAAATTAACTAAATGTTTTATCTATCAAATGGCTGAAATACTTCGTTTGAAATCACGCTCTTAATGAAACTCGATGTATAAGGTAACAGATTCTAGTTTTCATTTATTAATTTTTTCGAAACAGCGTTTTTGTACTAAATACTAAACAAATTAAAAGTTAAAATCAACTGAAAACCTTAAATACCTTAAATTAGATTTTGTTTTGTAAAATAAAACTGTTTAATTGTATCCGCAAACCAGATAGGAATTAGTATATGCACCAGGTTCATACAAAAATGGATTCTTAGTTTTAGCGTAAAAATGGATTAATTGTTGGAAAAGAGGTCTTTCAATTGTTAGATTAGATTAACTGTCCCAAAGACAATTAGATATAAACAAAACTCGTCTACCATACAAGAATGCATACACAGTTTCTCATAAAATGGTAAATATTTTATGATGTTCGTTAAACTAAGGCCCATCACATAGTGTGCTATGGTATATATATATATGAGTATAACTTGAGTGCTAGTGCAGGAGCAGCCAATTAAGAACTAATGTCCGTCCAATAAAGTCAGATATGTCTGGTTTTAAATAGGCGTAGACAGAGTATCTCAGAAAGTGCTCGTTTATTTTTTCATATATTGTTTACCCAACCGTGAGGGCAGATAGGTGGGTGGGGGTGTTACAAACAAAGATTCCTTTGAATTTGACCTATTTGAGAGTTTACGATTTACGAAGCAAAATCTGATTTTAGGTATTTAAGGTTCTCAGTTGATTTTAACTTTTAACGTTTTTAGTATTTAGCCCGAAATAGCTACCAACAACATCACGTGAGATATTACTTTACTAACACATAAGCGATGAGATAAGTCGTTCTTGCCAACCAGGACAGTGGTTAATAGTCACAAAACTTTCTGCTGGTGCTAATCACGGTTCCTGCCAATCGCATTCTACCATAGCTAATTTTTCACCACCCCACTAAAAGATCTGACTATTCTTCACGTCTTCACTTTTTGTCGTTGAAGTTTAATTGTCGAGTTTTTAAAGAGAAAATATGGAAGGGCTGAAATCTCACAACTCTGAGATATCAAGACTTCGGTCTAAGGATTTTGATATAGTTTTCGGCAAACAACTTTTATGAGGACATGGTTTTTAGTTTTCGGCAGCGATGTATATCAAACATAACTCTTTGTTGAAGTACAAGTATTTTTTTACCTCTGTTTCGAAATTTATTACAAAACTAACACGAAACATCAATACGTTGTCGGAAAATTATAACAGATCATAAATAAACATAATTTAGTGAAAAGATGATAACACTCAGCAAACTAATCAAAAACCTCTTCATTTAGCGTTTCGAGAAAATATTACAAAATCACAAATTCATATTTCTTTCGAAATTCCAAAAAAATTGTAAAAATTAAATAAAATCAAACTTTTTTCAAAATTCCAAAAATTAGAATAAAATCAAATATTTAAACTTTTTCTAAATTCCAATAATACTCCAAAAATTCTTAAAAATTCAAACTTTTCCAAAATTCTAAAAATATTGCAAAAATTATTACAAAATCAAAAATTCAAACTTTTTTCAAAATTCCAAAAATTATAATAAAATCAAAAATTTAAAATTTTTCAAAATTCTAAAAATATTCCAAAATTCTTACAAAATGGTCTTGGTCAAAGTGGTCTTGTAAGATCAAAATTGTTTTAAACAATGTTTCAATATTGTAGGTCCTAATATCCGATTTGAAAAAATTTGTAATGTTAGGATAGTTCTTTGCTCCAACTGTTTGTGTGACCATTTTTATACATTTTTTATGTAGACGTGCATATGTAATCCACGTATGTGGACGAAAACCCAAAACTATTAAAATACATAACTATTTATATATAACTAATATACGTAGCTAATTTAAGCATACAAAAAAATAATAACCTACAGACCCAGGACAGAAAGTTATAATAAGACCACCATCCTAGTAGTCATTATTTTGACAAATGCTTTACTTTTCTTAATGTAAAGTCACAAGTCTTTTGTAATTCCTGATTTTATAATTCTTCAAAAAGGTTCGATTAATTCAAAACAAAAACGTAAATAAGTCGAGCCATTCATTAAATCTATTCATTTTCTATTTCGATATATGTTGTGTAGTTTATTTCTCTATTTTACTTTCGTTGCTACCTACGGTGACGTTGTGGGTATTTTGTCATAGTTTTAAATAATTACCGCTCATTTCCTTTTCGCAACAATACATTTAGAAAGAATTTATAATCTGGATTCCAAAACTATCTGAATCAGAATCCGGTATCCAAAAAACGAATTATATTTATGATTAGTATAAAAATATTTGAATGTTTGCCCATTGAAAACAAGCAAAACCCAAACCGGCAAAAATTTCCTTTTTGCATAGATATAAATTATTCATATTGTAAATTTGAACAAATACAAGAAAAATACAACATATGTAAGTGAACAAAAATCACATGTCAATAAAACAAAAAGCACATCTGGATTATTCCATAGTAGCGAAAAAAACTGAAACAAATTCATTAGAATTTCTGTGAGTTAGATTTGCACTTGTCTGTTTTATAAACAACAAGAAACAATTTACATCCGTTTTCGTAAATTATTAAAAAGATTATCATAAGTCAAAAAAACACTTGAACGATTTCACTTGTACTTGTTTGTTTTTGTTATTCGGATTATTGTTTACTTTTGTTTACCATTTTCCGTTTTTCATATACATTAATTTTCATTTTCTCATCATTATTATCGAGCATTTGTAATACAAGAACAAAAAAAAAACAGCAAACGGCAAAAGAATAAAAACTTAATTTTCCAATCGAATAGATAAAATATTTGTATAAGAAAATCATTTATGCAGAGTTTTCCCTGAATTTTATTTTTGGTTGTTTATAGAATTTTTCATTGATTATGGTATTGAAAAAATTTTCTTTTATCTGCAACTTTCTTCGTACTTCCACTTTAAAATTTGTTTAGTTTAGTTGTCATTTTTAGATTTAAAATTTTTTGTCATCTAATTTGCCATGTTGTAGAAGATTTTGTTTGTTTACGTTACTTATAGAGGGATATTACAGATATTATTGATTTGAGTTTGATTAGCATGAATAAAATTACGATTTAAGGATTTGAAAGATATGTCGGTGCGGAAAGTAGAGATGTAAAGTTGTACAACGTTTTAATGCGTTCTAAATATAATGTTTCCTTGCATTAGCATTAGGTTAGGTACCGATGATATCGGAGCTTTTCTTGCGTTAAAATAAATTAAGGTAAAAAAATAAACTGAAAATATATTTCTGCAGTAGCGCTTGAATATGTCCGAAAAAATTGAAATAACTAACCACCGACAATGGTGAGGTCGAAAAGCACAATAATAACAATTCAGCTGTCACCAGTTGTCATTTTTGACATATTTCAAAAATTATTGAAAAAGTATATTAATATTGAAGTTATTTTTGCAATTTAAATTTGCTCCAGCACACCATGGTGGAGAAATAAACTAGCAACAACTCACGAAGAATGTGAGAATATTTTTAAAAACGAAATAAAAACATAAACTGTTTTGGTAGTACTTTGGAACAGTTGATAAGCCCTATAAATATAAACTGAGAAGTGCAAGAATTATATTTTTGGTGGTGTCACGCTAATAGAATACAGACGTTTTAAGAGCCATTCGGCCTTTGTAAAGTATCCAGTCATACCATATGTCAGTGAAACAATATTTGTGGTAGGTTTCGAGAGCTTCTACTAGAGATCAAGTGCTTCCAATTAGATGAAAACTTGACTCCATGACAACAAAAAATAACAAATATTTTGATTTTTTTTTTTTTTTTTTTTTTTTTTTTTTATTTTCCAAAAATTCAGAATTTATAATACGGAAAATATACAGTTCTTTTATAGCTATTTGTACAACATGGCAATTATTTAATAATATTTACTTAAATTAACTAATTAAAGTAAAAATATAGAAACAAATTCTTTTATTCTATTAACTAGAAAAATTTAATTCAAGTATAACTAATAACTATAAACTAGGATTGTGATGACGATGACAATACAAACAAATTTTCACCTTCAGCATATGACAAGAAAAAATATAAATTAAAATAAATTAAGATTAAAATTAAAATTTGGAAGTTTTATATGTATTTTAATGTTTTGCATCGTATTCTCTTACAAATTCTTTATATAAATGTTCTTTAATTTCATTTTTAAACCCGCTTAAGCTTAAATTTTTCCAATTCTGCTGGATGTTATTATAAAGGTTAAAACCAGTATATAAAACACTATTTCTAGATGTTTGAAGTGTGTACTTAGGTAATCTATATTTAAATGCGTTTCTTGTATTTCTTCCAGTAATTTCTATATTTCGAGAGTTAATAGTGTTACATATTAGCATATCGTTTTCTATTTTATAAATTGTTAGAAGAAACTCATAAGGTACTAACTTTTGGATGGGTAGAAGTTTATTATTATACAGCAATTTGGTGGAGTACCGTTTAGGCAATGAATACAGAGCTTTTAATGATTTATTTTGCATTATTTGTAATTCATCAATTCTTGTTTGACATGCCGCACCCCATATTGGTATTAAATACAAAAAGTGAGACAGTATATGAGAATTATATATTTTAATTTTGATATCTGGATTTATGTATCGACCCACCCTTCGCAGAACACCAATAAGAGGAGATACTTTAGATTTTATTTTATCTAGATGATTAGGAATGAGACGAGAATCATTTGAGACGAGAATCAATTTTTAATCCCAAATACATGGCTTCTTCAGTTTTTTTAATGATATCTCCGTTTATTTCTATTTCATTAAAAACTGGATTGTTATTTGTTTGAAATATCATGTAATTCGTTTTTTTAATGTTTAATTTTAATTTATTAGCTTTTAACCATGTATTTAATATAAGTAAATCGTGCTCCATGTTAGATTTAAGTGTATCTATATCGTTTTCTCCGTAGATCAAAACCGCATCGTCTGCAAATAGCTGCAATATTCCTTTTAAGGGTAAGTCAAAAATATCGTTTACATATGTTATAAACAGCAAGGGGCCAAGAATCGATCCTTGTGGTATTCCTGATTTAATTTTTCTGGAATTTGATTTGATTCCTTTTATTTGTACGTATTGTTTCCTATTTGTTAAATAGCTGTTTAATAATTTCAAAGCATCTCCAGAAACCCCATACCTTTTAAGTTTGGTTAACAATATTTTAAAATTCACGCAATCAAAAGCTTTCTTTAAATCTAAATATATGCATCCGGTTCTTTTCCTCATTTCTAGATTATTATAAATTTTTTCAATTAGGTTCAGCGTAGCAGACAGTGTGCTGCTGTTATGCGAAAATCCAAATTGATTTTTGTGGATTATTTTATTAATTTTGAAATGATTTAAGAGACGCGATAAAATTACACGTTCGTATGGTTTTGATAAGGAAGGTAAAACGGAAACTGGTCGAAAATTATTTTTATCATTTTTACCTCCAGATTTATACAATGGTGTAATTCTAGCTATTTTTAGTTCATCTGGGAATAATTTTGTTGAGAAGGATTTATTGATGGCTTTACTTAAGGGACCTGCAATTTTATTAACATTCTGTTTTAGCATGTCTGTGGAAACTTTATCAAACCCTTTAGCACAATTTGAATCTAATTTTGTTATTAGGTTATGAACTTCTTCTTCAGTGGTTGGAGAAAAGGTGTCTAGCTGAGAGATCTGGTCATTGAGATTATTATCTCAATCATAATCTTCAAAATCCTGGTCTGAACTATTTACTGATGTGATATTTAATGATGCTTCAATTTCACTACCGACTTCCGTAAAAAAATCGTTTAACTCATTTGCAACAATTTGTTGATCTTTTATTAAACTATCTCCAACTTTAAGAAATATTTCTTCTGAAGGTGCTTTTTGGGAATTATTAGTTAAAATCTCGTATATTAAACCCCAGAATTTTTTTGGGTTAAGTAAATATTCATGAAATTTTTGTGTATAATATAAGGTTTTCTGATTTATTATTCCTAAATTTATTTCATTTTTGAGATTAGTAAATTTTAACTTGAAGTTGTTATTTAGCGGATATTTCTTCATTTGTTTGTATAGCTTATTTTTGTTTTTTATCATTTCTTTCAAATTTTGTGTAAACCAGGGCCTTTTAAAATTATTTTCAGGTCCTTTTGTAATAAGTTTTTCATTTTTTGTTATTTCTTGAACTAATTGTTTATAAAAGCTTTCGAAAGACGTAATGTCAAAATTTATATTTTCAATAAACCTGTTTATTGCATTTCTGTCGATCTTGGAGAAAACTATTGGAACCTTGGGGAGTATATTGTTATGGGTACAAGAAATCAATAAATATTTATGGTCACTTAAATCGGTGTCGCTGTATAATATAGCGAATTTTTTGTTTAAACATAAAGGGGACACAATATGATCCAAAATGGTATCAATTGTATTAGCACGTCTCGTATAAATATCAGAGTGAATTTTATTTACGATTTTGAAATTATTTTGTGTTATGTTATTTCTATAATTTAAAATTTGAGAATGATTATTTCTAAGAAGATTTAAATTCATATCTCCAATCTATCTCCAAATGGGATTCACTAATTACCAAATTAAATTTATACTGTTTTTTTGCAAATATAGTTATTCCACCCCCTCCCCTATCTTCCCTTGTAACATGAAATGCTGAATATGGTTCAATATTGTAATATTTGGTTTCACTTAAGTACAAAAAAGTTTCGACAAGTACAATAACATCAACATTTACCTTAATTACTTGATATTGGATTGGATTATGAAATTTTGAATTGATGAAATTTATATATTTTTTTTATATAATTTATAAAAATTTAAATGTTTTTTACTTTCTTGGATGTAACTATGACGAAAATAAATCATACAAAAATGTTGATGTATTAATTTTATATTTATAAAAGATTTGAACGTTTGCCGAAAAACAGTACATTATAGAACAAGGTTGAGAAGTAAGCTATTATTGACCGAGAACTTTTAGATAATGTTCGAGGTCTATATTAGTCTTCTCAGCCGAGGTATATATAGAATTTTGTTAACTACTAACACTAATTATCATATTTGCTTTGATTAGATTTTGATATTAGTCATTTCCCATTTCATTTTTTAAATATCTTAAAATATCAAGTAGCCTGGAAGTTTAGTTTCATACAAATAAAACGAAACAAGGGAATACAATTATATTATTTGTTTGTGTTTTTTTGTTCATTTCAATTAAAAATAAAAGAAAATTTGTCATTATTAACTTAGGTAATTTTTTGTTATTATTGTTGACGGGGGTTGAGAAAAATTACTTCTCAGGAGGCATTCGAGTAAATAATGACAATTTCTCAAGTTCGTAGTTAAAAAAAGTATCTAATTTGGTGCTAAAGAGTCTTTTTGTTTTTGATTCATAATTGTCGGCCTCTCTACGATCGGCTATCAAGCTATAGACTCTCACTCAACACAAAAAGTTGCACTTTAGCTTCATATTAAGTAATATACTATTAAGGAATAAACTATATATTAGTTTCAAAAATTGTGCAAAATAAAAACAATGGTTTGTTCAACGAACAATAACCAGAAAAACAGTGAAAATATACACAGTTAAAAAAAGCTGAATATGTAATGCAAATTGCTACACATATAGGTCGTACGGAAGTTTCCATTATAAACCAATGCAAAGCTTGCTTTACAGTTAAATTTAATGCCCTTTGTATTAGCAAGTTGTTTTCAAACTTCTATACTATTTCTATAAAAAAAATCAAGATGTTAAAGTTGTACTAAAGTTTGTAGTTTTGCTTTCAAATTAGTTTTAATGCAACATTTGCTGTGCAATGTAATAATAACTTGCATTAGATAACCCAACAACGCTTGTATCAAAAATTACAGCAACTTTTTCAACTGTGTAGAGATCAACGTGCACGCACTAGCTATTTCCATCCTTAAATGCCAAAAAAAATTTTTGGAACTAAAGGAAATTAGGGACCTAAGGAAATTATAGCCGCTTTCGTTAAAGTTGAAGTTCGAATGTATGGACTAAACCCGCTGCGATGTTACAATTGTCAAAGGTTTGGTCATTCCAAAATACGCTGTAGTAGATCTCCAATTTGTGGTAAATGTGCTAAGGTGGAGGCAGAGGAACATGGAGAAGTGTGCACAAATATTAAGTGTGTTCACTGCGCCGGAAAACCTATAAGTAGTAGCAGAGACTGTCCTATATTTTAAAGAGAAAAATAAATTGCAAGTATTAGAGCCAGTGAGCGAGTGACATATCAAAGGGCGAAATAGATATATCTCAAGTCTCACCCAAATTTAGGAGTCAGTAGAGCCAATGAATATGCGGAACTTTTACGTGAGCTAGAGAGAGAGAAATACTCAACATAAGAAAACGGAATTTAACCATAACAGTACTTAAAGCCATCAATTACAGCTACAAGTTAAACAATTAAATATATCTAAGCAAGGAGAACAAAACAAAAAAATCAGACAAGTGCGAATAAAATTCGCTCGTCAAGGGTTCCGTGAATGTAAAGAAAACAATATCAAAATAATTAACATAAAGTTGTGTTCAAGGGTTTATATTGCCAGACCATAGATACATAAAATATAAATGGTTCATCGTAAATATCAATAGTAAACGTCAATCTCATCGAAATGATATAAAAAATATTAGTATATGTTAAATGTTATGCATAGCTGTTTATGGTAGCTAAAGAACGATCTGTTATTCAACGACGAAATTTAGGGGTTGAGTGGTGTTAAAACTAATAATAGAACTTTTTTGACAATTTTAGTTTTTGTTTTTAAGACTTTAAGTCTTATCGACCTTTGTTCTAAATATTATAATTTATTGGTTTTCGTCCCAGACTTGGGCATCAGATTTATGGTCAATTTTCTTGTATATGAGTTATTTAAAACCTGCCGTTGCCTAAAGAAACAAAAAATGTTTTTTAAATAACTCATATACAAGATTTTTGACAATAATTCAAAAACTATGCATAGCAAGATTCTAAAAAAATTGTAATGTTTGTTAACTTTGGTGTTCTTTCAAATGACACCCCACTCATGCAAGCCAAAAAAACTTTTTTTCACCCTTCCCTACTCCCATCCCCTAAACACATAGAACTAAAACTACTGAGGCTTCGCTATATTTTCTATTAAGGGTTTATCAAATTTCCTATCTCTATGAATTTTTTCAAACTTTTCTGTCAATCAACGAAGAAACGTAAAGGGGACGACTAACTTTTTGTTGCACTTTCTTGGGAATAATTCAAAAACGGTGCATCCGAAAATTCTAAAAAAAACTGTAATTTTTCTTAAATTTTGTGCTCTTTCAAATGACACCCCACTTATGCGAGCCAAAAAAACTTTTTTTCATCCTTCCCCACTGCCATCCCATAAACACATATGAATAAAATCACTTGAGGCTTCGCTGTATTTTTCATTCAGGGTTTATCAAATTTCCTATCTCTATAAATTTTTACAAATTTTTCTGTCAATCAACGAAGAAACGTATAGGAGGGGGAACCAACTTCTTGTTGCACTTTTTTGAGAATGATTCAAAAAACTTGTAACGTTTCTTAATTTTGGTGCTCTTTCAAATGATACCCCACTCATGCGAGCCAAAAAACCTTTTTGTTTGTTTGAATGGGCAAGAGGAAAAAGTGATCTAATAAATGGTGGAGATATGAATGCGCATGCGCGAATATGGGGATGTATGGGAAACTGTGTGAAAGAGACTCGGTTGAGTGACCTTATCCAGAATAGCGAAATCGTTATTCTGAATGATGGTAGACCAACTAGGTTAGCGAGAGTGGGCTGAATAGCTAGTGCAATCGATATCTCTTTGGGGTCGATTGACCTGGCTACTGAGATCACTTCGAATGTTAGTAAAGAGAATATGGGTGGAGATCATTATATGATCGAATTGAATGTAAGAGATAACAGGCTCTATCGGGATAAAAGGGAATTTATGAATGAAAAGAAATAGGTGGAACGAATGAATGAAATTCTCATTGTGAATGATTTCGCTAATGCGGAGCAACTTGAGTGTGAAATAGAGAGAATGAACGAAATATCCGTTAAAACAGTTGATATGAAAGATATTCGAGTGAAAGTTTGGTGGAATAATGAGATCCAGTACTGGTATGAAAGGAAACGGATGGCTTTACGCAATTTTAACCAGTGCATTTGCACCGAAAACAGAATAACTCTGTCTAGAATGACAGCAAAGTTAAAGAAGGCCATCCGTTGTACGTAATTATGTGTCAAAAAAGACACATAGGACGACTACACGGGATGTATGGCAAAAGTGCAATAGAGTGAGAGGAATGAAAGTGGTGGAAGGAATGTGTTATTGGATGACCGTGAAAAAGGGATTGAATTTATAAGAAAGATGGGTAACATGGATAATAGCTTTAATGAGATTCTCCAGAATGATTATGGATGTGAAAGTGATGATATGAGTCGCTCTTTTGAATGGAGTGAGTTCATGGAGGTATTAGACAACACTATTCTGTTTAACACTATTTTTATTTCTTTTTAGTATATCCTTATTGGAAACATATTCATTTTTATTTTTACGTATTATTTATTTATTTTTTGGTGATTCACATTTTATGTATTTTATTTTTCTATTTAATTTTTGAAATTTGTAATTAGTTTGTGAACTTGCAATTGATGGGCAATTTGGCTCCAATAAAGGAGCTAAGCCATAAATTAAAAAAAAAAACAACTTTGTAGCCAAAATTGGGGATGTTTTCTAAAATTAACAAAAAATTATCTAGACCTGCGTTAACAAAATGAAATGGGTTAAACTCATCAAAATATATTTTAGGAAATTTTATTTGCTCTCGATCCGATGCCTAGATATAGTAGTCCTCTTCAACTATGATTAGGAGACCTACGATTGAAGGATTAAAGTTTGTTTACCACGTCTTTGATATTATCAGATTTTATTTTCTATTGGATAAACATTTTAATTTCATCTTTCTCTTTAAACAACAATTTTTACTGTTTTTGAAGTAATATTTTGAAAAAAAATTCACACTTTTCAAAAGAGTTTTGTCACCTTTAACAACATTTTGTTACAACATAAGTACAAAACATCTAAATAATGATATTTTTGAAGTGAAAAAAATAACTTTCTCAACACAAAACAATTTTCACTTTTCTACCCACTAATGTCTTTCAATTTTTGTCACTGCTTTCGAATATTAAATCAACGAAGGTTATAAAATACTGGTATATACTTAATTTTTTATGTACTTACATTTTCCCACATCAAAAGTCATTTTTCACTTGAAAAGAGTCACTTGAAAAAATTAAATGTCTATAAAAAAAATAACATGGTTATGTTATAAATTTTTATGTCGTGTTTTGCTATTTTTTGTGAATCGTAAAGTACAAGGTGTACGCCGTTTATGTATATGAAGAATAAGGAAATAATTTAGGTGGAGTGGAACAAAACTCTTTATTATTTTCTAGTTTTGTAAAAAAAATTAAGAATCTCTACTTTAAGATTAAATATTTTACATTTACCATTAATCACTTCAATGTTACTACAACTAAATCACATCTATTATAATTTTTTAAGTAAATAAGAGTTAAGAGATATAAAATTATATTTATCCCTACAAATTGTTAGAACAAACAACATAAATATCTGTTCACAAATGGTAGAGGAAAAGAATTTCCCTCGAATACCATATACACAACACACAATAAAAAATCTAACAAAAAATATGTTGAATTAGATTTTGTATGGAAAAAAGAAGGAATGTTGAGACTTTAATGTTTAAATTTATTCTGAAGTGAGCAAAAAAGTAAAAAATTTTGTACTTTAAAAATTTGATTTACGTACGTACTACGGTTTAAATTTAAATAAACTGAACGAAGTGATTGTTAGTTATTATGTTGTCTTGAGGACGAACCGGATTTGTTATTGCTAATTTTGAGCTTTCGAGTTAAGCTTTTGAGTATATTTTTGGTTTCTAAAATAAGTGCTGCGTAGTAGGAATTACAATATGTGCATAACATCAACACATAAAAACTGTCTTAAACCTAGATTTCACAACAACATGCGTTCTGGGGTGTTGATGTACGCAAATCTTTTTGTTTGTTTTTATATTTTATCGTGCATGCAAAACTTACATTTACCTAACGCTAGCTCAAGGTGGCGTGAATTCTGATGACCAACTTCCTGACAAGAGAATTGCAAAACGAAACGCGTGCCTTAAAATACCACTCAAGCTCTCCAGGAAGGACAACGGCCATGTCACCACTCTCCCCTAAATATTTACCCTAACAAGTCATTTTATTTTATTTTACCATATTAGCTTGCTCCTCCCGTGGTTGAATCACTTTTCCTTGAGGTTACTTGACTTGTTGGTCTATTCAAAAAATCTTTTTCAACTGTTGTAGAAGTTTTATAATCGACACCAAGTGGTGGCAAAAATTCAAAATTGCTATGGTGCTACCTAATAGACTGGTCCGCCGAACTCGATAAAACTTTCGAAAACGCATAGATTCTTGACTGTGGTTCATTCTGATGGTTAGTTAATATTGAGTTCGATATTATTCGTCGTTATATTGAAACTGTAAGTTTATGATCAGTCGAAAATCTTAACAGAGGAATCATGTCCCAGCCCCAAGTCAGCACATATAATCATTTTACAATTAATATTAGCCTTTCATTTTACTATTGAAGTGAAAACTTCTTTAGGCGCACCACACATAGATTTTTTCGTAGGTAGTAAGTTTAGTAAGTTAGGCTGATCCGTCATGCTTTAAAGTGAAATGCTAAAAATAATAATAAATAATAATCTATCTATCATTTCTTAACGTTTAAAATTGCGATGTGGATATCGTGCTCGACTGATGTGCAGTAACTTACTGTACCTCAGAACCTCTGAGTTCAATCCCTGGTGTAATACATATTTTTTTATGTTTTTTTTTTTAATTATTATTAAATAACATTAAAATTATTTTTTTTTTATTTATGCATTCATAAAAATAATAAAAATTTCTTTATACGAATTTTAAAAATTGATCTATAACAAAGTTTTTTAAAGTCATATTGCTACTGTCTTTTAGCCTAGTCATTTTAGCGATCAACCCCGGAATCTGATAATCTGATTTTTAAATAATCTGAAAATAATAATCTGATTTTTCGTATATACCTTCATTTTGGCGTTCTAAAAGTTGCCTCTAAAGTCTCCTAAAATCTCGTGTCTGCGTTGTAAGTTATTCAAGGTCAAAAGTAACAAAAAACAGTTTTTCACGATTATCTCGGTTTCCATTGCTCCAATGATGTTAACATTCATAACAGAAAATATAAAGCATAAAATTTGCAACAAATTTTACTTGAATTATTTTCTCATGCGCTCAGCCGTTTTTGCGATAGAGGGCGGTGAAATAGTTTTCTTTTTTTCTTGACTCTGCTGCTGCATTAGCTGTTTGACCACAAAATAAACACATTTTTTTTAATCAAACACTTCATTCATTTTTTTACGAGGTACACTGGGTGATGATAAAGGTTGATCTCTTTCTAAGCCTCGTTTCGACGCCGCTATCGAATTTTTAGTGATGTACACTTTTCGACACACAACATGCATATTCACAGAAGTTAAAATATTAAAGAAGTCTATGTCACCATAATTTCAATCGATACTTGCAGTTTTTAATGTTTTCACGCATCACATTATCAAAATCACCTTCTGCAAGTGGTTTCTCACAGATAAAACACAAATTTAGCCGTAATTTTCAAAATTTTACGGCCGTCGTTGCCGAGTTGGAAAACGAGAATAATCGACAGTTATTAAAAATTCAAGGTAATATTCACAGATATCCACGGTTGACTTTGCATTACAGTACGTATGACTGAGCGCTCACCGCCTTCTATCGCAAAAACGGTTGAGCGCATGAAAAATGTTTCTAATAAAATTGGTCACAAATTTTATGCTCTACAATTTCTGTAATAGGTGTTAACTAAATTGGAGCAATAGAAACCGAGATAATCGCTAAAAACTGTTTTTTGTTACCTTTGACCTTGAACAACTTACGACGCAGACACGAGATTTTATGAAACTTTTGAGGCAGCTTTTAGAACACCAAAATGAAGGTATATACGAAAATTCAGCTTATTATCTCTCATTCCGAGGTTGACACATTTGTTGTGCTATAATGACTGCACTATTTTGCAATTTGCAATCGAGTCATCATGCTAAATAAATATTGAAAATATATAAAATTGAAAGTATATATGGCTGTTTATCCTTTATGCATTAATATATTAATCATCATGAAAATTTATGAAGTGGTTGTGTACGCTTAATTTTTGCTTTTTATTTAACTATCGTTTTAAACGGTAGTTTGCTTGGATGCAATATTTTTTTTATTAAACATAATCTTTATAAAATGAAAAATAACGTAAGAAAGATAGTATAAGCTGAAACAATTGATAGTATAACCTGAAACAACTAAATATGTTGTCGGTTTGCAATTGTATGTAATACATGTTTCTAAAATTAAGTGAAGACTTAATACTTGTAACTTGATAAAATCGATTATATCGATTTAAAGCTCACAATTACGAGATGGAAATCGCATAAATTCTATACAAAGAAGCATAGCTTATGTATGATTAAACATGGATGGCAATCATGATAAATTAAATAATTCAAAATGGTGGTACTTAGCCGATAGTGATTTGCAAAGGGCAACCATGCGCATTAAGACCAATGAATTTGCTTAGCTTTCCGCAGGAAGATTTGTAAAATTTAAACTTGTTGTCTATGGGTGTGACAACCACGCGTACTTTAGTCCGTGCTTTATTTTGACAATTATTTGGTTTACATTGTTAGGTTAGTGTGTGTAGTTAGCGGTTTATCGTTCTGACTGGTTTCTCAGTTTTTCTACTAATACGATCCAAATACTACTAATACGATATCAATTGATTGCGATTGCCAATAAAGTTTTCACTTCTGCCGTGCGGTCTTAAGCACAGTCTCTGTTTTTTTTTCTAATTTGAATTTGAATTTTTTATTGTTTAATTCTTACTTGTTCATTGAATCATTTTGTTGTTAATTTTTTCATATTTGAGTAGCTTCAAAAACTGTTTTGTTTTATATTTTTGTTAATAATTTTTCTTTAGTATATATTTTTTCAAGCTCTTGATAATGGTGTGACAACCGAATTAATCCGAGCCAAAATACACATATATATTATGCTTAAATAAAAATAAAATATTTAATTAAAAATTTGTATTTATTAATTTGCGTAACCTAAAGCAAGTAAATAAAAAAAATTTAAACATTAACCAGAATTTGTCATTTATGATACAGCTCTTAGTAGTTTACTGAAGGACGGGTCGTTATTGTTTATTTATTATGATTAAATCACTTACATAGCATTAACGAAATATATTTACTACGCACTAGTGCGTAATGAAATAATAAACAATTCAAAATGGTCATGACAACGGTTGCAATGAAAAATGGATCAAATTTCAGCAAATACAAACCGTTCGTATAACAAATTTAAATTGCTTCGATCTCGAGCTAATCTTCAAATTATAAGCCCTACCTTCTAAACATTTCTCGACCTTTATGGTCATAAAGAATCTAATAACCAAAAAAATGTACAAATGTCTCTTGTTAAATTCTCTTATTAAAGTCACAACCGAGGAAAACTAGAAAACTGCAAGAGCTATTTCAAAAATAGCTTTCGTGAACGGTGGGAGCCGCAAGGACGATGTGTTTAATAACTGTACCGGAAGTGGGCCAAAAAAATCATTGATTCTGTAAAAAATCCAAAACAAGGGAGCTTAACTATTTTATTATAAGTGGATCAAAAAAATCGTTAGGTGTGTCAAATGAATGATTTTCATACATTTTGTTACCCAAATTTTTCGTAAACATTTAATGGGAAACATTTTTGACCAGAAACATTTGACACATAAAATTAATTATTTGCATGACGTTTGAAATTATCTGGTCGTGTTAGAATAAATGTCTTTTTTTTTTAAAGCTATAATTTTTGCTAAAGAATTCACGCTAAAGAAAGACGTTTTCTGCTATGTTTCTAAACCAATAGGAGAAGGTTGGCTAAAAGTTGTATCTATAGAAAAATAGCATTTATAATTAATAGAAAGGTTTTTTGCTAAGTTTCTGACCCAATAGAAACAGTTGAATTGGGAAATATCAACTCGTGTCAGTTGTAATTATTGAAAATAATAATTGTTGAAAATAATTCTGAGAAGTTTTGTGGGCTAATAGAAAATATTAGGAAAGGGTAAAAAAAGTTATTTCTAAGCAGAATTACTTGTACTTTTGCAAAGAGTTTAATGTTTAATATACAACTCCGCCTAAAAGAAGTATTATAAAATATGGTTATTTTATCAATTGACCTAAAATTGTCGTAATGTTACGGGGTGGAAAAATATCACCAATAACAATTTTGTTAAGTTTAAAAAAATCTGTTGTAACGCACCAAATATAATGGACATCCTCTGATTTTGTAGGCACACCAAGTTTAAGACCATCCTATGAAATGATATGATTTTTATAGTTTTGTAAACACGCAGTTGGTTGCTAAATAAATCAACAATTGGCAAATTGATTGCAGAAAACACAATAGATAACAACTATATAGAAAACATACGTTGTTGTATTATTATCTTAGGTGGTTATGATTTTTGATTTAATTAAGTTTATTATTTAGGGTAATTTGGAAATTGCTATAATGTTCGAGTTACGCTTGAATTTGTTTGTGTATTAACTTGAAATATCTATGCTGTGCTCCATTTGTGGTTAATTAATGGTTTTCATTGCAATCCTTATGTGTATGATCATTATTTATAATAAATATATATTTAATATTCTAATAAAATAGGATTAATTGTGTATCCCCTTCAATAAAATACATAAATGTAGTGTATTTTATTGAATTTTAAAAATTAGTTTTTTCATAATATTAAAACTCACACAAATCGGAAATTACTATTTGACGTATGTCTTAAGACATATACAGCTTGAAGGATACCCACAAATTTCTTTTCCTACCTACATCAGATGAAAAAGTTTTTCTAAAGAAATAATTTACCTAAATTTAACAGCAAGTCACGCCATACATATTTTTGTCTGTAATTCCATCACATTAAAACTAAGGATTAAAATATCAAGACACATAAAAACTTATCAGAGATAGAAAACTGAATTTGAAACTCACTTTGTCACACCTCTTTAACATTGCAATTTTAATAAAACAGAAAACGATGTACAAAATTGTATTCCTTTGAGGACGATACACTTCTTTTGTTTGATAAAATTAAAATTTTTCAATTTTTATTCTATTTTTACAGGTTTTACACAACATCGACGCTCATCGAAAAAATGAACCATCAACCTTGTTAGAGTTAAAATCTTAAAATTAATTTATTGTAAAAATTTTTGTCAAAGTGTCTCGTTTCTTAGCTATAGTAAAAAACAATCAATAATTTTCTACTAACTCCAACTATAAAGCTCCCTAGCAATGATGTCGCATCATTTAAACTCAATGTTAGGACATTTTAAAATGCCTTCGTTAAAAAAACAATCAAATGAAATAAAAAAGACAAACGATGTACTAATCGATGAAAATGTTAATCAAATTGACAGTAAATCAAAAAATCAACAAAATCATATATCACCGGAGGAAACGACAACAACAGATCAAATAATTACACCAAATGATATTCAACGTTCAAATAGTATATCAACGACAAACTCTGGATACCATTCAAACGGTGGTATACCAAATGGTTCTATAATAAATACGGCATCGTTAGCAACTGTACCATCAAATTCTGCCTCGCCAAAAAAACGTAATAGTTTAATATCAACAAATAATGGTGGTCTACAGAATAGTGATTCTAAGTTAAATGTGTCACCTCGACAAAGAAAATTGTCACAAGATTTGAGATTAAAGGGAATAAATTTAGATGAACTAAATGATGCGGGATCATCGTTTCATATTAAACCGGTTAAATTAAAATCAATTCAAACAAAAACAGAGGCTTATGATACGCTCTCTTGTAAGGCAGCTAATCAGGTAGGTGTATTATATTAATGTTATTTTAAAATTGTCATTATGCTGAACACTATTAATTCGTTCGATATTAATTCGTTCTAAAATTTATTCTTTCTGTACAAACCCAGGAATCAGAGAACTTGATTTTAAAACTTTTCTTCAATTTTGCCATTTTATATATAATATAAACTTTTTATTAAATTTTTTAAATTTTTAAATATAAATCAATAATGAAGTAGTTGTAATTTTTATTCTTCAGTTTTGATCTTTTGGTTTTTGACCCAAAATTTGGTTTGTTTTCCCCTCGATAGTATGAGTTTTATGATTTACCAATAATATAAACGTCACTAAATCTATGATAATATTTATAATCTATTAAAGAGGCCTAGTTTCATAGATATTCTTTTTGTCATTAGTATACATTCGCCCATTTTTTCTTCGCACAAACTAATTCAAATATAGTTAAGAAACCTGGTGTTCGAACCAGCAACAATCTATCCCTGTGGTTTGTGCAATTTTTTCGCGTAAAGATAACGGTTCGATTGACTTTTGTTGTGTTTTATCATCAGAAAATCTATTTATTGCACAGTTAAGAATAAGCTGAATATGTAATACAAATTGCTACACATATAGGTCCTATGGAAATCTTTATTATAATACAATGCAAAGCTTGCTTAAAAGATAAATTTAATGCTCTTTGCATTAGCAAGTTGTTTTCAAAGTTATACTATTTCTTTCAAAAATAAATTATGATGTTAGAGTTGTACTAAATCTTTTAGTTTTTACTTATAATTAGTTTTAATGAAACATTTGCTTGGCAATTTAATAATAACTTGCATTACATAGCATATAGCAAAGCTTGTATTAAAAATTGCAGTAACTTTTTCAACTGTGTGCCTTTGGAAATGCACCGCAAGGTTATTTAACTAAGACTCCAATGAAAACGATCTAAAGAGGCTGAAATGTACCGTATGTATATAAAAAAAGAAACAACATGTTATTCGTTCCCTTTATATGCTGCTGTCGGATATTGTTATACTAACAATTTAATCTGTCATGTTTGGGATAAAATCTAATCTCATTCGTTTTGTGTACCATCAACCAATAATACCTTAAAAGTTTAAATTACTAAAACAACAAAAACCTATTAACCCAAAACTGAAAGAAAATTAAAATCAAATCTTAAAAATTTCTTATTTCAAATTAAAAAATTTTTTTACAAAATAAAGATCAAAATGTTTTAGGAAATAAATTAAATTAGGCAACAAAAAAGTCATAAATTTATTTCTAAACTAACTAACTCTAAATTGATTGATGAAATTTTATCTAATTTTTACAATTTGGTTCTATTTCGATGTATACGATTTGTACGAGCTCATATGCTGGAAATTTTACATCATAATAATTTTGAAAGGAAAATAAATTACATTACTTATCGTCAGAAAGACAAAAGAGCAACAAAAGCAACTCATCATATCTCTTATTGTTGGTTTTTCGGATCATTTCATGATTTTTGTATTTTTAAATTAAGATTGATTCTATTGGTGTTAATAAATTGGAACAATATTTTACCAATTTAATTCGATTATTTTGAAGTTAAGTGTTATGGAAATATTGTTAAACTTAAATAAAAAATTTATGAATATTAGATATTGCCTAATCTCATTTTTTGTACCTATAATTCCTGAAAGACTGAAAAATAATGTTTTAGGAGCTCTTCCAATATTATTCGAATTTTATGTTTTTCTTCTACTCCACTATTAAAAACTGACCAATGTCAAACTCAAATGTGTTTTTAGTGTTTAACTTCTATGAATTCCACTCAATAAAAAAATCATTTAAGATGACATTCAGTAACTATATATAGAAAATTTGTCGAAAATGTATTACATACTTCTTAGTGAAAGCGAATCAAAACGTTTGATTTTTAAAGTCGAAATCATTTGGTTCGACCAATATAGACTAGAAAATGTCGAGATCTAGGAATAATTTGTATAGCGCTAAAATCTTATGAAAACCATAACATTATCGCTACACCATCGCAACCGAACCGTCATATTTTAAAGTTTTTATATTTTTCCTTTTTGGTTGTATTTGGTAATTTTTTTTAAAATGTTTTATGCAACACCGAAACAAACATCGGTGCTTAACACTGCAGCGCTGGCGTGTGAGGACGTGGCTGACCGGTCAGCCTTTTGAACCTTTCATGACTAATGAAGAGCGTAGTACGCTGACCAGTCCGGCCTGGAACTTGGATCATCTGCGTCAGCACTAAGAGAACTATACATTCCACCAGTGTGGGAGGACTCCGATCTGTCTAATGAATAGGAGTTAAGTCAGCGACTCGTAACTTCGCTGAATCTGGTCATCAGAAATCAGGTTCAGGAACCATCTGCTTTAGAACAGGGTGTTCCTGAACCTGAACTTAAGATGATCAGAGAACGCAGATGGATACTAGCGAAGAGAAAAAAGAAAGATGAAAGAAAAAGCGTTGAAGGAAAAGGCATGACCCAAGCACGTCGGGACTATGCGCGAATGATGGCAGCAGTTGAACGTTCTCATTCATATAAATGAGGGAAAGGCTGTTGCCTTCATCTCGTAACTGGTACTGATACCTCTAAGAAAGGATCCAGGAAGGCTTCTTTTTATATATTTATTTTCATATTTTTATATACGTATATATAAATCTTCTGTGATTTTGTTTCTTTTTAAATATAAATTTTTAAACAACCAATAGAGATCTGCCTGGGTTAAGATTTTGTCGTGGTGTTTACTTTGACCCAAACTGGTACATAACTTTTGCCCATCCAAAAGCTATAGTGTTAGGAAAAACGTATATTATTACTATGTTTTTAAGTCCAATTTTATTTAATTGACAACAACACATTTTCAATAAATGTTTATTAAAAACGGTTTATGTTTCAACTGAATTGAATTTAGTCAGGATTGATAGATTTCTGAATGAATCTTTTCAGAAAATTTTCATTTTATTAAAAAAGCTTAGATGAGCAGAGAATTTATTATATTTCAACCAACTTCAACCACTTTGTTGTAGAAAGAATTAGAAAATAATTAGCCTATACAATTATTCAATCTATCTATTATTTTAGAGTTACCAGCAATAACCAAAGGTGGCCGAAGCTTGATACAGTTTTTTTAAAATTACATTTAGAAATTGTCTAAGCATTGTTCTATAAAAACTCCAAATTTTACGATAGAAGTGATAAATGCAAAAAAATTATTAAATCATATAACATTGGCTATAACATTCCTCATATTTTAAGAATGACCTATTTAAAAAGAAATTCTTTTTTCTACTACCCAACATAAAAAATCTACTTTCGATGTTTGTTCATTGCATCGAAAACTTCTTTTTCGTCACTGGTGATAAAAAATCCTATACGAATTACTTTCGTACCTAGTGATGAAAGTAATTTTTTAAAAGCCATCTATTTTCCATTGAATAAATAAATAAGGAAGAATAATTACGTGTGGCTACACGAATATTTTTTGAAGTATGTAATTTGTATATCTGTGCGTTCTTCATCCATGACATTTGACATATTTCGTTTTGTATTACTTCGGTCTGAAAGACCTAAGTATTACATTCATGAGCTCAAAGTGAAATTCTTACCCCCACTTTTTTTTACATTTCTCGACGTTTTAGGACCTCCTGATTCTAAAAAAGCAAAAAAAAAAAAATGTATGTCTGTCTGTCGGCCGGCCGTCCGGCCGGCCGTCATTACCTACGCTGCAGGGAAAACCACTGGAGGGATTTCAAAAATTTTTTTTTCTAAAAATAGGTATACTCAAGGGACAGGTCCGAAAGGACGCTGTGTTCGATAACTGTACCGGAAGTGTGTCAAAAAAATCATTATGTGTGTCAAAACAAGGAAATTTGCATATTTTTGGCTTAAAAAACGTTCATTTTAAGTGATTACGAGTAGGAACATTGAATTTGGAGAAATCTTGATGGTCGGAATTGGTATGTGAGATCAAAAACTAGATTATTGCATTATAAGTTTGTCAAAAAAAAGTTGTCAAGTGTGTCAAAAGAAAGATTTTTATTTATTTTTTTACCTAATTTTTTGGAAAAAAAATATAAAAATATGGAGGGGCTGAAATCTCACAGCTCTGAGATATCAAGACTTCGGTCTGGGTTAAGGATTTTGATATAGTTTTCGGCAAAAAACTTTTATGAGGACATGGTTTTTAGTTTTGGGCAGCGATGTATATCAAACAAAACTCTTTGTTAAAGTACTAGTATTTTTTATCTCTGTTTAAAAATTTATTACAAAACTAACACGAAACATCAATACGTTGCCGGAAAATTATAATCAAAATTCCAAAAATATTGTTAAATTAAATAAAACCAAACTTTTTCAAAATTCCAAAAATATTCCAAAAATTAGAATAAAATCAAATATTTAAATTTTTTCTAAATTCCAATAATATTTCAAAAATTCTTAAAAATTCAAACTTTTTCCAACATTCAAAATATATTGCAAAAATTATTACAAAATCAAAAATTGAAAATTTTTTCAAAATTCCAAAAGTTATCATAATATCAAAAATTAAAAATTTTCCAAAATTCTAAAAATATTCCAAAAATTCTTACAAAATCAAAAATTAAAACTTTTGCCGAAATTCTAAAAATATTGTAAAAATTATTACAAAATCAAAAATACAAACTTTTTCAAAATTCCAAAAATATTTCCAAAACTATAACAAATTCAAAAATTTCCATGTCCAATTTCATTTTCAATTACATTTACGTCATAAAAACAGCTACATTTTCTTCCAAAAAATTGGCTAAAAAAATAAATGAAATCATTTTTTGACACACTTGACATTATTTTTTGACAAACTTATAATGCCATAATTCTCTATAATAATAATAAAATATCATGTCACAAATCATTAATTTTATTTTTTTGTAAAAAATTGGGTAAAAAATAAATAAAAACCGTTCTTTTGACACACTTGACAACATGTTTTGACAAACTTATAATGCCATAATTCTCAATAATAATAATAAAATTTCATTTCAAAGAAACAATTTTAATTTTTTCCAAAAAATTGGGTAAAAAACTAATTAAAAATCTTTTGACACACTTGACAACATTTTTCTGATAAACTTATGATGCCATAATGCTCAATAATAATAATAAAATTTCATTTCAAACCAACAATTTTCTTGTTTTCCAAAAAATTGGGTAAAAAAATAAATAAAAATCTTTCTTTTGACACACTTGACAACATTTTTTTGACAAACTTATAATGCCATAATTCTCAATAATAATAATAAAACTTCATTTCAAACAAACAATTAATTTTATTTTTTTTCCAAAAAATTAGGTAAAAAAATAAATAAAAATCTTTCTTTTGACACACTTGACAACATTTTTTTGACAAACTTATAATGCAATAATCTAGATTTTGGTCTCACATACCAATCCCGACCATCAAGATTTCTCCAAATTTAATGTTCCTACTCGTAATCACTTAAAATGAACGTTTTTTAAGCAAAAAATAGGCAAATTTCCTTGTTTTGACACCTTTTCGATTTTTTTGACACACTTCCGGTACAGTTATCGAACACATCGTCCTTTCGGCTCTTCCTATTAAGTAAACCTATTTTTAGAAAAAAAAATTTTTCAAATCCGTCCAGCGGTTTTCTAGATTTCGTCGGTTGTGACGGCCGGCCGGCCGGCCGACAGACAGACATACATTTTTTTTTTTTTGCTTTTTTAGAATCAGGAGGTCCTAAAACGTCGAGAAATGTCAAAAAAAGTGGGGGTAAGAATTTCACTTTGAGCTCATGAATGTAATACTTAGGTCTTTCAGACCGAAGTAATTAATTGTTTGTTTGAAATGAAGTTTTATGTGTGTCAAAAGAAAGATTTTTATTTTTTTTTTACCCAATTTTTTGGAAATAAACTTGTTTGTTTAAAATGAAATTTTATTATTATTATTGAGAATTATGGCATTATAAGTTTGTCAACAAAATGTTGTCAAGTGTGTCAAAAGATTTTTATTTAGTTTTTTACCCAATATTTTGGAAAAAAAAATAAATTGTTTGTTTGAAATGAAATTTTATTATTATTATTGAGAATTATGGCATTATAAGTTTGTCAAAAAATGTTGTCAAGTGTGTCAAAAGAAAGGTTTTTATTTATTTTTTACCCAATTTTTTTAGAAAAAAATAAAATTAATAGTTCGTATGACATGATATTTTATTATTATTATAGAGAATTATGGCATTATAAGTTTGTCAAAAAATAATGTCAAGTGTGTCGAAAAATGATTTCATTTAATTTTTTAGCCAATATTTTGGAAAAAAAAATGTAGCTGTTTTTATGACGTAAATGTAATTTAAAAATTGGACATGGAAATTTTTGAATTTGTTGTAGTTTTTAAAATATTTTTGGAATTTTGAAAAAGTTTGTATTTTTGATTTTGTAATAATTTTTGCAATATTTTTAGAATTTCGGCAAAAGTTTTAATTTTTGATTGTGTAAGAATTTTTGAAATATTTTTAGAATTTTGAAAAATTTTTAATTTTTGATATTATTATAATTTTTGGAATTTCGAAAAAAGTTTTAATTTTTGATTTTGTAATAATTTTTGCAATATTTTTAGAATTTTGGAAAAGTTCGAATTTTTAAGAATTTTTGGCATATCATCAGAATTTAGAAAAAGTTTAAATATTTGATTTCATTCTAATTTTTAGAATATTTTTGGAATTTTGAAAAAGTTTGATTTTATTTAATTTAACAATATTTTTGGAATTTTGATTACAATTATCCGGCAACGTATTGATGTTTCGTGTTAGTTTTGTAATAAATTTTTAAACAGAGTCTATCTCTGAATACTTGTACTTTAACAAAGAGTTATGTTTGATATTCATCGCTGCCCAAAACTAAAAACCATGTCCTCATAAAAGTTTTGTTGCCGAAAACTATATCAAAATCCTTAACCCAGACCGAAGTCTTGATATCTCAGAGCTTGAGATTTCAGCCCCTCCATATTTTTAAAATAAAATCATAGCTTTTATCCGAAATTCTACTTTATGATATTCAAATTAAACAAAATTTATAAAAATTAAAGTTTAAATTAATGTTTTCCAAATCAATTATTAGTATTTGTGCAGTAGTTTATTCATAAAAATGAAGTTTTGCATTAAAATATGTACAAATAACCTTAAATACACTGAAATTTCATCATCGAATTTCATATCAATGATTAGAATATTTTGACTAATACTACGCATAAAAAGGCCTTAGAATGATGTTTTAACAAAAACATAAAGTATTTGCTTTACAAAAACTGTTATTTTCTAGTTTAATTTTATATTTTATTACCCTACATGAATGTAATTTTTCTTAATCCATCGTTATCAAACCATATTTCAAACGCGAATATAAGGTGTTCTTAAAGTAATTCAATATGATTAAAATTTGTGTTGTATGGACAATTAAAAATATTTATATATGGAAATATAAGGAAATATTTTATCCAAACATATTAGGCTTTTAAATTTATATGTAAGATTTATTATTTCTTTTATTTGTTTTGAAAATATAAATACGCAAATTGTAAACAGTACCACCCAGCTAGAATGCAAACACTATCAAACTTCACCAATACTAAAAATTAGATGCTTCACTCAAAATGTCTAGTTACTCTTCCTTAGATATTTATTCAATGCTATTTTCTAATTTCTTAGCTAGAATAAAATATGCTACAATACCCGTTAAGTGAATCGATTGATTGAATGAAATGATTTTATTAGTGTTAATTTGTCTCTGTTTGGAGGATGATGTTAATTTATTTCTGAATTATTTACGGACGATTTACATTAAAATTGTTAAAATAATAACAGTTAAATATATAATATTCATATATTCTTTTTAAATAGTATGATAAAAAACAGTTGGGGTTAAGATATTTAAAAAAAATATTATTTCACCTATTTATTTAAAAAAAAAAATATTTATTTTACGTAAAATAATTTAGGTTGTGTTAAAATATATCAAGAATTTACGTAACGTCGTACCCATTCAAAAACTAAATCAAAACTGATATTTAATTTTAGAAATAAGAAATATGAAATCTGAATTTGATTTTGTTTATGACAAAGTACAAATCGTCTTTAGTTATAAGCCTACTAGACGCGAAATTCAAAATACAATAAACCTTCAAAGATGTGTTATTTAATGATTTTAAGAACTTTATAGAGTAAATAGAATAATAATATAGGATTTTGTAGTGTAAATAGAATAAAAATATAACATCATGGATAACTATATGTATGGATATGTAAAAAATTCACGAAAAAACACAATAAGGCTTGTAATTAAAGACAGCTATGTTTATGACATAAAAATTGGATAATTTATTCATATTGAGTCATCTATTTTTTAATAGCCGAAATATAAAAACACATATACAATTTTAATTTGTAACAGTGTTTGTTTTAAAATGTGAATTGCATGATATTATAAAAGTTTAATAATTAGTAATAATTTTTAAAAAAGTAGTAGAAAAAGTACAGTCTTCTACTCGCCAAAAATTAGATTTTGAATCTCGCGACCATTACCAACCTCGGCTATCGCCTCGGCTGGTAAACTGTCCTCTCGTTTCAAAATATATTGTTTTCGGCATCGTTGAAGAATATACTATTAATCGTCAATATTAACATATTCTATATGAACAAACATAACATTCTAATTTGACTTTCAACCTTGAGTGGTTTGATCAATTTTTCACCTATGTTAAAAATACCTTACATGCTTTGTATATAATGTCAAAAGCCAATCCATTTAAATTAAATCAACCCCATCATTTGATTCATCAAAAAATTTGTTATGGCAAACTAAGAAAAACAACAACAAAAAATAAAATTATTCCATTGTAGGTAGTTCCATAATGTTTGGAAAAATAAAATTGGTACAAATATTTGTTGAAAAACGAATGGTCATGAATTAGTTTGATATATTTGTCAGTCAGTTCATGTTCAGTGAAAAGAGCAACATATGTCAGTTTATTTAATGTTTTTCTGTTGATTCTCTGACATATAATTTTCGTTAATGACACATTCCATACATATCAAATATAAAACAAGTCTTTTTAAAATAAATAAATTGTAACGTGATTTCAACTGATTCTAGGAAGAATGATTGAGATTTGATAATGCCTTTGAGGTTTTATTTGTTTTGATAATATAATCTTTATTTAAAGGAACAAATGTGAATTTGATTTGATTTTAGACATATTTGTGTGTAGTTCAAAATGTCACTAAAATAATGATATAACATTTACAAGCTTGGATAAATTTATTCCGTTCGTGGGTTATATCATAACTGAAAATTGATTAATTTATCTAATTATAACTGTTAGTACGTCCAGATAAGGTCAACTATGTCTTGAAGCAGGGATATAAAATATATAAAAACTATACTTAAACTTTCTTCTACTGTGACAATGTTTGGTGTAGGTGAAAACAATCAATCCACTTGGTAAGAACGCTCACATTTTTCATTAAATTTTGCTGGTGGTTTGACTAACTGACGACTTAAATACCGAACGAAATTCAACTTGACGTGACAAATTTTCATTGGATTAGAAAATCAGAACTTTTGACTTTTTGTGCAAATTTAAAAACTTTGGCTAAATTATGAAAAACTTCATAAAAATATTGAAACAACAAAATACTACATGCAACTAATTTTATAGAATTTTTTTCACGACTAAATGGGATAAAAATTAAGAAGTCCAATCTGTGATGAAGAATAAAATATAAACTGTTTCAGTTGGATCACTATTGGTACTAAATTTATTTCAAATTAAGCTATAGTATCAGAGGCATTTATTTGTGATTCTGTATCATTATCAAAGACAATAACAAAGGTGTATATATTTTTATCATCCGACAAAAAATATAACCACTGGAAACGCGTCCACCCAGAATCAAAGCAATGAAATAATATTGAACTCTTCCATTCCATTCAGTTCAAATAATTAATTATTAATTTAATAAATGTAGTATCTCATATTATAAAAAAATTAAAGCATATGTACCATGATGTTATAAATTATAAAATTAAAAACTGTGTAAATAATTGAAGGAATATTTTATTGCAGTTTGGTCGTAGGAAAATACAATGTAACTTGCATATCAATACAAACTGTCATATTCGTCTTTCATACTTTTATTATTATCATGCTGGCTCTTTGTACATTGTAAAAGATTATACATTATTACTAAAAAATTAATTAAATAAATTTAATTTAAAATCTTTTATATAACTAACAACTTAAACATTAAAACATATATAAAAATTTTTAAATTTTTAGAAACCAAATGTCCAATTAAAATGAGTTTAAAATTCAACCATTAACAATGTCACAAGATATAATTTTTTTATGTTTGGTCATACATTTGAGCTTCTTATATGCGACAAAACTTTATATAGCTAGCACAAAAATGTAATGAATCCAGATCACTACAAGACAATCATTAAAACCCAAACTACAAAATTCATTTTGAAACAAACTTTTTTTTTTGGTTAAATAAAATGTTTCAATTTGAGCTTTAAAAAATTAAACATTTTCAAATATCATTTATCTATACATGTCTCAAGTCAAAGTTTGTTGTTTTGTTTTTTTTGCTATATTAAAACTGTAAACTAAATCCTAATTACGTTGTAAAATGTTTATTATTTTGCAATATTTTCATATATATTAAAAATAGTATATTTTGCTATAAGAAACGAAAACAAAAGGTATCCCGGTGAACATTTGTCACTGCGACAAGTGGAGTAACTTCATGGTCGAAAAACGTTGTTTTTTTGCGTAGCATATGCTAATTTTTCTACGGTGGAAAGTATAAACGATATTAATTCTAAATTATTAAATTAGACAACGACAGTATAACATTCAAAAAGCATATTGCAACAACGATTTGGTGTTTAGGAAAAATGTTTTTTTACTAGAGAGGAAAAACACCACTTTCACAAGGAGCTAAAACTACATGAAAATGAATCTTTCATATACTATCGTAGAAAAAATATTTTAAAATTTTTTGTTTTTAGTTTTATTAAAGTTAAAATGCAAGTTTATGTTTAAGTTTAAATAATTAATTTTATCTTAGAAAATTCTAAAATTGTTTAATTATTGTATCTTTCAGAAAAAGATAATTGCATTTTTTTCGTTAATTAATAAATAATGTAATTTTATCTATTGCCAAGTGATATTGTTTATATTTGGAAGGACGATGTATATAAAAGGTTATAAATTGGTATTTCCGACGAGTGTAAATTCCATGTATAAATCTATATCAAGATATATGTACTACAAGTTTAACTAGACTCCAAGATCCACTTCATGTTTGCCATGTTCAATTTCAATATAAGGTGCGTTCGATTTGACTGAAACAACTGAAAAAACAACAACAATTGCATTTAATTTTTCAGTTGCCTCAGTTGTTTCAGTCAAATCGAACACGGCTATAATTTCACAATAATGGTAGGTTTTGGTGCAGAATATTCTCGTTACATAATGCACACTCAGATGATACCTGATGAAAAATCGAATAAAGACACCGATATATAAACCCGACCATTCCGATTACCTTGAAAGTTTGACAATAGTTAGAATAGCAAAAAAAAATTAATATGCGGTTTTTGTTTTTTTCCTAATTTTGACACATGTCTCAATTTTTTTTAAGATTTTTGAGACAACAAAAGTTTAAAGTTAAATTGTGCTCGAAAGGATTAACCGATTTGAATAAATTTTTTTTGTTTGAAAGATACAATAAGTACGGCTTGATAAAATTATTACACTAATTTTTATACAAGTCAATTCCAACCAAAAGCATCTTCTTTTGCTTCAATTTTTTATGTTTTAAGGGGGCATTCTAGTGTAGTAAAACCAATTTGAAAATTTTTTGTTCAGTTTAAGTAAAATGATTTCTGTATGCTTACTGTTATAAAGTATAAAAATATCCAGTGTTTCGAACCCAGAAAGGGTTGGGTGCAGGTTCAGGTTCGGGTTCAATACATTAAAATTTAGTGGGTTCGGGTTCGGTTCGGGTTTGGGTTCGGGTTCAAATTTGTTACAAAAAAAAACAATTTTTTCGAATTTTTTTTATGAATTCATTATTTTTAACCGACTTCAAAAAAGAAGGAGGTTCTGTGTTTCACTGTAGGTTTTTTTTTATGTATGTTCACCGATTTCTCAAAAACGGCTAGTTCGAGTCAAGATTATCGTAAATAATTTTCTATGATGGGAAATATGTATGCCGTTTGTGCAAAAAATTGCAAAAGCATAAATAACAGATTGTCACTGATGAAAGTTTTTCCGGTATTTGAAGTTTTTAAAAACGCTTTCTAGCCGACATTTGCTTTATGACTACACTAAAAATAAAAAAATAAAAAAACTTTTTTTTGCGTTTTTGATTGGGTTCGGGTTCGGGTTTACATAATTTTAAAAAAATCTTGCTCCGGAGCCGGTTCAGGGTTCGGGTTCGGTTCGGGTTCGAAACACTGAAAATATCATACAAATAAAATGATGACTGTTTTCATGTTTTTAAATATTTTTGTTTATTTTAAATAATATAAATTATAATAGTAAAAGTATTACTGATCCCTATCAATACAATCAATCAAAATAATAAGTTTAAAATCATTAAGCAGAAATAATCATTATAGCATAAATATACATATTATATTAAGACAATGGTTTATAAGATACGCAAGCCATAACATAATTTTTATTAGAAACAAGAACAAATAGTTTACTACAAAATTTATTTACTATAAGTATTCATATTTCATAACAAACATTTTATTTTTCAAGTTCAACTTTATTTTATGTAGTTATCAATTTAGCAAAATTTATTTTAAATAAGTAATATCGTTCAACTCATTTTATTCTTATAATATAAAACGAATAGTTGATTTAAACAATACAAATATATAGATTAGCAAAACAAACCTAAAACTAGAATTTAAGAACGGGAAATACATTTATGTTTCACATGCCTAAGATTTCAAACTAAATTAAGTCAAACGATCTACTAATAATAAACTAACATATTGTGGAAAGAAAACTATTTCTTTAATAACGTTTTTACCGAATTTCTGTCATTAAAAATATTTTCATAAAAATAAATAAATAACTTTAAAATCAAAACAACGAGAATTGCTGACCTACATCAATAGTCTACATGTTCCTGGTATATGATGCGAAAGACTTGAAAACCTTTAGATCTGCAAGATGGCGAAGTGATTACAATCCCGACCTCTGTTTTTCCACAAAAAACGAACAACGTAACCCTATTCCAATATCTTGGGCTGTCTTACAAGGTTTTTCACGCTCTCAACATCGTCCAGTAATTCTGGATGTAGGAATCCAAATTCCACTCGTTAACTCTACTCATCAACCTAGATGGAATTTTAACAAAGCTGACTGGGCTAAATATAGGTCGAAGTTGGATGCAGTGATTCGCTGGATCCAACCCATTCCTAAAAATTACGATAGATTTGTTGGAGGCATCATCTCAACTGCAAAGAAATGCATCCCAAGAGGCTTTCGTGAAGAATATATTCCTGGCTGGAGTAAAGAGAGCGATATATTATATGAGGAGTACCTTAGTAGTGGTGAGGCAGACGTGGCTGATGACTTAATATACTCACTGGACGCCGCGAGAAAACAAAAGTGGATTAACGCTGTTGAAAACGTTGATTTTTTCCCATTCAAGCAGGGAAGCATGGAGTCTCCTTCGGAAACTGGGTGGCTCAAACTCAATTACTCGTGCTCACAATGAAATAAATCCAGAGGACATCGCAAATCACATAGTAAATATGTCTCGTTCTTCTATTAATCGCCTTCATAAGAGAACAATTAAAAGCAAATTAAGAGAAATGAAGCGCAATCGCTCGTCTCCATCGAAATATGCGAACCCTTTTAGTAGCGAGGAACTAGAATCAGCTCTGTCCCAAACAAAAACGGAAAAGCAGCTGGCTACGATGGCATTTTTCCAGAATTTCTTAAAAATGCTGGAAAAAATGTAAAACAGTGGCTAACTAAATTTTTCTCGAATGTCCTAGAAACCGGCAATCTACCAAAACATTTTAAGACTACGAAAGTGATAGCGATACTTAAGCCAGGTAAACCATCCAATGAACCAGGAAGCTATCGCCCGATTGCCCTTTTGAGCACCTGCTATAAATTGCTAGAACGGCTCATATACAATCGTATCGCACCGATATTGAATGACCAGATCCCAGTCGAACAAGCTGGTTTTCGTCCCAATCGCAGTTGCACTGACCAACTGCTCGCTCTAACATCCTATACCGAAGCTGGGTATCAAAAACAACTAAAAACAGGCGCAGTATTCATCGATCTTACTGCAGCATATGACACGGTCTGGTGAATTGGGATTATATATAAGCTGTTCAATGCAATACCTTGTAGCACCATCTCGCGTTTAATTAACAACATGCTGAGTAATCGTGTATTCAAAGTCCATCTAAATAATTCCTGTAGTAGGTCTGAAATGCTTAACAATGGTTTACCACAGGGTTCCGTCCTGGCGCCATTACTTTTTAATCTGTACATTCATGACATTCCTGACACAACATCAAAAAATTTGGTTACGCTGATGATTGGACCCTGGCCACTCAAAACAAAGACATGGGTGTTTTGGAGGATTTACTCTCAACTGACCTAGCGATAATGAATGACTTCTTTCTTTTGAACGTGGAGCTTATTTCCCAATCTAAGTAAAACCGAGAGCTCCTGTTTCCACTTAAACAACAAACTGGCAAAACACGAACTATCAGTGTTATTTAACGGCACTGTCATTAAATACAATCAACAGCCAAAGTACCTGGGCATTACTCTCGATAGAACTCTTTCTTTTAAACTCCACCTAGAAAATACGTCACAGAAACTTAAAACGAGAAACAATATAATGCACAAACTGGCAGGCTCTACATGGGGTGCTACTCCAGCTACCCTCCGCACAACTGCTCTAAGTCTGGTTTACTCAGTGGCTGAGTATGGTGCACCAGTCTGGTTGAATAGCACAAATACTCAAAAAATTAACTGCCAGCTGCATGCCACGATGCGTACTATAAGTGGTACTATCAGATCCATTCCTTTAGCTTTGCTCCCTGTGTTAAGCAATATCGCTCCACCTGCACTCAGACGCTCGCATGCTCTCATGCGTGAACATAAAAAGGTAACCAACAACATCACGTACCCTTGCACGAATATTACGGTGACCACACTCGTTGTCGATTGAAGTCAAGAAAGCCTCCACATAAAACTGCCAGCAACCTGCTGGCAACTGATTTTAATATCTTGGATGCCTGGGACACCTCCTGGCAACATTACAACACAACTGGCCTTTCTATTACTAACCCGACTTCTACCCAACCTGGTTTCAATTTGCCACGTCATACCTGGACTACATTAAACCGAATAGGAACGAATCATGGACGTTGTGCTGATTCTTTCTACAAGTGGGGCATTTCAGAGTCCCCTGAGTGTGACTGCGGCGCTTCACAACAAACCATAAAACACATTGCAACTGTGTGTCCAATTCGACGTTACAATGGCAACATCTCAGAAATCCATTTGGCAACTCCCGATGTAGTAGCATGGATAGACTCGCTCGATGTAAACATCTTATGTTCAAATGTACTGCCCAATGTTCAAATATTTTACTTTTTAATTTTTACTTAAAAGACGCAATCAAATCGATTGTAAGTTCATTTAATGTGTATCCATGTTTTGTTTTAGGTAGATTTCATAGAAGAGTCTACCTATTTTTAAGTTTAATTTTTAATGTGTCACAAAAAAAACCATACGCTAAATAAAAATCAATAGTCTTACATAATTTTTTTTATTTCCTCATTACTAATGTTTCATATTAAACATTTCTTTTTCAAGTTCAACTTTATTGTTTTTGTAGGTATCAAAAAACAGTCATCATTTTATTTGTATGATATTTTTATACTTTATAACAGTAAGCATACAGAAATCATTTTACCTAAACTGAACAAAAAAATTTTTTAGATCCTGAATTTAAAAAAAAAAATTAGATTAATAAAACACAAAATATTTGTCTATACACATAATTTTTCTGTTATTTCAAGTTATTTCATAATTTTTCTTTTTATAAATTTAAGATAGATTGGTTGTATGATTACAATTATTTAACTAAATTAAAATATCGAAAGCAAATCTAGCTATGTACTCAGTAAGCAAAATAAGACTTACATAACGTTACTCACTTATTTTTTAAATACAATACATAATCTGGTAAAAATTTTGTGCTCATCGTTAACTATCCTACTTTATTTTCTTTTAATTCCCTACAACGATAAACCCAAATTTTTTTCCGTGGGAGGAGGAATGTAGTAAAACTAATTACGTATTGTACAACAGGGTCATTCCATTTCAAAGTCAATCTTCAAGCTAAATTTTTTTTCTTCACAAAACTGTAACTGTGGCCTATAATTTTTTTTTCATATATTTTACTATAAGATATGGCAACAATTGTGAAAATTCCAATATAGTTATTTTGTTTAGAATGCAATTAAGCGCATGGTTGTGAAAAAGGCTTAATATACGAATGAAAATATATCTAAAAAGAATATATCATAGCACAAATATAATAAACTGAATTGTTTTAGACTTTTTATTTTCTGTAAGCTAAAGTTTGGAGTGTCTGAATTGGACTGCTTTGCTTTCCAAATAAATGAGGTAAGCATTCTAAATACAAGAATTCTTTTGTGTTACGTTAGTCACGTTACGTTAGTCACACATCATTTAAATCAAAAGCGTCAATTTATGAAAAACTAACATATTTTTTAAAAAGTTATTGGCTTTTTTAAACAATACATTAATTACATTGAAGAAACTCATCAATAAATTTTATGTTTCATTTTCAACATCTAGAGAATTTTGGTTCATAATTTAGGTGTTAATTTAATGGCATAAAAAATGTTACGTTAGTCACATTTAAATTTTTATTTAAGAAATATCTAAAAATTTTAATTTAAATAAAAACGCTTTCTGATTTAGATTAATAAACTCGATTTACATTTTATAAAGTCAACAAGTGCTTAAAATAATCTTTACTATTTTAGTTATAAGGAAACAAAGTTGTGAATTGTGGTATAAATGTTACGTTAGTCACTTTGGAATGACCCAACAGCAACTTCCCAAAACACCAAAACTAACATTTTCCTATGTTTAAATAAATTCAAAACCAACATTTCCTAATATCCCAAATATAAATAAATAGACCAACAAAAACAAACGCTTAGTAAAACTTTAGGTTTTATTAATACTTTTCCTCTATTTGGGTTATTCTAAATTACAAAATCGTTTTGTTTAAATAAAATTAAAATAATTGTTAAATTCGCGAAATTACATTATGTAAATTTTAAATACGATAAAATAAAATAAAAACAAAAACTAAAGTTTTTGGTCAGTGGGTCGATTTTATTGCAATTATAATCAATAATAAGTTCAACGCGTGATCGTTTTTAAATTATAAAAGTAATTTTTCAATTAATCGATTTGGAGTCAAGTGAGACAAGTCATATCAGTCATTTGTTTAAAAACCAATAGTTTCAAAAAATCAATAAAAAGTGAGTCGTTGAGTTGCAGCAGAACAATTAATTTTTAAGTAGCAGTAATTAAAGTAAAATTAAGTTAGGCAAAGTAAAAATTAAGCAGCCAAACAGTTCAAACCAGTATTTGTAAACATAATTAGAGAAATTCCAAATCTCTAAGCTAGTGACTTACTAAATAAAATATTTACTAAATAAATAATGTTTTTTTATATTTACAAAAAGTAATAAAACAAGTTTTGTGGTGACTTATCTACTGAATAGATAAAGTTTTACATGTTTACAATAAAAATTTTACAGCATCAATAGTGACTGAATTTTAATATAGAAAATAAATAGTAGTGGCCAAATCTAAGATTCCACTACATTCGGGTACATTAACCGTCACTAACCTAACCTTTCTCTACATTTTATTAAGTAGTGTATCGGAAATATTTCAATACATTAGTGGCACTACACTGGTCTACAAATTTGAAAAAATTGATATTGTTTGGCATATCTTAATGTTTAGTTAAGAAAATGTCCTCAAGAGCATTTTTAAAAACTAGAATTATTTTCGAAATTACAGCGGTTTTTGTGACGTGGCAAAAGCAACTAAGCCGGTTGGAGCTAGTGAATCAAACAATAGATGGAAGACATCGTCCTACCACCTAAAAACGTGTCCTCTTGGGAAATTCTTTGATACCCCATTTACATTTGGAAATCTAAATCCGAAGGACATTTAACCGTATTTTGTTGTAATTATTTCATGTTTATTGTTCTGTTCCGTTTTATTATTATTAAACGTATTTTAATTTAATTATATTTAAACGTATTTTTCTCGAAACAACTTTTTCGAGATGATTGACATATATCAGTCAAGATTTACTCAAACGATTCACATGAGATTTGATGAAAATCTTTTTTGTATATCCCTCTATAGTTTGGTCCTAAAATTTTGGAGACTTTTGTTTTTACAATTTTTAAAAAATTCGAAAGGTCTTAAAACATGGCTAAAAAAATTTTTTTCAAATCGTCGCCATTTTGTAAATATTTAATTTTCTTTTTCCAAGGCCGAGCTATAGCAACATCTTTTCTAATGAAGGATTTTTAATTTTTTTTATTTTAAGTCAGAATACTACACCAGCCTATAGCCTTTTCATTTTTTCATTTCTTTTTTTAATTTTTATTTAAGTATTCTCGAAAGTTCAATAAATATTCTATAAAAAAGAGATACTCAAAATGCTTCTGTTTTTTTTATTTTGCTCTAAAAACTGCCTAAATTTAGTGTTTTAGGCCTGCAGAATATCCTTTAAAAATTTTTTTATTCGCCTATATATTAAAGTGTTACTTTATTACTGTGATTTGCGGCTTTAAAGTATCACTTTTCAGCTATTTATTTTGTCGTCATAGCTACGTCCAAAAAAGTAAAAAGCATTTGTATTTGTTTAAATTCTATGAAAAATAAATTTTTTTATCAAAGCAACCCGCAAATTCAAAATTTCATTATCCAATTAAAATAGTTGTTATCATTTGTTGTCATAGAATTTGGAAAAAATAATAAATATTTTTTCAAAGGCTACTTGTTCCACATATTTTTATTTTAAAATTTATGAAAATTTGTAATTTTAATTTAGAATAAACAACTTTTCTTACAATATTTTGCTTGCGGCGAATAAAAAATAGTATATGATGCACGGACGTAAGCTATTTTGGACTTAATGTGGGTGCAAATCTCGGCTAGCGCCTCGATTTGCAAACTCCACATCCGTCCAAAATCTTTAGCTTTACGTCCTAGCATCATAATGTACTATTGTTTACAAAAAACATTCGATTGAACGTTTTTTGTTTACACTACAAAATTACACTGAAAAATTTGTTACTTATTTTACAGAAAAATTTTTAGTTTTAATTTTATTTTCAAGGAGGAGAGATCCGTAGATTTTTTTTATTGTTTATTTTACGACTTGACTAGTATGTTTTAGGTAAAAGATTAAATATTTAGAAAACCAAAATAAAAACAAAATTGGTTCTTTTGGGTTTCGTCATCTTTGAAAATTAAATTTGAGAAAACTCAGTACAGTACCATTAAAATACTAACTCCATTAAAATGATAACTATGGGCTGATCTGGACGACCGATCACCGGTCTATAACAGAAAAATATGCTGGACCAGTAATGGTAATTAATATATATATTATTCGGCTGTTTAGTAAAATAATAATAAAAATTATAATTTATTGTTATAATAATAATTTTATAATAACAATTATAATTTATAATTATTATTATTAATTCTATTCATATTCAGTTGCATTTTATCATATTAAACGTGTACATTATAATTTATATACAGTAAATAGTAATCCTCCTAAGCCACCGGTAAGTCTAAAATTGGCCATGTATCGGTTGCCAGGAAATGTTCTAATTAGAACGATTTATTCGTAGCCACTGGGCAGTTGATGAGAACTATCTAACTATTCCGAATAGCTATCTAACTATCATACTGTACGAATTCCAATATTGATGTAAAATTGAATCAAAATATTTTTGAAAAAAACTTCTTTAGCCGCGTTATGAGAATTTTGAACGGAAGCAACATTTTGAAACAGAAATAAAACCATATATATGTATATTCATCTCTATCATACTACAGTCTGATTTTAAATCTTTAACACATACATACACACAATTCCAAAAAAAAACAAAACTAGAAAAAAAAATTTAAACAACAATGAAATTCAAACAAAACAATGGAAAAGGCAAACGAATAGTATATTCGGCAAGTATACGATACAATTCGATTATGTGGATTGGTGTTGTGTGTGTCATTCTTTTGTTATTATATTTTTTTTATTCAGTCTTGTATTAAATATTATATGAGCTGGATGCGTCGATTTTAGATACTTAATTATTGAGTTTCTTAATTTTTAAATTTATATTATGAATTGTTTTAGTATTCTAACCGACTTAAAAAAAGATGTGGTTCTATGTTTCATTGTGGGTTTTTTATGTATGTTAATTGTTAACAGATTTCTCAAAAACGGCTCGTTCGATTTGGGTGATTTAAATTGTATTCTATTTGGGTTGATTTTGAGAGGGTCCTATAATTTTCTATGATGTTAAAAATACCGTTTTTCAGAACATTGGAAAAACCCGTATTTTTATGTATTTTAGCCGATTTCGTCAAAACATTTTAATCTGTTTGGATAGTTTGAGTTGTATTATATTGCTATAGATTTCGAAGTGGTCGTATATAATTTTCTATGATTAAAAATATGCCGTTTTTTAAAGGGTTTATTTTTAAATAAAAATATTTATGTTGACTGAATTTGTTTTGTTAAATAGAAAAATGAGCGCGTGTAATTTTTGCACGCGGTCGAAATACATTTCTTTGGCTACTGTGACAGGGTATTAATAGATTTAATATAAAATAAATATGTCATATTGCAATTTAGAGTTGCATTTCTTGATAATATAGTTTACAACATGTGTAATAAAAAGCAATATGTACATAATCTATTACAAAGTCAATTCAATTATTATAATTGAAATATGAAATTAGAGGTTTATGACAAATTTACTAAATTTGTTGAAAAACTGCATCAATTGTTATACCAAATATTGTTGTTAATTAAGTGGACATGCATTCATCGTTAAATTTAATTTGTAAGACTTTGTAAAACATGTAAATATGGCTGTTTATTACGCATTGTTGTAAATTATATTATCAAGAATATTAGAGAAAAAACCTAAATTTCAATATGACATATTTATTTTATTTTAAATTTAATATTTTTAGTAATACCTGCACATTAGCCAGAGAAGGCTTACTTCAACAGCGTGTAAAGATTACACTCATTTTTTTTTAAACTTCGGTAATCGTTAGTACATATAATAAAAGAAAATTAATACGTGCTTTTAATTTTTTTCATTTTTTCACTAGTTTTGACACAGAGTGGTTCGACGTTTCTCGATAAATTTAGTAAAAATCAAATAAAGTTATAATATATAACTATAATGTTTTCTTTAATTACATTCATGAGCCAAAAGTGAAATTCTTACCCCCCCCCCTTTTTGGCATTTCTCGACATTTCCTACTGATTCTAAAAAAGCAAAAAAAAAATGTATGTCTGTCTGCCGGCCGGCCGCCGTCATTACCTACGCTGCAGGGAAAACCGCTGGAGGGATTTCAAAATTTTTTTTCTTCTAAATATAAGTATATTCAAGGGACAGGTCCGAAAGGACGCTGTATTCGATAACTGCACCGGAAATGTGTCAAACAATCATTATGTGTGTCAAAAATAGCAAATTTTCATATTTTTGGCTTAAAAAACGTTCATTTTAAGTGATTACGAGTAGGAACATTAAATTTGGAGAAATCTTGATGGTCGAGATTGGTATGTGAGATAGAAAACTAGATTATTGCATTATAAGTTTGTCAAAAAAATGTTGTCAAGCGTGTCAAAAGAAAGATTTTTATTTATTTTTTCACCCAATTTTTTGGAAAAAAATAAAATTGTCTGTTTGAAATGAAATTTTATTATTATTATTGAGAATTACGGCATTATAAGTTTGTCAAAAAATGTTGTCAAGTGTGTCAAAAGAAAGGTTTTTATTTATTTTTACCCAATTTTTGTAGATAAAAATAAAATTAATAGTTTGTATGACATGAAATTTCGTTATTATTATAGAGAATTATGAGTTTGTCAAGAAAATAATGTTAAGTGTGTCAAAAAATGATTTCTTTTATTTTTTTAGCCAATTTTTTGGAATAAATATGTAGCTGTTTTTATGACGTAAATGTAATTGCAAATGAAATTGGACATGGAAAATTTTTGAATTTGTTATAGTTTTTGAAATATTTTTGGAATTTTGAAAAAGATTGTATTTTTGATTTTGTAATAATTTTTGCAATATTTTTAGAATTTCGGAAAAAGTTTTAATTTTTGATTTTGCAAGAATTTTCGGAATATTTTTAGAATTTTGAAAAATTTTTAATTTTTGATTTTATTATAATTTTTGGAATTTTGAAAAAAGTTTCAATTTTTGATTTTGTAATGATTTTTGCAATATTTTTAGAATTTCGGAAAATTTTGAATTTTGGATTATTATTGGAATTTAGAGAAAGTTTAAATATTTGATTTTATTCTAATATTTGGAATATTTTTGGAATTTTGAAAAAAGTTTGATTTTATTTAATTTTTACAATATTTTTGGAATTTTGAAAGAAATATGAATTTGCGATTTTGTAATATTTTCTCGAAACGCTAAATGGCGTGGTTTTTAAGTAGTTTGCTGAATGTATCATCTTTTCACTAAATTATGTTAATTTTTGATCTGTTATAATTTTCCGGCATCGTATTGATGTTTCGTGTTGTTAAACATAAACAAATTTCGCTTGTCTCCAATTTTACTATGTTTCGACTAAATAATAAACTTTTAATATAAAAAAGAGAGAAAAGAAAACGATCCCTTTTGAAAAAACCATGTTTGAAAAATTAAAATTTTAAAAAATCATCGAAAAATGTATTTATTATTTTTAGAAAAGGCACACTAAATATCTTTCAAACAAATAGTATATTATTTAGCTAGGAGCTAAAGTGCTATACTTTTTAATTTGAGTCTATAATTTGAAGGTCGACCATCGGCGGAAATCCGACAGTGATAGACGAAACACTAAAAGTCAATTTAGCTCCAAATTAAATACATTATTTTTCCGGAAAATATTTAAATTTTTTATAAATTTGAAATTAATAGATCAAAATTTTTATAAACATGATTTTTTATCGTCAAAGTTACTTCCAAAAAAAGAAAAAAAAACATTTAAATTTGTATACATAAAATTTTTTATCAAAAAATTTTCAATTTCAATTCAAAATTTCATAATCCAATCAAAATAGTTGTTATTTTTGTTGTCATAGTTATATTTGAAAAAAATAACAAATATCGTGAAAATATGGCAAGAAATGGCGACTTTTTCTGCCACCTTAAAAATATGGAATTACTGCCGTCGTAAAAAAATAAAAATGGTGTTACTTTACAGTCGCTTTGATTAAACGGCAAAAAAGTAAGACTTTAACCATATCGTCGTCGCCTTGTTTCGATTTTCCATCTATTTTGAACTAAGTAAAACATATAAACTTTAAACTAAATTAACTGTCACATATTTTGATTTAGCCATAAAATATTTATTTAAGATTTTTTTATTCTTAGAAAAAAAAATGGTAATTTAATTTATAATTTTTTTTAACTTTATAACATATTTTTCTTTAATTTTACTTGACCCAAAATTATTTTAAAATTTTTTTTCTTCATGTTCTAATTAATTATATACTATCCAAGAGTTTGAGTTGAAGACACTCGGATTATAATGAAAACTATTTTGTAAACTTTTTTGAAACATGTTTCAGTTACGATATGATTAGTTATAAAAAATATTATAGAAATTTGTCTTTTCAACTTTGTATTACCTTCGCAGATCTTACCTACAGCAATAAAAAACATGCAGTATCTTAAGAAAAAAATGTTTTTATTTTCCTATTATACAAACATAAATAATTTTTCTTTATGATATAAAAGAAAACAGCCATAAGTTGAAATAAATGGAAAAGATCATTCATAAATATGTATACGAAAAATACGAAGAAGAAGAAATAATTGACATAAGGAAAATTTTTCGAAAAAAAAACTCAACCATGTTTTTATTCTTATGAGTTACGTAAAATAAAAATATGCCTTGTGGGAATTAAGATAAAAATAATCAACCATAAAACATAAACATAATTTTTATTGTTGTTTTTGTATTTATGTTCCTGTTCTTGTATAGTTCCTTGTTCTTTTCATATTTTCCATTTAACTTAACTATATTTTTCTTTTGATATAATTCTTTACGAACAGCTAATAAATAACAATAAATGGAACAAAAAGAAGAATCAGATTGTTTTGCGTAAAATATGTTCAATTTGATATGAAATTGATTGAATTTAATTAAGGGTATATTTATTTTACAATAAATAAATTAAGAGAAATGGGGGAGCAAGTGTTTTTCATTGTGTCGTTTTGATTTATATAGCTATGACAGGTGTGCATTTTTATGATTTTTTTTTTGTTCCGTTATGTGGTGGTGTGTTGTAAAATTAATTGACTTCAATAAATAAAAATTGACAACATTTGGAGGCTGGTTGTTTAGGTGAATAACTGTGCAAGCAAGTAAAAACTCAACATCAATTTTGGCGGCATCTCAAAAACGTTTCGTTCGATTTGAATAAAGTTTTATTTAAATGACGTGGAACAATTCTCGCGAATACATATATACACAATGTAATCATTTTGAAATATGTCATAAGTTTCTGATATCTCATCTTCCATCTTTCATGTTTCAAAACATTTATAATGTCATTGATGTGTTGGGGGACGGCGAGTCATGTTTGTGTTTTATTTTGCTTCTTGGAATGCTTATGTAACTTTTTTCCAAAGTTCATTTGTCTGATGATTTTAATAATATAATCATAATATTATCAAAACGATGCGGTAGATTGCTGTTCGGAAAAAAAGCGATTACAACTTCATTATTTAAGCCGGGCATTCACAAACAACAGAAAAAGAAAGAGATTTTCATAGAAATTTGTCAGCAAAAACTTCTGAATTTGTAAAACTTTGTATGGAATTCTGTTTCTGTTGTTTGTGGTTTTCAGTCTTTACTCTGAATCTAGTAGACATAACGTCAAAAAAATGTTTTGATTTAATTTTGTGCATATAATATAAACTTATGGCAACTCGTTTAACATAAACTCACCTTTAAATTTTAATATGCAATGAATTTAATACACATTACTGTAAACAAAATTTGTTAAAACATAACATTTTGAAAAAAGTTTTGAGTTTTGAGAAACTAATGTTAAAATAATTTTTAAGACAAATAAGTTTCATACTGTCTTCGAATCCATCTATTGAACGCTTTTTATAATCAACAAAAATATCAACAAATGTCAATTAATTCTGATTCAGGTGTTAAAGAAAAAAATTAGAAAGAAAATTGTCATAAAAGCATTATTATAATTAATTTTATACTCTGATTTTGCATAGAAAAGCTAAACCAAATTAGCTAGGCTGTATTCTAAACGACGACTTATTTGATACTTATTGCGTAGACTTACTTATTCACCGCCGTTTTAAATAATTATTTAAAAGCTATTCTAAATGATTTAGCATACTTAATTTGACAGCACATAAAAGCAAATTCGAAAATAAATTAATTAAAAAGATTTATTTAATTTGATCAATTAGAGAGTTTTCAAAACTATTTTTTTTATTCTAAATGATTATATTACATTAATTTTATTAGGGGCCGAAAAAGATGTTTTACTCCTTAAAATCATTTAGTAAACAAAGGCTTTGTGCAAACTCACTAATATTTGGCAGAACAAAGTGGTAAAGGTGAAATTTGTAAAAACAAAATTTTGACATAAGGTGAAAAACTTTTAATTTTTATCTTTGCTGTTAATAAATATATATAATATAAATATTACAAATATTACTTATTATTATAAATATTACTTATTATATATTATATAAATATTACTTTGGCACTTAAAATACTTCTGTAATAAATTGTTGTTCCTTCTGAAATAATTTGTTATGCCTACTGTCACAATTTGATTATGCTAAAAAGCTATAACAAATTTGACGTTTCGTTATGGTGAATTTCTGCTTGACACAGGATATCACTTCTTTTTGTAGTGAACAAATAGTTTTGACTATTAAACTTTAAACTGCACCTTTTTCACGAACTAAAATTTACATTTATGATGTTTTTTGTAGCTTTTAATTACTAATACAATTGCGAAAAATTTTTTGTATGTACACAATATTTTTTAAAAGCGCCGTGCTTTCAACGAATATCGCATTCCATAATCAGGGTCCTGGCATATGTTTTATTAGTAAATAATCGCATGGGCCGTTCTCGCCAACAAAACAAAACGCCTCTCTGTAATTTGAGTATGTTTTGGGTAAAATAATTAAATTTTTAAAAAATTAAAACTGAAAAATTTCAATCTAAAATAAACAAAAAACTTTTCAGTAAGATTTTTTTTATTAAGCCTTATTTAATTCCTTTTAAGCAAAAATAAGTTCAAAAAAATTGGTACACTTGTTTTTAGTAAATGGCACAAAGTACAACAAATTTCAAACTAATAATTAATAATATATTCAAATAACAATTGTCTGTAATTTAAGTGTGTTATGGATAAACAATGTTTTAATATTATTATTTTGCATTTTTTTTTATTTTTTTTTTCTGAATAAACAATATGTCGAGAATATTGTGTACAAATTTTAAGTCAATCCGAGTAAAATTAACGGAGCTACAGCGTTTCAAACGACCGGCCGTGATACCTGATTTTTATGCCTGTCTGTCTGTTTATACCTGTCTTTCAAAGGATGTAAACTAACCTTCTACATATTGTATATTTTCAGGTACATCGGATATAAACTAGTTTACTGTCACACTCTCTGCTGAACGTTTGTTTACTGTAACAGCTAAAATTTTCTCGAAATTATTCTCAAATTTTCGTTTCTGTTTGTTCGTTTATAGTTGTATTTTCACTCGTTTAGTGTTATTTTGTAAGTTCGTGAACATTGGAACTCAAAATCTACTGAGCCGATCCTTTTGAAAATTTGAACATTACTTCTTCACATAAATCAGCAGGTAATAAGGAAGAGCTTTTTTTATTTTTCATTTTTTTCGATTTTTTAATAACAAATTAACCGCGATTTTTTGACCTAAATCGTGTTTTTCACTTACAAGTGCTGCAAAAAATAGAAAAATAAAAAAAAACTCTTTCTGATTACCCCGAGAAATACATCACCTTTAAAATGCATATCAATTTTTTTGTTTCAAATGATCCGTTAACGAATTATAATGTTCACCGCAAAACCACTTTTTTTCAAGGCGCCTCTGGAGATTCAACGTCACCGGCTTATTTATCAATATTTTTCATTGAAAATTTTTTCTGGCATACTACAAAAGTTGTACAACAATATGTAATTAAATTTAATAAAATTGTATTGCTCATGTCACCGCGAAAAAATCACAAAAACATGTTTTTTTCATCTTTAAAACCATAACCCCCCCCCCCCTAAATGGTTTGATTTCTGAGTTTGGGTTCCAGCTTCATTCATAAAATCATTTGTTACTAATGATTATAAGCAACATGTTATTTAAAAATAACTGTCAATAATGCTTCTGCACACCAATATAAAAGAGCAAGAATTTATCTATATAGTCACGAACATAATTTTTAGATAATTTATCCCATGAGAGGAATTTTAAAGTTTAACTTATAAAATAGGGTTGATATAATTTACTTATCATAATTACACATTTCTACTCTTAAGCATAATGTTTTATTTTTGTTTCTGTTAATTTAATTTTGGTTTACATATAATTTTAATGATTTCGAAATGTTAAAAGAAAGTAGAAATATAATTAAAACGTTACAAAATTACATTACAAGAAGTACAGAAAATTGGTTGTATACATGCGTCATTAAACCATTTACCTATGTTTTGTGGTTAAGAAGATTTGTGAAAAAGCTTTTGTTTAAAGAAATATGCGAGAACTAAAGTTTTAATTATAAATTTTATTCTTTTGTGTAAATATTGCTACTAGTGCCACATATAAATTAATCTTTTGTTAAATATTAGAGGAGGGAAACAAAAATTAGCTTACGATCTTATAAAGATAATTTAATTTAAAGTGGTTTCGCGTATAATATAAAACATGATTGTAACACAGTTTCATTGCAAATGAACAAAAAATATAAAAATAGACTAAATTCACACATCACATGTAAGGTATTGTTTTCAGCAAATCTTTCTATACCATTTTTATTAAACAACAAAGTGGGTGGAGTAATAGCTTTAACACATTATATTCATTTAATATCAGAACTAACAATTTTATTTTATGTGAACGCTCTTCTCGGTCCTTAAAATTTTGCTCACAAGTTAATAGCTATTTATGTATTAAAAGCGTAAAGTAGATCTTTTTTGCTTGAGAGTGGAATTGTTGCTCGAGGCGTTAGCCGTTCCTCATTTAAAAACTTTGTAAACACTCATGAAACTACCATGGTAAAAACACAAGAAACTACCAATTTGCTACAAAAAAATATTTCCATTTTTCAAAATATATTGCTTCCACAGAGGCTAACCTATTATAAAAATCTAACTCTAAACGTACATACGTAACAACTATGTTTTTGTATACAGATCTTTTGCTTGGCTAGATAAAAACCATTTAAATGGCCATCGATAGGTTTGATGCCAAAATATTAAACGATTAAAAAATAATAGTACATTAGTTAATTAGGAGCGAAAGTGGTACTTTTTGTGTTGAGTCTATAGTTTGACAATTATAGACAAAATACAAAAAGTCAATTTAGCTCCAAATTAAATACACTATTTTTTCGGCAAACGTTTAAATTTTTTATAAATATGAAATTAATACATCAAACTTTTTATAAATATGAATTTGTATCGTCATAATTACTTCCAAAAAAGAGAAAAAATATTTAAATTTGTATGAATAAAATTTTTTTATCGAAGCAGCCTTTTCAAAATTTCATAATATGAGAATCAACTTATTTTTTGTTGTCATGGTTATACAATATGTTTGAAAAAATAACAAACTAACAAATAAATAATGATACTTTACAGCCTCCGTAATATAAAATAAATATGGCGTTACTTTTGCTGTCGCTAGACGTTACTTTTGCTGTCAGGCTAAAAAGTAAGACTTTAGCTAACTCCCTAGCGGCAGTAAAGTTAAACTTTACAGCCGTTTGCCGAAAAAAACAATTTATTGGGGATTTTTAAGATCAATTAAACTCAAGTAAGTAAGGAAGTAATTGGAATTTTATCTATAAAATCAATAAAATAAAATTATTTGATTAACAAAATCATTCAAAAATTTTGTTTGTTTAAAAGAAAATTCATATTACTAAATGAAGTTCACACATCAGATAGTATTTTATTCAACTCTGTCTATGCCACTTTTAATAATAAACAAAAGAGTGTCGAGAATAAACAGTAAAAATTAATTAATATTTTTCATTCCATAATTTTTTTGCTAGACAATTTTTTATGCTTAAGTCTTAACCTCTCATTTGTGTACGATTAAAAATGGCATAGGAACAATTGAATCAAATACCAATAGAATGTGCAGATTAAAATTGGAAAAAAAAATTTCTTCTAAGTAAATATACTAGTTTTTTGGGGGGGAATTCATTTCATAACCTCACTATGTGTGAATTCCTAGGATAGAGAATATTTGATTCTGTAATATCCTATAAAGTCACTTTGTGTTGTTATTATTGATTCTTTCCAATCAATGTGAAATCATTTTTTTTTTTGACACAGGGTCGAAGTCTATTGTTTTTTTTTTGAAGTTTCTGAGCAATCGAACTCAAGTAACTTCGTGAATCCTTTGAATTTTTTCAATTCGAAACCTTACAGTTTATTACAATTAAACACATTTTTTCTTTATACTGGTTTCGGTTGGGATTCGAACTTGTAGCCTTATCAATGCCATTTTTCGAATCCTTTGGCAGATACTTTTATCAACTGCACTACAGAGTCAATGACGCATTTTAATCTCATTTTTTCCGAGTATTTCAACTTTAACAATAACAAATAAGAAGATGAAAAGTTTTTCAATAAAAACCTGAAACATACCTGAGCAATGAGCATTACAGTTTTTCTCTCTTTCTCTAAATATAGTTTTTCTCTCTTGACTAACACACTCTCTCTCTCTCACTCTCCTTTTCTCTGTATCTCACCTTTTTTTATGGAACAAATCATGGTATAACGAATATAAGGTATTCTTGACAGCTAATCGAAAATTTTGTGCGACGTCATCCGGCGTAAATATAAAGAAAAAAAATTGTTTTAATTTGAAAATTAGAGAAAACATAATTTTTACGTTATGGTTTTCCTTATTTTTTTCATTAACAATTTGTTTATTAAGTTTTCCAACTCTCATTTTACCATGGGAACAAATAATTTTAATTTTGTGAGATGATTGAAGTTAAGTTTACTCTCATTTTAAGCATAATGCAATTAAAAGTGAAATTTCGTTTTATTGCTGTCAACTTTTATTTTATATTCGCATCAATATAGGTATTTGTTTAAGTAAGCAAATGAGTGATTTTTTCAAAAAATTTTAATGTCATTCGAGTTTTATTTTGGAGAATACAATGTTGGATGTTGCTTGTCATACCGTGACCGAAAAAAATCAATATGTGCTTAATCCAAAGTGCGTTCATTTACGATCACTCGAAATGTGTCATTTCCCTGAGAGCACTCTTCAACCCCTATATCAAAGTCGCTAAAAAATGCTTGACGTTGTTGCCATAATGCAAAAAATTCCATCATACCCTCGATTTGAACGATAAAATATATAAAGAACGTAAACATTTTGTATTGTAGTCAATCTTAGCATCTCATGAACTAGTTATATTATAGCACAGAAAATATCTCAAAATTATATTTTAGAATATTTTTTAAACAGTTTCTCTTATACATAGTTTTAAATATGTCGTCCATTTAGTTCCATCTTAATGAATCGAAAAATTTTAAGTTCAAAAGTGATAGCAAAGTTTAAGTTAGAATGTTTCGAACGATATATATAGCGAGGTGTCTAACTCTCATAATTTTATTTCTTGGCTGGGAGTTAGATAAGTAAAACACGTGAAATGAGATCTCATTGGAAAGACATATAATTTAAGCATCCTTACGATCACAGTATTTGAAATATTTTCAAAAAAATTTTTTTTCACGCGCTTCTCAGCATCATGGTTGAATCTGCTGACTTTTTCACTTTTTATCACTGGTGGTCCTGCCTGTAATTCAAAACGTCAGTTAAAATAACGAAAAATTGATTAAGATTAATGGAGTAACTCATAAAAAGTGTCTGACGAGAAATCAGTTTATAAAATAAAAAATAATCACCATCATTTCAAAAAAATCATCAATCTAGAAAGAACTAAAATTTTAAAAACCTAAAATACTAATTGTAACGAGTCGTTTCCGTTGTCAGTTTTATTTTTTGCTCATTCTCGTATCCTCGCTATTTTTTATATTAATTTGCTTAATTTTCTTATCATTTTACGGTCCTTCTTCAACCTAACACAATATGTCATCAATATTCACACATTGCTTAATAGCTAATTCAACATGTAAACATTTTGAAATAAAACAAAATAAAGTAAAACGATAAAACATTTAATTATTAATTACCGTTTATTATGATAAAGGCATGCGTGTAGGAAGAAAACCCCAAATAAAAATGTAATTAGTGTCATATACGTTCAACCTTCTGATAATAAATTATTTATAAGGAAAAAAAATCAAAGACATTGAAAGGAACAAAACGTTGGTATCAAATACAAGTTTAACTACTAGCAAGGGATTCAAATATTAATAAATTGTTTTTTTTTTGTAACTTATTTGATATGTTTGATTTATATGATTAATTTGATTTATTTGATTTAATTAACAAAAAATAAAATGAATGTTGTGGCATTTATTGTAATTTAAGATATAATCAAAAACAATTGTGGGGTAACGTTAATAAACATCAGGAAGCTCCCGATTAAAACAAAATGTAATACAGCTATTTTACGTTTGATTAATGATATATTTTCAACACAATTTTTTTTTAATTACCAAAAATTCAAAATGCTAACTGACAAGGTTAAAAAAGGGAAATTAATCCTTAACTGAAGAAGAGACATTTTTTTCTGAACCTTTCTTATTTACCAAAGAAAGATGTTTAAACGAATTTTGAAAATAAGGTAAATAAAAAGGACAATTCTATATTTAAATATTCATTTCAAACAACCCATCTGAAATTGTTCTTAAAGTTGTAATAACATTTAAAGGTTGATTTAATACAAAATAATTCACTCAAATATCTTTAACTTTTGACTGAATCAAAAGTTTTCACGAAGAGATTACACCTGAAGCATAAAGATATTAAATTTAAAAAACATTTGTTTGTTGACCGTGTGAAATGTAAATGAAAATAACGTTAGCTAACATTTGTATGAGTTGATGGCACAGATTTCATGGTTTATTCTGCTGATAAATTCGCAGTCGATGGACTGATCTAAAATTTTATTTAAACAAACTGATTTCTATTGTTGCCCAAACTCTGTAGCCAATGCTGCGAACTATCCAAAAAAGATAAAACGACGTCTAACTTTAACTTTCTCTTATCTAATTTAGTGATTCAAAACACCAGTTTTTTAACCCAGTAGAAATAAATGTTGTCAACAATGTTTCTGTTTACTTAACTTAAAAAAAGTAAATGGGACAGTTTTGGACGGTAAAAATATTAGAAAAATTAAGGGCAAAACAAATTACAAATCACTTCCGTAAATCACATGTTAATCACATAAATTCACATTCAAGGCCAATCACTTACCATTCTTGCATTAATATGGATTTTAAACAGAACAATAAATGTATTCAAAATAAAAAACAAAAAGAAAAAAAAAATCGCCATGCAACAATGGTGTGTAATGCAGCGCTGCTTCATTGCACATCCAATGAAGTGGCATAGCAGGCCGCGCACCTAGAGATATTTTTTTAGCCCTAGACTAGCTTCAGTCTGTGGGGACGAGAAAGAAATCCTACTGCTCCAGCACAAATAATCAACAGTACGCGTACGTCGATATACAAACGGATCAAGGCAAAGCTAAGTGAAATGAATAGACTCTGGCGACCCACTTATATGAACAAACCGCGATCACCACGTCCACCCCATAGGTTTTTTCTCATTCACACGCACATGCACCACTCACACTCACGCCCAAACACATATACTCACCATCACACATACCCGCATACATACGCACACAATACATCTACGCACACATCGAAACACGTATACAGGGATCCGTCCACACATCTACGGTCCTATATCTAGGCCCATTGACCTTGTCGTTGCATATGTGCGGAAGATGTAATATTCGTTATTGTACGAAGACAGAAACCAAAAAAAAAATGTTTAAAGTCATCACAGCGGAGATACGCAGCAAAATATAAAGCGAGAAACCACCAGCTAACCATCCTATCATATAACGGGAGAATACCGGATGTAAATTTAAGGAAACAAGTCACCTCATGTAGTGAGAGATATTTAAGCTGCATAAATTATTAGAATTCATACTTTATTAAGTTCCCCACAACTCATTTGTAATATCGTTAGTCCTATAGGAACTTCGTGTTAAATTACCTAAAACGACAAAGTTCCTTTGATTGTTATAACTTTAGATGATCGAGCCCCATAGGTACTACTATATCTGTTTCTGAACTCGTAGTCTGCCTTCCTTTCCTTTTCCCCCCTTGTTTTTTTGGTGCTGATTAAAATCACAAAAAATTCCCGCTGTGTATAGATGCATTCACATCCACACATCCATTCACGCCTATATATATATAAAATAAACAAAATAAAGAAACTCACCCCATGATTGATCCGGATCCACCTATCCTCCCCTCGTAGCGCTTAGCCCATTATTGCCATCAGTAGTTGGTGCGCATATAAAAAGCGAAGCATATGATAGATGTATGATAACAACAAACAAAAATTGAAAGCTTTAGATGGTGAATTCCAGTTAGAATAGGAGTTTATGCTGATAGTTATAAGCGTTAGCTGTTGGAATTGCCACCACAAAACGAACGTAATAGTTGATTTTACTTAACACAAACACACCATCATTTAAATGTCGTTGATTTTAGTTTTCTGGCATTTAATTAAACAGTTCTTAAGGCTGATACTTGACATATATTGATTAAACAATTATTAAAGCTGATACTTGATATGTAATAATGTAACTTATGCAAACAATTTAACTAAACAATTCTTAAAGCTGATACTTGACATATATATTAATGTAACGTTTGCAAATAATTTGAGTAAGTAATTATTAAAGCTGATACTTGATATGTAATAATGTAACTTATGCAAACAATTCCTTAGTACTAATGCATCAACATCTTAATATTTACCAACACCTATCTTAATATTTAGGTTTAATATTGTCTACTGCAAATATAGCTATTTAATATATATTAGGTTTTGGCAGAAATTAACCTTTGTTTATATTATATATTCATGTATTTTATGTATATTTGCACATAGATATATATATATATATATATATATTCATGTATATATATATATATATATATATATATATATATATATATATATATATATATATATATATATATATATATATATATATATATATATATATATATATTTATATATATATATATATATATATATATATATATATATATATATATATATATATATATATATATATATATATATATATATATATATATATATATATATATATATATATATATATATATATATATATGTATATATATATATATATATATATATATATATATATATATATATATATATATATATATATATATATATATATATATATATATATATATATATATATATATATATATATATATATATATATATATATATATATATATATATATATATATATATATATATATATATATATATATATATATATATATATATATATATTAGACACTGGTCCAACATTATATGCAGAAAAAAAAATTTTCGATTTCGGAATTGCAGTCCCTCTAATTTTTTTTCTTTTGTCATTTTAATAAACTGACATAAATATTGAAACAGTACATTGATATTTAGAGGTCGCTCATAAGTCATGAATATCACGACTTAGTCAAAAATTCTTCTTGCACTGGGAAATGTCAAGCCAAGGCCACTTTTGACTTACTCAATCTCTGGTAAGTCACTGAAGATGTTATAGGAATGTCATTTGACACTATTGCCTCTTACACAGGGTTTGATAAGGGAGCATGCGTTCTGCTAGAGAAATTACTTAGCAGAAATCTTCTTCACTCCGCATGTCATTATCACATTCATGAATTGATCATCAGTGAAGTATTTACCCTTCTGTTTGGCTCTACTAGTGGTCCTAACATTAGACTTTTTAGTGGTCCTAACATTAGTCTAGGTAGCATTGGTCAAACTATAAATTACAAACCATTAGACGAAGTCAGCTGTAGTGACCCGCTATTGCAGGAAATGAAGCGAAATGTTGGGTCACGTTTGAGAAAGTTCTTATCTGAAGACAGTTCCTATATACATAGAAATGATTATAGAGAAATAAGCAAGTTATGCTTAATAATTATGGGATCTGAAGTACCAAACAAGCAGCAATATCACTTTTCTTTACCAGGAGCCTACCATATAGCCCCGTGGATCGCTTAAGTCATATACTGCTTCAAGATATATCTTTTTAGAGAGCAATTCAAACTGAGAGGATCTGAAAAAAAGTTTTAACTGAATTCAGCTTGTTTGCTTCACATGTTTATGTTACAGCTTGGATTGCATGTCCTCTGTCTGCTGATGCACCGATTAATGACTTAAATTTGGTCAGAACTATCAAACAGTTTTCAAAAGTAAATGTTTCTGTAACCAGAGCTGCCATGAAAAAGTTACAAAACCATCTTAGGTATTTGGGACCCTAAATGGTCCCACTATCCTTATTCTCATTCAAAGTTGTCAATGCTGAAAAGAAACAAATAGTGAATGCTATGGTTTTGAATGGCAATGACTGGTCTGTTCAAGAGATACTTTATGCCGCTTAAGAAGTAGCTGCACTTGAAAAGAGTGAACTTTACGATTTAATAAAACCGTCATCTAGCGCTTCCTTACAGTTGCTAGGGCAAGATATTTCTGTTCTTGCAGAAACTGAACCAGATGCTTGGCATAGCTTACCTATGTATGTAAGGGCAGCCGAAATAATCAGGTCTTTAAAAGTTGTGAATGACATAGCTGAACGTAGTATTGGTCTCATGTCTGCATTTAACTAATCTTTAACAAAGAACGAATCGGAAATTCAACGACTCATCCAAGTTGTTGAAAATCACAGGCAGCGTATACTGGATAGTGGATACGTCGAAGAAGACTCTGATGAAATGTTCTACGTCTACATTGTTTAATCTATAATTTTAATTGCTGAAAATTATGCATATCTAAATTAATATGTATTTATTGTATAGTTTTTCTCTTCACATTGAATTTAGCTATTGTATTCTTAAATTTTATATAAATGTATATTATATTTTTACTTATGTTAAGATTTTGCAACAATTTGAAATTATTTGCTGATCTATTTGCATTTCTTTAATGATGAATAAAATTTAATCCTCATCTTTCTCTTTGTTTTTATTATAAATTTGGATATAAAAAAAAAAAAATTTTTTTAAACTTTGACCTCTATGAGCGACCTCTAAATTTATTTCAAAATTTTTAAAACTTCGCATGTCAAATTTGGCATATAAAAGAAAAAAAATTGAGGGGTCTGCATTATGAATTTCAAAAAAAATATTTTTTGGACCACTCATATATATATATATATATATATATATATATATATATATATATATATATATATATATATATTGTAACGATCGCAATAATCGCAAAACAATAATAAAGCCAAATTCATCTTCGTTTTCAATTCAATAAAAATGTATTTCATTAGTTTCCATTCATTTTCACTTTAACAATAATTTAAAATTTTCTAATACTTAACTGCTAGTTAAATTTCAATTGTACTATAAAAAGCAACGAACGTACTAAATTTTTATTTCCAATTCTAACAAACAGATGTCGTTATTAATCTTTATTGAATTTTTTTTTTTAGTATTACCCGAGCTATTTTGACATGATAAGATGTCAAAAAGAATTAACAAAAACACATTTTGTTTTTAGAAATAGGTCATTCTGTTTTTGAATCTTAAAATAAAATGTTCAATTGAGTTTGTGAAAACATTACATAAAACTAGATTCATTAATGTGTTAAGATATATGTGGGCTTTTTTTAAGTTAATTGCTAACTAATGTGATGTGAAATAATACAAGTCCATCAATTACAAAATATTATAAGTCAAATTTACAATGAAATTATTATTGTGTTATGGTTGTAAACATTAATAAGAATACAAATAAAAAATTTATTATGGCCAATTGTGACTTGTAATTGTCCATTTTATAAGAAGTTAACATTAATGAAAATGTTTCATCCTGTGACACCAGATGTTCTTTGTTTTCGATATATATAATACAAATCTGGATTATCAAAAAGATGTCAAGGTTTTTGATTAATAATAGCAACAATAGTAGTGGTGCGTAGTTCCAAATGGATATTCTATATTTCAAATCAGGAATTAAACAAATATTGGCTTAAAGGAATTCACTGGGTACCCGAAATAATATCTCTGCTTATTCAGAACGAAATTTAACAACTTTGGAGCGTGGTATTGCAACTGGTGGAAACAGCATCAACAACAGAATATAAAATAAGGTTTTTATTATTTATATTATTATGATTACTATTTTTTCGTTAGATTTTTGTACTTATTAATTTTTTTTGATGGAAAAATAAATTCCAGCTATAAGAGATTTCCAAAGTTAAGTTTCGTTTGGGGGATAAACGGCATCCCGGGTAAATTAATTTAGTTACCAAAGGTCCAATTGTTATACGTGACGCCGAACCAAACAGGACCCGTTAGGTTTTTGTTTTGTGGGTGTTGCCAGCGTAGCAAAACAAAAACGTGTTTTGATAGTAGAAACCGTAATAACGGTTAATTTTTCATATTTACCAGATTGGTTTAAATATATTTTAGCGAGAGATATTTTTACCAAACACTTTTTGGATAACCAGTTATTGGTTTTTTTTATTTTTAGGAAAGAAATTAATTATTATTATACAATTATTAATAATAATATATAATTAATTACTATTATATGAATTTTTGGGGAAAAACCAGTGTTGGTTTTACGACGTACGGATTTTTGTTTATTTTTTTTAATAAACCAGTTATTGTATAAACTGGGCGTTGTAGACCAGGTTGGTTTACGTGTTGATTCTTTTTTCGTAATACTACGGTACAATACAAACCAGTTTATGGTTTTGGTTTTTTTTATTGTAAAAATATTTTATTTGGAAGTTGAATATTTTATATAAAATTTGCAATAACCTTTGTTATTGGATTTCGTATTATATTTTGTTAAGAATGTATACAATTATGAGGGGTCAGGGGTTATTAAGGAGGTGTCGGCCAGGTGGGTTTGAGCCCTGGATGAATGAAGTGGATGGGAGAGCGAATGAAGAGAGGAAAGAGAGAATGGTTGAGGCGAGGAATGTGGTGGATGAAATGATAAATGTGATTCTGGATGGTGTAAAACATAAAATATTTTTGGAATTAATGGATGATATTTATGAAGAAAAATATGATGAGGTTCTGGATAAATTGATTTGTGAGATTGTAAATGAGGAAGTGAATGAGCTGGCGGATGGAGTGATGAATAAGGAGATAAATGAGTGGGCAGATGAGGTAGTGCATGGAGTGGAGGAAGTGGATGAGATGAATGAGGAGTTGGTAGGAGAAGTGGTAGTTGTTGAAGTGAATGAGTGTGTGGATGAAGTGATGGATGCGCGAGAGAGATATCGATTGAGGAGGCTAGAAAGGGATAGGAAAAGGTGGAGGGAGAAAAAGAGTAGGAGGAAGAAGCAGAAGGCAGCGTGGTTGGCCGAGGAGGTAGAGTTCTCGTCAGTCATGCACGCTTATGCGGAGATATTGGCTGAAGAGAACGCTATCTCTGAGTCCAATCACAGGGGAGAGAACCCTCGACGGTGGTTGGGACCGCAAGTGGCCCCGGGAAATTGTGTGCATCTTTGAAATGTATTTTGTTCTGAATTTGGAAAAAAACCGTTTTGGGGCAGTAATTTTTTTCGGAGACTGTTTTTTTATACTGTCATTGTACATAGTGTATATAGTAGGTTAATTGTTGTATAATTGTACATATTTGTACATATTTTTGGTATATAGGAAGCGGATGTAGTGGTTTGTGTGGAGTGTTATGTTACAATAGCACCAACGAGATGAAATTAAGAAACCAAACCGATGAAACGATTTAGCCATTTGAACTTTTTGTGAGTAGCTTTGGCAAATATTATACATTGATAGGAATTGGATAGTAGATCATATTTAAATATTTATACATTAATAAATTAGATCTGGAATCTGATGCTCGTTTTAACGGTGCATTTTGGCCTGCGTGAAATAAATACATGATTTTAATTTCTTTACCACTAATGGTTATAATCGGTGAAAATCCTGTTTTGGTTGTGGTAGATTCGAACTATTTTTAATTTCGCGATGAAAATATTGTACATTCCACTACAGTTGAGCGTTTGTTAGAATTAATTGATTTTTTTTTGGGTGTTAATTTTTTTATTGTTGTGTAATGATTACAAGTGTGTAATTGATAATTTCTCTCAGCGGTACCTCTAACAAAGGATCCATGGGGCTTATCTCCTTAACATAATTATGTTCTTAGATCGCCTCTGTCCATTATGGACATGCGATCGAAGTTCATTGGTTTCTTCTCTTCATTTCAGAAGGAGTTTTCTGGTGATAAGGGAGTGACTACTGCTGGTCTGTACTTAGGTACAAACCAGTAGTACCATTCCCTGCACAGAAGCTTCTTTAACGAAATGAAGAGGAGAACCAATCATTTTTTTTTATCAGGATCGAGGCTTCACCTCACACAACTTCAACATTTTTCCACTCTTACATTTAGCTTGCAATAGACAGTTTTCATTAAGTTTAGGATTTGAAGTCTGGTGTTCGGGAGCGTTCTTCGACTATGGCATTAGTTTAATGGTAATTTATTTTTAGGTAGAACAACCGCAGCTGGGTCAGTAGAAATGGGCCTAGAGTCTAATCGTGACAGTTGCGATTGTTTTTGTTAGGTTGGGGAGATACTGTTCTGTAGAATCTGGTCGTTAGGGGCTTTTCTAGTCGGTTCTCACATGCATTGTTGGAGTGGGCTCGCGAACGCGATAATTCAAATACTAAATAAAATGGATATTGTAGCCATACTTACTTTTATGTGTCTCCAGACGAATCTAGATTTTGGGAATCTCTTATTATATTAAATAAAAATAAAATAAATCAAACAAATTTTTCAAAAAAATTAAATAAATAATTTTTATTAAATAAAATAAATTTTCGTAAATTAAATTCTAGGTAACTAAATAATTTTTTTTAAATTTAAATAGTTTTAGGTAATTAAATAAAATAAATTTTTTATTAATTAAGCAATACGTCAAGAAATAAATAAATATTTTTTATTTTTTTTAAAAAATAAATCAATATTTTGAGCTAGGGCGTTGCATCCAATAAATAAACATCCTTTTTGAATATTTTTTATTTTTCAATTTTTTTTAAAATAAATAAATATATTTTAGGGGTGCTATCGTCAATAACTAATTTTAGGTATATATATATATTTCAGTATATCTGAAATTAAATAAATAAATTATATTTTAATATACAATATCTTAGGAATTTCTGTAAAGATTCAGCAAAGATTAGCTACGACAGTTTTTTTGTTCCTTTACAAGTTTGGTTTTTACAAAAATTTTCTGTTTTTTTGGGGCGTTCGTTGTTTTTTTCCGTTTTGCGGTTTTTATTGTTTTCACTTTTACATTTCCGTCGTACTAACTCTACATTTTTTTTTTTTTTGGTTGTTGAGAATTGGTTTTATTATTGTTGTTTGATTTTGTGAATTCTGGATTTGATAAATTTTACCATCAAAATGTCAAACCAAATAGACGTTGACCATCCGTTCTATGGTCTAGAACCCAGCGAACTGCTGGTCGAATGTTTGGTTCGGGGTGTGAATTTCGGGGGGGCCGATTGGGCAGAGGAACTGCGAAACCATGCAGATCATGGGTCAGTTCCAATAACAGTGTCTCATGCGAGAGATTTGATTGAGGAATCTCAAATGGTGGTGCAGGCAGCACAACTTATTTTAAATCAAGTACGTCGACTTCAGTCACCGATTGATCAGACCCTCTTGGATGGTTTGGCGAATCGAGTGTTACATTATACGGGTAGGATGAATAGGTTGGGTCCTCGCAATGACTTGCAAGAAGCCCGCACCTACGCTATCTCACAATTGTCACGCGCTTGGAGTATAATAGGATCATTATCAACACGTCCAATTATGCAGAGTAAACCAGGAGTATCATCTGCTCCACCTGCTTCACCTGCTTTTCAACCAGATGAGAGATCCACACCGATCCCAGTACGGCCAATATCGGAAACAATAAATAGTCTGAATCGTCCAAACCAGCAACATCAGAGACGGTCAGATCAATTACCACCGGCTTATTTCCAGCAATCTGGGTTGAGAGCCGAGGACTTTGCAATACCACAATTGGGTCCATCACTCCAGTCTGAACATACACATAACAATCCAGCATTGGTACAACCACAACCACAATTAAATTATCCATCAGTACCACAGGTACAACTACCACCAATATATCCACCAGCTCCACTAACAGCACCGCCACCATACAACCAACCTCCTCAGGTATGGCGTGACGCGGCTCCAGCGTTAGCACCAGTGGAGTACCGAGGGGTTCGTGGGAACAATTTGAGTCGTTATGACTCAAATTGGGTTCCAACCTTCACAGGGGATGGTCACTCTCCTGATATTCATGAGTTCATTCATAGAGTGGAGGCGGCTGCCAGAAGAGACCGTGTGTCATGGGACGACCTTAGGTCTATCATACCACGGTATCTGAAAGCAGCGGCCGACAGATACTATTTGAATTTAACTCATGAATATGAGGTGGTGACCTACCCAGTGCTAAGGGAGGGACTCCTACAGACCTTCGGTACGCTAACTGATGATAAGGCGATCTTGCGCGTTCTTCTGAACCGTAAACAAAAATCCAAGGAGAGCGTATACGAATATCTGGTGGAGATTGGTTCGTTAAACCGTCGCTTAGCACGTCCATTTGCTGATCGTGAAATGCTAGAGATTGCTCGGGAGGGACTGAGTGTGGATCTCAAAAATGCTACATTAGCAGCAACAATACACTCAATGGATGAACTTCGGACTTTATGTCAGAAGTTTGAACGTTTGTGGTCCACACCAGTTCCAACCAGAACATCAAATTTAAGAATTAGCGAGGTACAGCAAATGGATGATTATGAGGTGGATGCTGAACCAGAACAACGTGGATATATTGATGCGGTGGATTCAACACAGAGACGGATATTGCAGCGACCTAGCATAACATCTGACAACAGTCAACCTGGTCCATCAATATCCAGACAACCAATAGTGTGTTTCAGATGTGGAGTAAACGGTCATCGAGCTCCTGAGTGCTCTAAGAATAGAATTAAACTATATTGTTGGAAATGTAACAAGCCGGATGTTATATATGCAAATTGTTCATATTGTCACCCGTCGTTAAACTACCGTCCGAGAGTACATGCTTCGGGGATGGTACCCTCGGTTCAACATCCAATGAGCCCGAAGAAAACGACGAGAGATGTAGCAACGCAGGACGATCGATCACCACTCAGGAAACCAGAATAAAATCACCTAGTACATTTAATTTCCCATCATTACATCGAACGTATTTTAGACGTCTAGAACGTAATATTAGATATTGGAGGATGAGGAAATTATTTCGTAAAGCTTGTATTTCATCTATCCTTTCAGAAACAAAGGATCCTCGGCCGCGATTAACAATAAGGATTTTGGACAAACACATTTCAGGACTATTGGACAGTGGAGCGTCAATCACAATACTTGGAAGAAATTCCTTGGAATTATTGGAGTCAGCAGGTACAACTTACCGTAAGTACACTTCGTGTATTCGTACGGCAGATGGTACTGCAAATAAAATTTTGGGTTACATAGAAGTTCCAATAACTGTGAATGGCTCCACTAAACCAATGCGGTTTCATATTGTCCCTGGACTACGAGAAGAGCTCTACCTGGGCATAGATTTCTGGGAGAAATTTGGTATTGTTCCTTCATTTGTTAGTGAACTGACTCGCACAGAGCTACAAACTTTAAATATACATAACCTCACCATTGATCAGCAACATGAACTGGATATGATCAAGGATTCTTTCCCGTCATTTGAAGTGTCTGGGCTCGGAAAGACTTCTTTGGTTGAACATGTCATCGATGTTGGTGATAATGCACCTGTTAAACAGAGGCATTATCCCACATCGCCGGCTGTTCAACTAAAGGTTTATGCCGAACTCGACCGGATGCTTCAAATGGGCGTGATCGAAGAGTCTAACAGTTCTTGGTGCTCGCCAGTGGTTTTGGTACAAAAAGAATCTGGTAAAAACAGATTATGTATTGATAGCCGTCGTGTCAATTCACTAACGAAAAAGGACGCTTACCCACTTCCCTTGATTGATGGCTTACTAGGTCGTCTAAATAGCACAAAGTACATTTCAAGTATTGATCTCAAAGATGCTTTCTGGCAGATTCCTCTGGCAGAAGCATCTAGAGACAAGACAGCCTTCACAGTGCCTGGTCGTCCATTGTATCAATTCCGGGTTATGCCCTTTGGATTGTGCAATGCTCCCCAGACAATGTGTCGGCTAATGCACAAAGTGATACCACATCAATATCACGAAAATGTCTTTGTTTATTTAGATGATCTATTGGTAGTCTCTTCCACGTTCCAGGAACATATGGAATTGCTGTCCAAGGTCTCTTCATTGTTAAGAGCGGCTGGGTTAACAATAAACCTCAAGAAAAGTAAATTTGTTCTGAGAGAGGTGAAATACTTGGGATTTTTGGTTGGTGAAGATGGACTTCGAACAGATCCAGATAAGGTAAGAGCTGTAGCAGAGTATCCAGCTCCATCTACAGTAAAACAAATACGTAGACTATTGGGAATGGCTGGTTGGTACCAACGTTTCATACCAAACTATGCAAGCGTGGTATCACCAATTACAGATTTACTGAAGAAGAGTTCGGGGAAATTGAAATGGACATTAGAAGCGCAAGCTGCTTTTGAAAATTTAAAACGATTGCTGACTACAGCACCAGTATTAGTAAACCCTGACTATAATAAAGAGTTCTTTATTAGATGCGATGCGAGTCTGACAGGGATAGGTAGTGTGTTGTATCAGGTTGATACAGACGGACATGAGTGTCCGATAGCCTTCATGTCGAAGAAACTTAATAAAGCTCAAAGAAACTATTCGGTTTCTGAGCTTGAATGTCTTGCGGCAATTCTGAGTGTGAAGAAATTCAGGGGCTATGTTGAAGGTCACCGATTCACAATTGTGACTGATCACTCAAGTCTGAAGTGGCTTATGTCACAGAAAGACTTGAGTGGTCGTCTGGCTAGGTGGAGCCTAAAACTCCAACATATGGATTTTACCATTGTCCACCAAAAAGGTACCCAAAACATAGTCCCTGATGCTCTATCTCGTCTTTATGACGATACACACGAAGAATTGACGGAAGCATTAACACATCACACTAACGACATTAAAATCGACAATGAAGGTTATCGGCACAAGGAATATACGGATATGATAGCTAAAGTTCAATCATCACCAAAGGACTTTCCCTCAGTTAAAGTCGTGGATGATAAGCTATACATTCGTATTGAGCCAAAACCTGATGCAATACCCAACGATGTTCCTGTGTGGAAACTCTGGGTACCAAAACCGATGACTTCCAACATGATTCAGAAACATCATGATGATAGTACTGCTGCTCATGGGGGTGTTAAAAAGACTTTAGAATTACTTCGACGTCTTTACTATTGGCCGGGCATGGCGTCACAGGTACACAACTATGTTGTGTCCTGCGACACATGTAAACAAACAAAAGCCACGAATCAGATATTGCGTCCTCCGATGCAATATCAATTCGAAACAGCACGTCCATGGCAGAGAGTCTATATAGATTTTTTGGGACCGTACCCTCGTTCAACACTTGGGAATACGGTGTTATTGGTAGTTCTGGATCATGCTACGAAGTTTGTACTACTGAAACCACTTAGGAACGCAACTTCACCGAAGGTGAATGCTTTTCTAAAGAACGAAGTGTTTCTTACATATGGGGTACCAGAGTTTCTGCACAGTGACAATGGCAAACAATTCACTAGTAGGAACTTTCAAAGTCTTTTGTCAGATTTCGGCATTAAACACATTAGGACCGGTGTCTATAGTCCTCAAAGCAACGCGTCAGAGCGGGTCAATAGGTCAGTTCTAGCAGCAATTCGAGCGTTCATAAAAGGTCAACATACCAAGTGGGATTCATTAATTGGTGAAATCGCTTATGCACTGCGGGCTGCAGTACATTCAGCTACCAAGTACTCACCTTACTATCTATTATTTGGTCAACATCCAATATCGGTTGGAAATACTTACCAATTGTTGAGATCACTACACAAGCTTGGTGAAGATGCTGGTGAGGAAATAGAACGCGCTGATCATTTGACTCTGCTCAGGAATCGAGTTCAACAGAATTTGAAAGCAGCTTTCAAGAAATCGCAACATCAGTACAACCTGCGATCTAAACTACGGACTTTTCAACCACAACAACGTGTGTTTGTACGGCAACATCATTTGAGTGACGCTACCAAAAAGTTCTCGGCAAAATTGGCTCCAAAGTTCTTACCTGCAATGATTAAGACTAAGATTGGAAATGTACTCTATGAGTGTATAGATATGAGCGGTAAGAGTCTTGGAGTCCATCACGCGAAAGACATCAGAGAATGATGTCTGTTCGTTAGGTAGGGTCGTTCCTCTGGCTGGTTGTCGTCTCTGGGGTTCACATCTTCAGCATCATATATTACTGGTTGTATCGAGGTTTCAATGGTGCTGACGTTAGATGGATGGATGATCGATTTCGGTACTCACTGATAGTTCCTAGGAACTTCATGAGTATTGAAATTGATCATCGACCCTGACGCTGGTTACCATTGGTATCTCGATCCCAGATACAGTTTAATAGGTGGAAGTAGTTCGGTGGTTTTCTGTCATGGAGGGGATGGCGATGTTTTTGTGATTTCAAGAGTAAAAATCTTGGTTTCTACCTTGAATTCATGGTGTAACGATCGCAATAATCGCAAAACAATAATAAAGCCAAATTCATCTTCGTTTTCAATTCAATAAAAATGTATTTCATTAGTTTCCATTCATTTTCACTTTAACAATAATTTAAAATTTTCTAATACTTAACTGCTAGTTAAATTTCAATTTTACTATAAAAAGCAACGAACGTACTAAATTTTTATTTCCAATTCTAACAAACAGATGTCGTTATTAATCTTTATTGAATTTTTTTTTTTAGTATTACCCGAGCTATTTTGACATGATAAGATGTCAAAAAGAATTAACAAAAACACATTTTGTTTTTAGAAATAGGTCATTCTGTTTTTGAATCTTAAAATAAAATGTTCAATTGAGTTTGTGAAAACATTACATAAAACTAGATTCATTAATGTGTTAAGATATATGTGGGCTTTTTTTAAGTTAATTGCTAACTAATGTGATGTGAAATAATACAAGTCCATCAATTACAAAATATTATAAGTCAAATTTACAATGAAATTATTATTGTGTTATGGTTGTAAACATTAATAAGAATACAAATAAAAAATTTATTATGGCCAATTGTGACTTGTAATTGTCCATTTTATAAGAAGTTAACATTAATGAAAATGTTTCATCCTGTGACACCAGATGTTCTTTGTTTTCGATATATATAATACAAATCTGGATTATCAAAAAGATGTCAAGGTTTTTGATTAATAATAGCAACAATAGTAGTGGTGCGTAGTTCCAAATGGATATTCTATATTTCAAATCAGGAATTAAACAAATATTGGCTTAAAGGAATTCACTGGGTACCCGAAATAATATCTCTGCTTATTCAGAACGAAATTTAACAACTTTGGAGCGTGGTATTGCAACTGGTGGAAACAGCATCAACAACAGAATATAAAATAAGGTTTTTATTATTTATATTATTATGATTACTATTTTTTCGTTAGATTTTTGTACTTATTAATTTTTTTTGATGGAAAAATAAATTCCAGCTATAAGAGATTTCCAAAGTTAAGTTTCGTTTGGGGGATAAACGGCATCCCGGGTAAATTAATTTAGTTACCAAAGGTCCAATTGTTATAATATATATATATATATATATATATATATATATATATATATATATATATATATATATATATATATATACATATATATATATATATATATATATATATATATATATATATATATATATATATATATATATATATATATGTATATATATATATATATATATATATATATATATATATATATATATATATATATATATATATATATATATATATATATATATATATATATATATATATATATATATATATATATATATATATATATATATATATATATATGAGTGGTCCAAAAAATATTTTTGTTGAAATTATATATATATATATATATATATATATATATATATATATATATATATATATATATATATGTTCATGGTATATTTATATATATTCATGTAGTATTTTGCTTGTCGGCAATTCTTCTACAGAGTTACGTCATTTACTTTCTGGTTTTCCTTAAACATAACCCGTCATTCAGTTGGAATATTGTTGATTTTAAAGTGAACAAAGAAAGTAATCTCAATGCTAGTTCTAAATTACTTCGCAAATTGCTTTAATTTTATCCACTATAATCACTACCCGAATTTCAGTTTTAATCAAACGAGAGCTACCCCATGTATATTTCTAAGCTACACGGTTAACTTGTCCCGATTCGGTCTTGTCCAATATGTATAATTTATTTCTTTTTTTTTTCAACTAATTCACGGCTACAGTTATTTACAATTCACAAATTTTTCTAATGTACCGGCACGTTTCACAACAAACAAACAAAAATTTCTCTAGCTTAAAATTTAAAAAAAAAATGTTTCTCATTCTCACCTTGATCTAAATAATATATGATTACTCAATAATCAGAGATCCTATCCTCCTTTTTAAGGCAGAATCAAATACGATTTAATGGCTGGATAACACAATTTCAAAAAAAATAATTTTACTTTATATGCACTTGAGTAACATCATGTTTGCCACTCAATACTTTTAATTTAGCTGTACAATAAAAAACTTGCCCTTCTTACACTCACTTATGGACAACACGCATACATTTATATCTATTTTATTTGTTTGTTCTTCTTAACACGATTTGGGTTTGTTTGAGGTTATTTTCTCTGGTTAATTTTGTCATATGGACATGAATTGACCGTATTCACCTGTTGATAAGAACATGAATTTCACTAAGAAAAAAAATATGAATCTTCTATTTACCTATCTACGTTATGGATTATTTACTTCCTAGCAATTCTTCCTAGCATCCAACGATGAAGATTTTTTTGCCAGCCACCACAAATGACGAAACAACTGCTAACCTCACAAGCAAAACGTCAAACCTCAAATCTAATAAAATAAAATGTGCGGCTCAGAGGAAAAGGACTTCTATCGGCTGGTATTTATAGTTTAAAAAGGCCGTTTTTAAACGACAACCAAAAAATGGTAGACATTATCTGGTAGATTTTTAACGATAATTGAAACCCAATAAGGAGATTGTACAACTGCTTCGTAACAAACATGAAAAAAAAAATATGTAAAGGATAATTACGAATTGGATGTAAGAAATTGTGTTTGAAAAGGGTAAAAATAACTTCGAAAGTTCTTGACATTAAAGTGAACGAGAAGTAACACATTGAGTTTGATCTGTAAATCAGTGCATTTTTTTTCTTTTTGGGAAAATAGAGCGATTCTAAATTAAGGAGATTGTACAACTGCTTCGTAGATTGTACCACTGCTTCGTAACAGATGCAATAATGTTGTCATGAACTTCAGTAGAATCAAAGGAAACACGTTGATGTTTTTTTAGTTTTTTTTTAATTTTAGTTGACTTAGTTAAGTTTTAAACCAATTCTGTATATTTTTAGTAATTGATTTTTATTTTATTCTTCAAACTAAGAAATTGGTTCACTAAAAACCAAATAGTTAAAAAAATTTTAATTTTGTGTGTTAAAAATTTGTTAAAGGGGTTAAGCTATGTTGCGATTGGACCCTTAACTGTAACAGCTAAAATCTATTATTACTTTAAAAAACTACATTTTCTTTTGTGTTCAAAAGCAATATTCTTATAACTTTTATCATCACAACAACATTATGCAAAATCTTACTTCTTCAGTTTGTTGTTAATTAAAACAAACTTTGTTTCGCAAATATGTGTATCGCCGTATAAATTAAATATTTAATTCATTACATTGTCATACTTATGTATATAACATTGAGCTTAAACAGTTGATCCGAAGTTATTTGTTATTGTTTTATTTTACATATTGTAATAAACTTCGTCCAGAATGGGTTAATTTTATTTACTCATTCATTAATTAAAAGTTAACTCCTTTTTCAATCTTTTACTTGTATTGCAAATTGTATTGCATAAATTAATGTAAATTAAATTTGTTATACAAATGTTTACATTACTGGATTAAAAGGAGTTACCTAATACATCTTGCATAAATTAAATTTGAGTTCGCTAATACAAATGCAAGTATGAATGAAAACAGGTGTGGCCTATTTCAGATGTACGGACTACGTAGTATTGATTTCTAGTGGATTATAGAAGTTTCGATTTATTTATTTTTCGATATAAATAAGCAAACAAAAATATCAGAGAGTCAGTTTTACTTTTGCAATTAAAAGTGTTTTACAAATATTCGAAAGTATAAGGAATAATCGGTGGTACTTGAGCCTGGGTACTAATAGTGAAAGAATCTGAACTTAGTGGAACAGTAAATACAGATTTTACAATTCCGAATATTGTTGATTCAAATTGCGGAAAAGCAGTGAAGTTTATGGTACATAAATTGGAGACCCTGGAATTTATTGTAAGGAAAAACGGAAGCTGCTGTAATTTGTTGACAAATAAAGTTTGAGATTCTGTTAATCAAAGATCTGTCTTTTTACTGTCGTGTTTGTTCAATAATCTAAAAGAACCAACGAAGAGTCGTTACAGTGGTGTCAGAAGTGGGATTATTGAAACAATGGTCAGGACAGTAAATATTAGTGATCTCAGCCAGACCCAGCTGAAGGACGAGTTGAAGAAAAGGAATGCTCCAATCCATGGAACAAAGGTAGAACTTGCATTTCGGCTGCGTAAAGTTTTAGAAGAAGGAGGCCAAAACACAGAGGTTATAGAAATAGAGCCGGAGGAAGCTCCGATACAGAATGCCCCAGCAATTGATCCGATGATGGTGTTGATGAAAGAAATGATGGCCCGACAAGAGAAACTGGCAGCAGAACAAAACCTAGATCAACAACGACAACTTGCTGACCTGATGGCCCAACAAAAAGTAGATCAACAACAACAACTAGCTGATATGATGGCCAAACAAGGAAACGAGCAACGACAACAGTTTGCTGATATGATGGCAAAGCAAGAAAGTCTACGTGAAGTAATCGAGTCACGTATATCCAGTGCAGAGGTCAAAATCAACAACATGGAAAGGGAGTTGCGGAAAGTTACCGAGGAACATGAAGAGAAACTACGCAAACTTTCAAGTGAATTACGCCAAGAAATAGCACAAGTAAAGTCAGGTAACATGATCATTCCATCAACTACTTCAGCTCCAGCTAGAGTGAAAACACCCGCATTTGATGGATCTACATCGTACCAGATATTTAAGATGCAATTTGATATAGCAACAACTGGGTTCGATCACCAGCAAAAAGCAAATGCGCTTATATTGGCATTGAAGGGACCCGCTGCTGAAATTTTGCAGACACTATCAGCGACAGAGCGTAATTACAACAAGCTAATGGAGGCCTTAGAAGTAAGATATGGGGAAAGTCATATGCAAGCTCTCCATCGCATGCAGCTCAAGACACGTAAACAAGGAGTCAGCGAAACTTTGCAAGAATTAGCGGCTGACATTGTGAGACTGGTTAATCTATCATATCCGAATTATAACGCTGAACATCGAGACGAACTGGCAGCTGATACATTTATCAATGCTCTTCGAGATGTGCATATGAGAAATCAGCTGTATCTAAGCGGGAAGAAACTACCTGCGGAAGTCTTAGCATTGGCCTTACAAATGGAAGCTGGAAAAAGAGCGTATGGCTCAGATAGAGTACGTCAGATGGAAGTTGCTGAGAAACCACTGAAAGCAGCGCTTGATGAAGTGATCATGCGTGTCAAAAGTTTGGAAGATAAGCCTGAACGAAATCAACGAAGAAGATCTAGCAGAGTAAGATGCTGGAATTGTGGGCAGTTAGGGCACATCAGACGGGAATGCAAAACACTAATAGCAGCAAAAGAAGGAATAGTTCCAGGCCGGTTGATGAACCTTTCAAACAAGCAAGTGGATGTCAAAAAGGCAGGAGATTGCCACGTTGAACACCGTAAGAAAGGAATACATTGTAACGCTGACGATCGTTCAAGAAAACCCTGTATTGAGGAGCGCAAGTCATGTAGCAGGACTGAGAGAAGTCAAGCAATGACAGTGAAGCAAATTAAGTTCCAAACTCCTGACGATTGGTGTACCGAGGCAATGAAAAGAGAGCAGCAAAAGGATCCAGCTATGGCACCGTTATTGAAATGGAAAACTGAGGGAAGGCGACCGGAGTGGAAAGAGGTAGCACCTTTAAGTACGGAGGTGAAATGCTACTGGGCGCAATGGGACTCACTATTGATGGATAACGGGATACTAAAAAGGAAATGGGAGTCCGCTGATGGAAAGAAAGTGTTAGAGCAACTGGTGTTGCCATCAAGTCGAGTAGAAGAGGTACTGGGAAAGCTGCATGGAAGTATTTCTGGAGGACACCTGGGAGTCAATAAAACCCTGGCTAAAGTAAGGGAGAGGTTTTATTGGGTAAGGTATCGAACCGACGTAGAGCAATGGTGTCGGCGATGTGATACTTGTGCGGCGAGCAAAGGACCAAAGACTAGAACTCGAGGAGAGATGCAGCAATACAATGTGGGAGCCCCAATGGAGAGAATTGCTATAGACATCGCGGGGCCATTTCCGGAAACTACAAAAGGTAACAAATACATCATGGTGGTCATTGATTACTTTACAAAATGGCCGGAAGCTTATGCAATACCGACCAGGGAAGGAATTTTGAATCTCAACTGATGGAAGAGCTGTGCAGAACACTCGGCATTAGAAAAACACGAACTACACCTATGAACCCACAATCGGATGGCATGGTAGAACGATTCAACCGAACCATGGAAGAACATTTGTCAAAGGTAGTAGAAGCCAACCAAAGAAATTGGGACAAGGATCTTCCGTTATTCTTGATGGCCTATCGTAGCGCAGTGCACGATACGACAAGTGAAACGCCAGCGAATATCATGTTCGGAAGAGAACTTCATCTTCCTAGTGACATCGAGTTTGGCATCCCTGGAGGTCTGGTATCCACGAAAACAGATTATGTGGGACAACTAAGGGAGAAGATGAATAAAATCCATCAGCAGGTTCGAGACCACATTAAGATTGCCAGTGACAAAATGAAAACCAGGTACGACATAAATGCAAATAGTGGCGGTTTTCAAGAAGGAGAATTGGTATGGCTATACAACCCCAGAAGAACTAAGGGAAGATCACCCAAGCTGCAGCCAGATTGGGAAGGCCCATATAAAATAATCAAACGAATTAATGATGTCATCTACCGCATACAAAAGGGACCCCGTACCAAGATGAAAGTGATACATCTGCAAAGGTTGGCACCGTACCAAGGTAACAGCACCAATGCGATCTCTGATATTGTTCGGGACGAACAAAACTAAATGGAGGGCAATGTAATAAACTTCGTCCAGAATGGGTTAATTTTATTTACTCATTCATTAATTAAAAGTTAACTCCTTTTTCAATCTTTTACTTGTATTGTAAATTGTATTGCATAAATTAATGTAAATTAAATTTGTTATACAAATGTTTACATTACTGGATTAAAAGGAGTTACCTAATACATCTTGCATAAATTAAATTTGAGTTCGCTAATACAAATGCAAGTATGAATGAAAACAGGTGTGGCCTATTTCAGATGTACGGACTACGTAGTATTGATTTCTAGTGGATTATAGAAGTTTCGATTTATTTATTTTTCGATATAAATAAGCAAACAAAAATATCAGAGAGTCAGTTTTACTTTTGCAATTAAAAGTGTTTTACAAATATTCGAAAGTATAAGGAATAATCGGTGGTACTTGAGCCTGGGTACTAATAGTGAAAGAATCTGAACTTAGTGGAACAGTAAATACAGATTTTACAATTCCGAATATTGTTGATTCAAATTGCGGAAAAGCAGTGAAGTTTATGGTACATAAATTGGAGACCCTGGAATTTATTGTAAGGAAAAACGGAAGCTGCTGTAATTTGTTGACAAATAAAGTTTGAGATTCTGTTAATCAAAGATCTGTCTTTTTACTGTCGTGTTTGTTCAATAATCTAAAAGAACCAACGAAGAGTCGTTACAATATACACAGAAGAAACGAAATATATTTAAACTAAATAAAGAAACAGAAAAAACTGGTTAAATCAAAATAGCTTTACAGGGTGATTTATTTGTAATTGAATTTGATAGAACCGTTTGTTTTGGTAAATTCCTATACGAGTGTTGAGTAACCATATGCTTTTTTTGTGTTAAAAAAAGAGCCCAACAAACGACTGGGATGGCTGGAAATTTTTTTGACAATCGTAGATGTTGTGGAAAGCGACATATTTTTATATTAAAGCAGACAATGTTTACATTGAAACAAAAAAATAATATTTTTGATGCTCGATCTAAATGATCATACTTTTTTAACAAAGAATCAAGTTTTGGATATTTCACTGGATACTAAAGTAAAACGTTGTGTTTTCTTTTTTATTTGTTTTTCTTTGAACTGATGTTCATTTAAACGATAATTAAAAATTAACAGAAAAATTTCTGATAAAAGTTTTTTAAAAGGAAGAATTGTAAAAAGTGGTAAAAATTCCGTAGGAATTTGGTAGAATATACTATTAAAAGTAAAACCTTATGTCTTGTTTAAAAAAATTAAAAAAACTGTTAGCAATTGTTTTCCTCTTCGGGGTAAACAGAAACATTTTCAAGGTGTCTGATTCGGAAGAAAGATATGACGCTTTGCGACTGAGAAAAAAATTGATATTACTACTACAATTAAAATTTGGATACTATATTTGTAACCCATAAGGATCCTGTATCAATACTCAATTGGAATAGTGCTACGTTACGTGCATACAACTACTAAGATACACTTATATTACCATCAATAAGGTGTATTGCAAGTAAGACAAGCTGATGGTCGTGATTATGAACGGAATAAAATCAAGGACTGTCAACGGGTAACATCAATAATGTGCCTATAGAGATCTTTCCGGTTCAGATGAAATGTTGTATCACTCTTTATTCTTGTTATATTTTATTGTCTGTCCCGGTAGAAACCGAAAACTGGTTTCTAGCACAACTTTGATTTAAAACACGAGCATTCCACTAAAATCATCAATTAAATCTTGCACAATAAAAATAATAATTGGAACTTATTTTGGACAATTAAAAATCATAACAGAATCTGCATGATATAATTGTTGCATAATTACATTTCTAAAAACATGAAAAAATCTGCAAATTTAAAGCTAGAAACAATAAACCGTCAAACTAGTTTACTACTTTGAAATATTTAAATTAACAGACAACACACATTTATTTTTGGTGATATACAGAACAAATACCTGTGTGTATGAGCATTACCGTTTAACTAAGACCGAACTACCTGTGTAGCGAATACCAAAATAATGATTTAACGTAGTGGCTTAGAAAACCAATACAGAATCATAAATACCGTGATAAAAGTATTTTTTATTGAGAATTTTGCTTTCTGCGGTCGCAAGTTCATCTATTCTATGTTAATACCAGATTGATTTCAGATATATTTATGTCATATTTTATTCAGATATATTTATGTCATATATATTATGTCACTTTATGTCACTTTAACTACTTTTTGAAGTAGTTTACGCTACGTCGTTGCTTTTACTACAATCCTTCCTCATGAAAAAAAAATGTGTTCATTGTTGGAAAAATTGGAAACAAAAATTTTTAATAAAGTAGTTAGCGATGAACACGAATTCTACCAAATTATGTATTCTAAATTTTATGGGACTCGTTTTATTTGCTTACAAAATTTTATTCAGTTTAAGTTATAAAAGAAAATGATTTCTGGATGTTTACTGTTAAAAATAAAATGATGGCTTGTTTTATTTTTTTTAATGGATCTTGATAATTTAATCCCCAGATAAAATAAATAGTTGAACTTGAAAAAAAATGTTTGTTAATAAATATGATTAGTTAGTTCGTCCGTATTTACGTAATACTATCTGTAATATTGGCATCGTTAAAAAATACGTTAATAAAAATAAATAATACAAAATACGAAAATATTGGCATCGAATGTTGTGAAAAATTAGAAAGGTTAGGTTTAGGAATATTTGAAAAGAGAAAACGATGGAACGGATGATATATCAGAAGATGAAGGCAATAGAGTAATTTAAGGTTTTGGTTTTGTGGTATATTGTTCTTTAGTAATGTTAGTTGAGAAGGTATAGGAGTGTTTGTCATACTGTGTGAAATAGTGTATGTTGTAGGTGAAGAGGTGTAGTTAAATTGGGAAGATCTATACAGATTAGAATCCACATTTGAATTATTATTTGCAAAAATTAGCGTTGTAGATTGGGAAAAGAGAAGGGGCAAAGAAGGGGCAAATTTTTTCCCCAGAAAAATCAATTGAATTGGTGACGACCTAAAATGTAGAAATATGAACCCGACCATTTTTGATCAACTTCGTACTTGACATACAAGTAGTGTAGGTGAAATAAAAAATAAGCGTTGTTTTTAGAAAAATTTTAGTATGTTTGAATCGAGAACAGAATTCAAACCCACGCTAACTTTGAAATAAAATTGAAAGAGAACGTCTCACCCGATATCAACGGTCATATGTGCGTGCATTGGAAAGGAAAAAAAGACGAGTTTAATGTTTTAATCATCTTATTTTGCCTAACTTTTACTAAATGAATTACCAAAACTTCTATTCGGTATATTTAAAAAAATTTTTTTTTGGGCCAAAAATCAGCAAAAACTTTCAAAAATGGTAAGAGATAACCTATGTCTTTTAAGATCCAGAGAAACTAGTTTTCCAAAATCATTAACAGTGCCTAAACTGAGAGATAAGACTAAAACATGCAACATACTGAATTGCGGGATGGAAGTTTTTTTGACAGAAATATCGACAGTTTACCCGTCAAAAATTTTTTTATTCTATCGGTTATGGAACACCTCAATTGTTTACTTTTCAATAGAGGCTTGCTTAACTGTAGAATTTTGAAACCAAAGTATTGAGGTTACTCATAGTTGCGCCTTAAATTAACCACTGGGCTATACAAGTATAAAAGAGATGAGCTACAAAAAACAAATAACTAGCACTTCGTAGATTAAGCTACTGTATATTATTAAATTTTCTAATAATTTACACCAACAAGTGAATAAACATCTTAATTAACTGATTGACTTAACCTTCCATGGCCTTTTCAATACAAAAAGTAATCATTTGTTGTTTATTACAAAATCAAGAGAATATTTGCTTTAGTCTTAAAGTTTTAGTCTGATTAGCAACTATGATGTTCAAGAGTCTTTTAATTTTTATATCAGTTTACGTTTTTTCAGTCTCATGTGATAATCCATCATTTGATTATTGTGCTCTACAATCAGAAAAATGTTTCAAACATGTTGCTTGTGAGACCAATGATTTGATTGATATTAGTAAAAAGTTTAACTTCACGTTACAACCGATTCCCAATGCTTTGAAAATCAAATTTTTAGATGCTTTTAATCAAAAGAAAAATGAAATTGCAAAAGGTTTGACATTGATACCACAAGGAGCAAATGTGAAAGTTTTGGTAAGCTAAAATTAAGATTTATTAAATATTCAGGTGACATCAGCTTTGTTTGTAATTCAGACTTGGAACGACGAATTGGAACGATTGGCTAGAAATTATCTTCGAGTATATGGAAACAGAATAGCAGAGATTAAACTTTATGTTGATTCTGGTAAGTTGATCATTATCTGAAATATTTAATAAGAAAAGAACTTTAAACCAATCCATTTTTATTTATAGAAAGTTTTAAGTTCACTGATCGTGAAACCTATATTCTTTCTGTTACAAAAGATCCGGAGCAAATAATTCAGAAGATGTTCAACGACACGGACATCTTTCATGAAAAGTAAAAATTTTAATTTTAGAATATTTACATATTTGAAATTGGTTGATGTTGAATTATTATTTTTAATATTTTTTTTAGCGACGTAAATGATTTGAGGCGGTTAACGCATCTGGAAGGAGCGGCATGCTACTTTGTAGTTGCACCGGATACCACAGATGGCTTTGGAACTATGGTCTGTTTGCTTGGCTACAACAAAGAAGAAAATGTTGTTCGTACAGTTTATGAGGAAGGTAAACCATGTTCCAAGTGTTTGAACAATGGTGAATGTGACACAATTTATACTGGATTATGTAAATAATTATATAGGTGTAAAAAAATTGCTATGAATACATAGACGCAAAAGTTTTGAATCTCTTTTCTATTTAAATAACGAGTTTTTCGAGGCATTTTCGAATATATATCATGGTCAGAACTTACCACCCAGGCTCCAAAAGCAACGATCTGGTTCTTTCTTTTATTATGTAGTATTCTAAGTCGTGATGTATCCATCTAGGGATTGCAATCCCGGGATTTTTTGCTTCACAAATCACGGGATTGGTGAAGCGAAAAATCCCGGATTGCATTCCCTATATACATAATTAAAAGAGTCTTTTTAGGCTAGAGTTTTATTTTATGTGGTCTGTAAGGGAGTTCTTCTTCAACTTGTGATTTCACTCTTACCAGCATTTGTTTAGCTCTTCAACCTGTTATTTTTTTGAATTTTATATTAGTTTTGGTACTTTTATTTTTCTTCATTATGTTCCCACAAATAAAATGGAAAATGTTGGTCTACCTTCCAGACCCCCCCCCCCCCCTACCCCTCCCCCCTCACCCGATAATTTTTCAGTGTTTTTTTATTTAAACTTAGATATTGTATAGTGTATATAGATAGATATCAGAAGATACGATGCTAATTATTGATACTCTGGTGTAACGTGCAAAGTTTTCAGGCTGAGGCTTAATCGATTTGATCGAGGCAAATGCCCGTCATGTATAATGTATTTGTAAAATTACGTTAAATCATCGACTTACAAGGAATCAAGCTAATTAGTAAGATTTGAATCGCCGATTAATAGGTTTATTCTGTATAGAATCAAGACACTTCAAACTACTTTTATGTATGCTGCACTCTATATGTGAGAACAATATTCCATGCAGGGACGATTAATTCTTTAAGGAAGCCGCATTGTATTTCATATTATTTTTGACGACTTAAGAAGCTCATAAAATGAAATTAATGAATTTCTCAAATATTTTAACAACAACCGACAAGATTTATGTGGGTTTGTAATTTGATGGGTCCGCTCTAGAACCTTTTTTGGAACTGCTGTAAACTAGCCATTTGCCAAAAAATTCTCTTCTTATATGACAAATAGAAGATTTGATGCTATAATACCTTAGCAAATGTTTTAAGAATAATTGAAGGAATACTATCTGGCCCAGATGTCTTATTATTTTCCGGATTATATTTTTACGAAAATGATCCAGTTCATTTTGTTAGAAACTATAGGAATTGGCCTAGGTTACAAATTAGGCTCTACTAATGGCTTTATAAAAATTGCGTGAACCATCCTGGGTTGCTCAGCAAATTTAGTAGCGTTTTTCGTAATAAATAGATATTTCTTTGCATCTATTAGTTTTCTACATATATTTCTTTCTCTTTGTTATAATCTAAGGTTTTCATCAGGTTTGTTTTGGTTATACTTTCGAAAAGCATTTTTTAAAATATTTTATTGCATTTTTACATTTACTCGAAACCCATATATCAGTCTTCGGAACGATCTATTGGAATAAACTTGCCCGTTCCCGCATGTATTATTTCTGAAAAGTATATGCAGAAATGTTTGAATTAATTGGCCCCTGCTAATCTACAGTTTTATAATCTCAAACAAGACTCGGATCAAATTTAATCTGTTTAGAATTTAAATATGTTAAAATCAAATTATGATCCTCTAAAAAGTGATACTCTAAATTGTACCAACGAAAGATCTTTTGTCAAAAAAAAATAAAGCACTTTGGCCAGGATTGTCAAAAACTCTGGTAGGTTGGTCCATTATCTGAGTTAAAAAAAAATTATAATAAAATAATAATATAATAATAAAATAGTATAAATTTTGTTTGGCCAGAATGTTTTCAATAAAATCGTTCCCTTCTCAATAACGGCATCCCAACAAAAATATTTGTTTTCCAAAACAGCCAAATTGGCCCATAGAAGCAAACGTAGATTATGTAACATTTAGATCCATAACAAAAACCCCTTAAATCGTTCCCACTATCTAAAAGCCAATAAGATATCGAACCAGATAATCAAAAACAAAAAAACAGGATTTAGCAGAGTGAAAGCGGAAAAATTTCTACTATGTTCATTTCTGAGAAAAGTTTTTACTGTGCTATTCATCGTCACTGACGCAGCAAGAAAAGTCGCGTTGCTCGAGGAACGATTTATTTATTTTTATTTATTTTATTGTTAAGTAAAAGAAACCTATCAATTTAAATAGCCATATGAGCAAAAATGCTATTACATGGCATACTAATAACAAATTACAATTACACAAAATCAATAAAAATTAACAATTAACAATTACAACAAGTACAAAACTCGACCGTTTTGGAAACTCTTAAAGAAATGCCCCAAATCCAGTGTTCAGGAGTGGAAATAAAAGATCATGACTTGCACCTCCTTTCACCCAAATTTTCTACAAATCCTATAAATCTGGTATTTTTCTCTTTCATGCTAGAAGCTAGCCAATGTCCAGCCCGTTCCTAAAAATGAACATTTTGCAAAATGTGATATTTCAAATTATAGATCAATAACCTAAATCTTAGTCATATCTAAAATAAACGAACATTATATTTATACACACATGTCCAAATTTGTGGAAGGCATCCATTTGATATCTGACAGCCAATACGGTTTTCGCAACAAAAAATCAACAACCGATCTATTGAGCTATGTCACACATCGTTGGAACAGAACACTTGAAAAAGATTGTAAAACTTATGTTATCGCATTAGACATCTTAGAAGCATTTGATCGAATCTGGTGTGCCAACCTGATCAACAAGCTCGTTGCGTACGTATTTCAACCTGAAGTCGTAAGATTCACAATTTTCTCACCGACCGATACATTTCGGTATCCATCGATGACTTTTCCTTTGACTCGAAATTAATTAACGCTAGTGTATCCCAACGCTCATTTTTATTCCCCAGTCTATTATTAATTTATATAAATGCACTGTTGAAAATCACCAGTAATCCGATAAATAGTTTTGCTTATGATTATCGACTATCGTACACTGCAAAAGTCATTCCTCCCTATATTTTTAAAGTGTAAAATGCAAATTATAGGTAATCGAAATTTAACATCAAATTTTGCTTGTCGCACATTGTCGCACTGTTGCTGATCTGGTTGTTTTTTATAAATATCGTCATCGTAGTGACATAATTCAGAGGGTTTTCTTTGTACAAATTTTACAAATGGAATGCTTTGCTCGAATCAAAAGTCTTGGGGACGTTCAATCCATAAAAGCTTAAAAAACATTCATCAATACCTCAGAATGCAAGCTGTTGTGAGACCTAGGTCTTGGAAGGTATCTATGTGTTGTTGTGACAAATATTGTAATTTCTATAGCATAACACTTTTTATTAAAAAAAACTACTTTGGACCTCTCCCCCTAAAACATTTTCCGTGTGCGCCCCTGTATATGTTAAACTTTAAGTTTCAGCAAATAGAAATAAATTGAAAACTCAAATTTAAAAAAAATATCATGGATATTTGGATAAATTCTTTTTGTTCTTCAATCATCCATTGATAGCAAAGGAGCATAATTTTGATTAATTTTTTTCAATTATTTGGTAACAATAAATATTTTATGAAATTGGAAGAAAGAATCTTTATACTAAAATGTACGCAAACAAACTTTTATGAATATTTTGCATAAATTTCCACAAACTTTTGAGTTTGATGATTAAAAAAAATATAAAAAGTTTATAATATTAATTCGGTTGAATAAAGTTATTAATATTTAAAAATTTTATCTGGTTTTGGAATATATAAAACTCCTCAAAGTGGAAAACTCCTCAAAAGTTTGGACAGTTTATTTTACATAATTTTGATTGTGTTTAGGAGTATTTAAGAATATCACAAACATTTAAGTTATTAAATTTCACAATTTTTATGTTTATCATTAGCTGACGCATAAAGGGGCAGTTTTTCTTGATTTGAATTTTTTTTAATTTTTGATCTACGGAAGTAGCACCCTCGCGTACTCCATTTCCCGCTGTTGACATTAGAGCTAACCTGAGTATCACTGACATTTTAATGCAAATTTTTTGTAAGCTCCTGATAATGATGTGAAAATGATGATGCGGTTTTCTTTTTAAACAGTTAAATGTTTTCTAAAAATTGAAATATTCATAGTTTTAAGCGAACCAAAAAAAAAATGCCTTACAAGTTACAACAAACATTTTTATCTGTTTGCATTACCTGAGTCATTTTAAGTTTGTTCTTACCTCCATTGTGAATCGACTGAAATTAATCATCTACTTCTACTATTTAAAAAGAAAAATAGATATTGGCGTTATCAATTTATTACTGTCGAATTTCGAAAAATACAGTTCCAATTTGTTTCTCATTATTTCATATGTCACCCAATAAACCAATGAATTTATCTTAGATTAATATCAGATACAAACTGTTAAAAAATGGAGAAAAGAAAAACTCAAAATCAATAACAATATCCACACATAAAGGAATTTTCCGAATCCAATAAAGATGAAGGTAATGTGACAAAGAAACATTCTTTATCGTTTCGATTTAAAATGATTAGAAATTCTTTCGTTTGAGGATGTTAAAATATGAGGTATGTCCTGGTTACATTTTATGATGCTATAACAACCCAACAAATAGTCCCAAATTACATTCCAAATACCCATTTTAAGTATGATATTAAAAAATGGCAAATCCTTTGTCGAAAAAGTTAAACAATTTCTTTTTTATTATTCTCAATTATTTAATTATTTATAAACACTATTTACCTTAAACAATTTCCAAAGTACATAACATAAGTTTAAACGACCAATTTGTTAGAGCTTTTAACAATATTCATTTTATTCTGTTATTTCTGTTTTGATTTAGGTAATATTAACATTAAAAATTTATATGATAAAATATATAAATTGTACATCAACGAACTTAAAAGCTTTACAGAAAACATTCTGTTTATTTTTGGTTTTAATAAATTATTCACATTTTGCTGTAAAGTTTATTTTTGGTTAATTAAAGTTAATTATGTTTGATTAATGTGGAATGTTTTGAATTTTAAGTAAATTATAGCCGACGGTTAGGAACAACAAAAATTTCTTGTTCTTTTACAAAAGATTTAAGTTTTATTTTTATGTTTATTAGTTTTGCTCAACGTAAACTTACTTCTACGATTTCTGCGACTGCAAAAGTTTCAAGGAGTTCCGATAGATTTTTTTATAAATAATCTATTGTTCTTCTGTCTGTTTTAAAATATTTGTATATTTTTAAAATAAACAAAACTTTGAGGATGGAAAAAGGAGTTAATTGGAATAACTAACGATAAACAATTGTTTGAGTTTGGGACATTTTTTTCATCACTCGTTCTGATGATGGTATTATTACATACATGATTAAGCAATAAAATCCGGTAAGATTTAATAAAACCGATTACTTCGCAGTCCGTAAAAACTTGTAGAATTATTTGACTAATAATACGGCTTCTATAATTTTTTTCGGTAACTTCAAATGTGCCTTAAATTCCTCGTATGGTTTTTCTCTGGAATGTTGACAAGATTCAAAAATCGAAAATAGTTAATGTCTAGCTCTCATTTCTAAACGGTATCAAAAAATTAACGCAAGATTTGAATTTGACCCCATTTGTGCAGTAAATTGTTGGCAACCCTGAATAAAACATTTTGACAACTGAGAGTTTAGAGTTTAGAGTTAGTTAAAATGGAGGTAATACAACAAAGTGTTTTAATTATAATGAAAAATATCTCAAACAAAATTGACGTTTGGCGGCCCAGTTCTAAACCTTATTACAAAATTTGATCGGAACAGTCTTTTCAATTCAATAAAAATGAAACATAACAAAAATACAAACTTTTTCAAAATTCCAGAAACATTCAAAAAATTATAATAAAATCAAAAATTAAAACTTTTTCAAAACTCTAAAAATATTCCAAAAATTCTTACAAAATCAAAATACAAAGTTTTTTCAAAATTTCAGAAAATAATCCAAAAACTATAACAAAATCAAAAATTTCCAAATTTCTTTGTTCAATTTCATGTTCGATTATGTCATGCAAATAATGAATTTCATCTTTTTCCAAAAACTTGGGTAAAAAAAAGTGAAAATCATTCTTTTGACACACTTGACAATATTTGTTTGAACATAACTGATAACGCAATAATCTAGTAGTTGGTCTCACATACCCATTCCGACCATCAAGATTTCTCCAAATTCAATGTTCCTACTCATAATCACTTAAAATGAACGTTTTTAAGCAAAAAATATGCAAATTTTCTTGTTTTGACACACTTGACGATTTTTTGACACATTTCCGATACAGTTATCGAACACATCGTCCTTAGTACTCACAATTGAGTATACCTATTATTAGAAACAAAAATATTTGAAATCCCTCAAGCTGTTTTCTAGATTTTATCGGTTGTGACGAACTGCGGGCCGGCAGACGGACACACATTTTTTTTTTTGCTTTTTTAGAATCATGGTCTTAAAACGTCGAGAAATAAAGTGGGGGTATGAATTTCACTTTTGGCTCGGGAATGTAATATGTAGGTCTTTCAGGCCGAAGTAATTTACTCCTAATAATTCCTATACTATAATGCACTGTTTTACGCTCACTTAGATTTTTTTTAAAACATTACTTTTTCGACTTTAATTACTTTACGCCCTCTATTACTTTACGTGCTCTCTTTATTACTTTGTTTTAAAGTTATAATAAGAGATTAATACTTTACGCCCTCTTATTGTTACCTTACGGCCTATTTTTGTTACTTTACGTCCTCTTGTAGGAATTTTAAAAAATGTTGTATGCACGTACCACAAGTGCTAAGTCTAACGTCTCGGGCAACAAATTCTCGCTCGGGCTGAAATTTATAACTTTACACCCTTGGTATATAAATAACTATTTTGTACGAGTATACTGTAAAATGCAATTTAACGATTCAAAAATCGGGTGTAAAGCAGTTTATTTTATGTACTGCGTTCTCGAGCCAAAAATTAAATTCTCACTCCCATTTTTGGCATTTCTTGACGTTTTAGAAACTACTGATTCTTTGAAAGCAAAAAAAATATTTGTGTGTCTATCTGTCGGCCGTCCGGCCGGCCAACGAAATCTAGAAAACCGCTGGAGGGATTTCCTAAAATTTTGTTTCTAAAAATAGGTATACTCAATGATAATAGCCGAAAGGTCAATGTGTTCAATAACTGTACCGAAAGGGTGTCAAACAAATCGTCAAGTGTATCAAAACAAGGAAATTTGCGCATTTTTCTCTTAAAACACGTTCATTTTAAGTTATTACGAGTAGGAACATTGAATTTGGAGAAATTTTGATGGTCGGGATTAGTATGTGAAACCAAAAACTAGATTTTTGCATTATGAGTTTGTCAAAAAAATGTTGTCAAGTGTGTCAAAAGAATGATTTTCATTAGTTTTACTCAATATTTTGGATGAAAATAAAATTAATTATTGGTATGACATGAAATGTAGTTACACATGAAAAAAGTAATTGGATATGGAAATTTTTGATTTTGTTATAATTTTTGGAATATTTTTGAAATTTCAGAAAAGTTTGTATTTATGATTTTGTTTTAATTTTTGCAATAGTTTTAGCCTTTTAGGATTTTGAAAGAGTTTCAATTTTTGATTTTATTATAATTTTTTAAATACTTTGGAATTTTGATAAAAGTTTGAATTTGTGTATTTGTGAGTTATGAAATTTTGCAATAATTTTAGAATGAAAAAAGTTTCAATTTTTGATTTTGTAAAAATTTTCGGAATATATTTAGAATTTTGAAAAGTTTAATTTTTGGATTTTATTATAATTTTTGGAATTTTGAAATAAATTTGTGTGTTTGATTTTGTTATAATTTTTACAAAATTTTAAGCATATTGGAAAAAGCTTCAATTTTCGATTTTCTTATAACTTTTGCAATATTTTTGAGAATTTTGAAAAAAAAATTTCAAAATTTTGTAATAATTTTTGGAATATTTTTAGAATTTTGAAAGAAGTTTAAATTTTTTTTTTTAAAGTTTAAATACATTCTCGCTTTTGAGTAGTTTGTTGAGTGTCATCGTTTCATTAAATTTTATTAATTTATGAGCTGTTGTAATTTTCGGGCAACGTTTTAATGTTTCGTGTTAGTTTTGTAATAAATAAAGCAGAGATAAAAATTACTTGTACTTTCACAAAGAATTTTATGTTGGATAAACACCGTTGCCTAAAACTAAAAACAATGTCCTCATAAAAGTTTTTTTCCGAAAACTATATCAAAATCCTTAACCCAGACCGAAGTCTTGATATCTTAGAGCCTTGAGATCTCAGCCCCTCTATATTTTTCCAATTGAAATAACAATGCGTAAAACAACTATTTTACACCCTAAAGCGTTAATATTTCGAAAAACATACACTCAAAAGTCGAAAGAAAAAAAATACATTAGGCCTATTTGCAAAAGAACTTACATACATTTATTTACTAGTCCCTGGGCCCACGCCGATTTAATGTGATGATTACCACATATTTTATACTTTGTGAGGCGCCTGTCCTTGACGAGCCCGAAAACTATTGTTCTGTCATTTTTCTCGGGGTAGGGTTGATTCTTACGAAAAAATGCTTGTTTTTTGAATTTTTTTTTACGACACAGTTAAAATCTCTTTATTAAAACCAATAAATAGTACATTAAAGTATGACATTTGAAGAATATTGTATGAAATTTTCAGGAAGTTAAAAATCACGGCCATGGCAGCAATTATTCGGACGTGTCTCGGAAAAAAGTAGAATTGCGGTGCCGCTCATAAATTGGTGCTGGATCATCTGAAATCAAAAAATCAAAGTTCATTAAAAAAAATCGGCGAAAAAAATCGGCTAATTTGTTATTGTAAAACAAAAATTATTAACAAAATTTGCAAAAATGCAAAAAACTCTCCAGCGTTACCTCGTAAATTATGTACAGAAATAGTGTTCAAAATTTCAAAAGGATCGGTGCAGTAATTTTGAAGTTAGGATGGGCACCGACTTTGAAAACGTGAGTTGTGGGGAAAACGCCTTAAAGTTTTCAACACTAAAAAATCTGTTTTAAAACGTTCATAAGCAAATTTAAAAATACTCGTAGCTTCGTCAATTTTGCTCCAATCGACTTGAAATTTTGACACAATATTCTTAAAATTTTATGCATTCAATTAAAAAAATAAAAAAAAATGCAAAAAATGGCAATTCAATTCAATACAGAAATAACATTTTTTTTCGGCAAACCGCTATAAAATGGCACTTTACTGCCACTAAGGAGAAGGTTAAAGTTACTGCGACAGAAAAAGTTACTCATATTATTACGGCGGCAGAAAAAGTATTGCTATTTTTTCATTTTTTTACAGCGGCAGCAAAAGTAACATAACATAAGATTGTGAATAATATTTGTTATTTTTTCAAACCAATTGTATAACTATTCAGACAACAAAAAATAACAAACATTTTGATTGGATTATGAAATTAGGTAAGTGTAACTATAACGATAATAAATCTAAGTAACTATAACGATAATAAATCATATTATTATTGTATGACCTTTTCATTGCTTCTAATACTGAAAATTGTAATGAAGCGCTGCTTCGTTGACAAACAACGAAGTGGCATAGCAGGCCGCGTACCTAGCGAGATTGCTTTAATAGCCCCAAGCTAGCTTTAGTCCGTGGGGACGAGAAGGAAATCCTGCTGCTCCGGCACAAATAACTGTTAAGTACGCGTATCTCATAAAAACCGATTAAACAAAAAAAACAAGTGAAAGTAAGTGGACTTCGGCGACCCCCGTATACGAAAAAGAACCGCGACCACCACATCCGACCCCATATTTATTCACCCATTCACATACTCTCACACCTCATCCATTCGCACACACACAACCACATATTCCTCTACACATACCCACCCACATACTCACCTACACACACATATACACACCTACACACAATCACGTATACATCACTCCCCCATTCATACCTACATATCCATAAATATATATATATAGTTAGATGTATATCGGAAAGTGCTCACTCGGGATTTATGCCTATCCCACTCCTATCTCCTCTCTGTTCCTTTATTCCATCATCTCCAATCAATGTCCTGCTTTAATTATCCGTAAAAAAAATCAGATATATGACAGGTGTCACAAATCCCAGGAATCGTTAAGCTAGATGGAATCAGCACTGGGTGGATAATCGTGAAATAACGATCGTAAATTGTCTTAGATCACTGCAATAGTAGCGTCCAATGATAAGACGATTGTTAGCCAAGTAGTAAAATAGTAAATCCCATGGATTGGTAGATTAAATTGCGTCAGCAAGGGTTATATGTACGTTGAATAACAATCGCAAAATACGTAGAACGGAAAAAAATTATATTATCTAATCATGCAAGTCCCGAACATTTTCCTAATTTTTTATAGGTACATTTAATAATTTTGTTTTTCTTCTTTATTATATTTGAACTATTCACTAAACTAAAGTGTAACAAACTATAATCAACGGACGACACAATTTTTCTAAATATGGAATGATTATTTAAAACGGAAAAAGTTATTTAATCTAATTATACGAATCTCAAACACTTTTCTAATTTTTTGTTGTACATTTAATAAATTTTTTTTTTCTTCATTTTTATTTTAAAATGTCCGCTATGCAAAAGTTCGACGATTCATAATTAATGAAAGTGCACCACTTTAACGAACTATTTACTGTACAGTTGAATAATAAGGAGTCTAATTAAGAGACATTAAATGTCATGCACCACTTACATGCAAAAAAAAAACGTCAATCCAAAAATATTAAAACTGCTTCGTTGTTTTTTTCCTTCTTCCATCTTTTTGAATTCACAGCACCACCATCACATAATCCAATCGGAAAACAGAATTTCGACTAAGAGAAACTCTCTATCTTCAACCACGTATTTATAGTGTAAGTCACGCCGTTTGTAAACAACAACAAATCGATAAGCACGATAAGTTTGTTTCTTGGGAATTTTACTTTCGTTCATTATTTGTACCCACTAAAGAGTATATGCTCAACTAACTTATAGTAAAATTAGAAAAGATTTATGAAAAACAATATATTATGAAATGAATGTAAGAAAATTATATTTTTTTAAAAAAAGGGAGCAAAAACAACTTCCAATGTTCATGGCATTACAGTAAACGAGAGGTAACCCATTGCTTGAGTTTTTCTTGTCTTTATGGGCAATATGGTGATTCCAACTTAAGGACATTGCACAACTGTTTTATAATAAATCTAAGCGGAAATTATTGTAATAGACGACTTCGAATTGACTATAAGAAATCATGTTTGATAAGGGCGAAAATAACTACGAAAGTCTTTGTCTATGTAAACTTAATGCGCGTAGAAAAGTAGTGCGGCTCCAAATCACGAGGATTGAATATCAGCTTCATTACAAAATGTACAAAAAATGATGTGAAATGCTTTTCTCCAAGTTTCTGTAACAGATTAAATGTTTCAAGTGCTTTGTTTTTTATGAATTTTAGTGTGACACGCCTACCTTATATTGGCCAACCAACTGCCCCAACTGAAACTGCACTTCGTCAAACAAAAATTATCACAAATCTGTTTATTTGTTATTGTCAACTAATATAATGATTACGATACAACTATAAATAAAATTAAACAAAATACCGATACCTTCAGGCTTTAACAAATTACACTTTTATTGAAAATAAAACAAGCTATTACAACCCGGAAATAACAATCTAATAAAAGTTTACAAGATATGATTGTTTTATTGTAATACATATACATCTATTGTTTTAACTTTAAACCCTTTTCAACCACATAATCGACACCTTTTCCATTTTACAAATGTACAATTCTCAAATCCGATTATCAAAAGCCCAAAAATGTAATCTTAATGCTTTTATTTTCTTTTTTGTTGTTGGCTGTTATTCTATCATCAGTTCAACCCTCAATTATTGTAAAAGTTTCCACAAAAAAAATGTTAACACATAATTTTTTATAAAAAAGTAAAAAAAAACTTACAGAAGAATGTTACATAAAAGCCTTAAAAAGAAATAAAATTGATATATAAAGAAAATATATCCATCCATAAAAGGGGAAAAGTTGAAATAAGTTAAAGAAAGTTATTTATGTGAAATATGATAACAGGTAAACAGTTATCGTTGGTTTTAAAGTGGTTGAGGTTAGAATAAAAGTTTAGCTTCGATAATACGTTTCTATAGTTTGTATTCAAATTGTGTGTATGAAATTGTCATTTACACGATTTTTTTTTGACATATTCTAATATCAAATTCTAAATTCATGAGTTAACGGAGACCTTACGTTTAGGAACATATGTTTGAAAATTCTTTAACAACACACCCTTGTTCTATTTTGAATAATATTTAAAATTAAAGCAAATTTTGACAAATATGTTTCATGAAAACATTATCATAATTTCCAGAAATTTGAATGATTTTGACATTTATTGTTCAGGTGGAAAGAAATAAAAGTCTCAAACATTTACATAACAAAGATCTACCGGTACAATTTGTTTCTTGTAGTAAGTAAAGTAAATTTATATTTTATAAAGATATAGATTATTGCTCATTTATAAAATGCTTTCAAAATTGACACACATGGGAGTGAGTATTCATGATCATTTTTCAAATGTTAGTTAATATTTTAGGATTAAATCAAATATGTTGTGAAACTTAATATGATATGAAAACATATGCTTTTCGTACCAGAAGTATGTGATGTTTTCGAGTTAGTCGCCGGTGTAGCTCCGTTGATAAAGTCATAACCTTGTAATTTAAGGATGCCAAGTTTGTTTACCGATGGAAACCACTTTTCCCTTACATTATTCAGAATCTGTATTTTCAGACCTGCAGCTAAAAACTGTAATATGAAGCGGTGAAGTGATAAGTTTTTGATAAAAAGAAATAAAGAAATGTTTAACCCTTCAACGCTTTACAGTCACAGAATTTGACTGCTGGTCGTTAATAAATCATTCTGGGGCCCTATTCCTGAACACATAAATGTCATCACAATATTGTAAATTCACACAATATTGTGAATTTCGTATTATGTAACACCAATTTGGTGAAAATTTAACACAATATTGTGAATCTGACAAGAACAATATAGTTACTGTCAAAATCACAATTTTGCTTTATGTTTTGTGTGTTGACTTTTTTATACAAATTTCATCGACTGGCGTAAAAATTAATTTATAACGCCAAATTAAATCTTTAATAATATTGAATAATTAAATAATCATATTTTTATGTAAATATCATTAAAACATATTTATTTATTAAATATACTTTTTTTTTATTTTGCATCTTTTAAGATTAAAAAAGTTAGTTGTCAAAAGTACGAATCTAGTACCAAAAATCTGTTATAATTTTGTAAAAATTTGTTAAAATTGGTTTGTGTCTAATATAAACAAATATGTGTTACAAAATACCATTTTTATACAAAGTTGTTAAACATTTTGGTGAAATTGACAATATTGTCGATTGACAAATATGTGTTCGGGAATAGGGCCCCTGAATGTATAATCAAATAAAAACAGTCAATCTGAGGAAGTTCAAAGCTATTGAGCTAAGTAGTAGGATTCTATGCTAAACATATTGATTGAATCCATAAAAAATCGTTATTATGCTTTGTTTGAGTGAGAAAGCTGACGAGAATGGCAGTGTTACGATTTTTTAACTTATTCAAAAAAAGAAATTTAAAGAATCTTCATCAGTTTAGGGCATAAAATACCGGTTCAACGAAATACTGGTAAACCGAGATGTTTTACAAAACCGATAATTTATGACAGTAATTAGACAATAGATTTTTTAGATTGTGGAATGCGCCCAAATTTGTTGAAATGGAAGGTTATTGAACTTGTTGTAAATGGAAAAAAGTCAAACGCAAAAGGCGCGTAGGATATCGGTGATGTTTGTTAAATTTTTCGCAAAAACTTTTGATATAAAACATGGCGTCGTGCCACAATTTTTGCGATATCCATCATCAGCTTATCTTCGGTATAAGAATTAAACTACAAATTGTTTTGCTGCCACTTTGTTGCTATAATTTAAAATAATAAATTTTAATTTGCTAAATCAAAACAAAATAATTTAGGTTCTTGTTTTACAAGGTTCTTGTTTTACAAATAAAATTAAATATTTTCTTTAATAAAAAGAAAGTTGATGATAAAATTGTAGGTACACAGAAAAAAAATATTTGCAAATCCATCTAAACATTCATGATATGAAGTAAATGCGAATGAATTTTGGCCATTAAATCTTATTTAACAATTCATTTAATTGATTTTAAATGATTAAAGTCATAGACATTTAGCAATTCATTGAATTTTTTTTATTGATTTTTATAGTTTTTATGTTTTATTTAAAAATATTAGACAAAATGCATTATAAATTTGATGAATGATAACCGAGTAAGGATGTATGATAACCGACACATTTTCGTTAAAACTTCGGTCCTTATCTTTTCTTTCAGTTCTTGGTCCCAATGCCGGAATTTACCATTGTGCTGCTATAAGCACTAATCAATTTGCCGCCTTTTAATATAAATATTTTTTTAATCTAAAACACGTTACCCATACAAAAGTAGTTGCTTCCTTAATTATATTATATAATAGCTGTTATAAAGACGTATATATTCATTTTATATGAAAAACATAATAATAAAAAATATAGTAGTAAAAAATGCTTAAGTAGTTATTTTTACATTATATTTAAAAATAAATAATTATAGTGCCTAGTACTCATCTGCGTGACTTTTAAATTGCACAGTATCTACTTTCACATCGAGTCCATTTTTTTCACTAGTTCAGTTTCAATTGCAAATAAACTCAGTGAAGTCAGCAACCCGGCAGATATTTGTCAGGTCTCAAATAATTTCCAGGTCAGGTTTGTCCTAGTACGGATTAAGCATTGGTAGGGCAGCCTGATTGGGTTCTGGTCATGAGGGTAACATTTTTTCCATATCAGGTCCTGATTGGGATAACCTAGTCTGACTATGACTGTGATAACCGGATCTGGCTTTGATTTGAATAATCGGATTGGAATAATCCTTATTGGGGTAGACAGACAAAGCCCTGTTGTATATTTATATACTAAATATATAAATTAAATAAAATGTGATTAAAATAAAATGAAAAAGGTATAATTAGGAAAAAATAAAACACATATTGACATACATTAAAACATACCACCTTAATCTTAATAGTCTTTCAGCCGAGAAGCGATAACTACGTCATATGTGAAACTATTTTAACTACATATGTATTTCTGAAATCGATAATACCCTAGTGAATTTTAACTAAACGAAATTTTATCAAATGAAATAGGGCGTAGATCAGGATAAATAAGCCAGAGCCAAATAGGGAGATCATATATAATTGATAAGGGATAGATACGGGCTGGTACAATTAAACAGTGCAAGCCCTAGTAATATATTTCGTATCAGGCCCTAATTAGATTGCCCAGCTAAAGATCAAATACGAAAACCCAAATCAGAGCTGGATATATTCAAATAAGGTTAACACTAAGAGAGCATTCTGAATCAGACCCGGAACAGGCCCTTTCCGTAATAGTGCTTGCCCTTTCTGAACTGACCAAGCTATATAATCACTCCCTGACTGTATTCAAGCCGTAACAAATGTTTACTCAAAAAAATTCATTGGAAAGCGAAAGGTCCGCAACAAAGTCCGCAATTCCAGATTGAAATGAGGATCCAAATTCCAGGCGATCCGAATCAACGGTAAAACGTGTTCGTAGAGTAAAAAAATTAAACAAAAGAATGACACTTAAGTTAAAGCAAAAAATTGTGATATTTGGTTGATCATCCGAAAACAAATTTTATCTCGTCGCTGGTCGAGGGTGTTAAATGATAAACTAAGGACTCAGGTCAGAAGGACAACGGTTTTGGATTCCTGAGCTGGAATTGAGATAAGACTTTGTTACGGTCTACGGATATTTCGTTTTTCAAAGTAGTTTTTCATTCAATTCAATTGAATACATTCAGTTCTAGTGACTCAGTTCTAGTTCAGTGATTTTATTCATGAGATATGTTCGAAAAGGATTAATTCACAAGCAAGTGGTTTTTTCTAAATCATCATTATAAACTTGTTGAAGCGTATATCAGAATTAGTAATTCGTCTTCAGAATTAGTAAAAAAGTCATGTATGTATGCCAAATAATAAGCAGCGCATCTTTTTGCCTTTTTGGGTTGAGCTCTTAAGCCAGCTGCTTCATAACTCTTTGTCACCTTTTCAAAATAATCTTCTTTAATCCTCTATAATATCCTTATAGTTTATAAATAATCAGTCACAAATTTCATGGCAAGCAGACTATAGAGTTTCATCTGCTCTTTTGATAACTTTTTGGATGTTGTATTGTGTTAAAAACAATAGCGAAACATGCCGTTTCAACGAAAAATCAAATCATAGATATCGCTTCATCGAAAAATATCAATAAATCGAAAAATAATAAAACATTCTATCGAAAAAGCAAGGAATCCAAAATCACAACAACAAATTAATACTGTCCAAGAGCCATTGCACCGATTTTTTTTCGGCGTACTGCAATTATCACATCATCGAAGCACCATATGGTCTAAGTTCATAAAATAGAATTAAAAAAGTCCGAGCGGCAGGATGTCCGCTAGAAATAGGTAGATTTCGAGATAAGACAGTTCTGTGTACAAGTAGAATTTGATGTATCAGATTAGTTTAAACAAAACAAACTAATTACAAACAGATATCGAACAAAGTTTAAAAAGAAAATTAGCTACATATAAGCAAAACTACATCCATCCAATTTTGCAACAAACAAATATCAGATCTACCACAGAACATATGTGTGACAATTAATGACTCTATATGAAAAACAAACGCCAACCTACTCTATATCATGCAACTTACTATACTCTATGTCGTGCAATTACTGTAAAATATCAAAATAGTTTATTTCTAAGAAAAAAAAGTTTTTTTCTTCTATTCAAATCTCTTTATTTTTTTTTTCATTGACTGTTATAAGGTTTTGGCAAATTGTTTTTCTTAGGGCTTGCAAACTTTTTTGTTGTAGCCGACGAGTCAAAAATCTCTAGCTGCAGAGGTTTATGTTTATAAGAAAAGAATTAAAATGTTTCCACAGATTCTAAATTTATGAAATTTTTAAAAATATTAGTATTAAAACGGCCGTTATAACGGATTTAAAAAACCAATTTTTTTTCTAATATAAAGCCTCTAATTTCATAACCATGTGTTGGATTTAGAAGATTTACGAACTAGTCCAAGATATAAATAAAACACACATTTTCAAAAAAGTTTTTTGATATGGCTCCACAAATGCGACCGTGAGAGTGCCGGTTGTTTCAAACGCATTTTGTGTCTTACAAGCTTTGTTGTTGGAGCCGCTCAGTCAGAAACTTTCAACTGCAGAGTTCTATTTTTTGGAAGAAATTGATAAAAAAGATTTCAAAAATTCTAAACTTGTGAAGATTTTAAAAATTATAGTATTCAAACGATCGTTATAACGGATCTAAAAAACAGATTTTTTTCTAGTATAAAGCCTCTAGTTTCTTAACCATGTGTCGGATATGGCTGATTTACGAGCTTGTCCAAGATATTTATAAAACACACATTTTTAAGAAAAAATTTTTGATCTGGCCTTACAAATGCGACCGTGAGAGTGCCGGTTGCTCAAAAAAAAAATTGTTTTTGCTAACTTTTTTGCTGGAGCCGCTCACTCAGGAACCTCTACCTGAAGAATTCTATTTTTTGAATAAATGGATAAAAAAGATTCCAAAAATTCTAAATTTGTTAATTTTTTTTAAATATTAGTATCCAAACGGCCGTTATAACGGTTTTAAAACTCATTTTTTTTAGAAAAAAGGCTCTAGTTTCTTAACCACGTGTTGGATTTTCCGAAGATATTTTTAAATTTACTTTGAAATATGCACTTTCAAATAATTTTAATCGCGTGATGGAAGTAGTATCGATGTGAGCGTTAAAGGGCGCTGAATATAAAAAAACAAGGTTGTCACGTGGTTCTAAAACTTTATGATTTTTTTCTCGGAAATAGCGCCATGTAGGAAAATTTTGTACATAACAATTTCGATTTAAAATTATACGTAGACTACGAATTCATTTTTCGATTTTCAAAATTATTTGAAAGTGCATATTTCAAAGTAAATTTAAAAAAAAAAATTTAAAAAAAAACGTGTCATACAATCTGAAAAAATTATTTTAAACCTTAAAACCTCAAAATAAGGAAGAAAACTACCCTCAAAAATTTTTATCGTATTCTACGGAAAAAATTCTGACGAATTAATATATTTCTAAAAAATTTGTATACGCGTTAAACTGCCTACAAAATAAAGACGTTTGTCGTTCACGAAAAAAATTCAAATTTGTGACCGTCACCGACGGCAAAGGGGTTGGCCAAAAAATCTAAAAAAATTACGAAATCGTTTTCTAATGAAGTACTATCAATTCCCAAAATTTGGGCAAAAACAAATTTTTGGTCGTCCCACTTCACGTGGGATTTTTTTTGATTTTTTTTTTTGATTTTTTGTGGATCAGAAAATTCTTTTTGTTGTTGTATTGAATCGTCTTTTCCACTCGGTCTTTATTTTATATTTTTTGTGTTTATTTAGAAAATTATTTGAATTATCAGTTCAAACTAAAATTCATTCGGATTCTAGACCATTTTTTAAAAAAATTATTTTGGAACAACGGATCATTCGTAATAAAAAACTTCTGATGTTCTATCATAATTTGTTAAATTTTTTCAAAAAAAAGAGACTTTTCTTCTTTATTTGATGAAACGACTATACGTTTCGGAGCTAATCGGTCCAATTATTTGTTTAAAACAGTAGACTCGGTGCTTATCAGTAATCAACCTCCCTTTCCGTCGATGTTGGTGTTGTTTTGTAAAAATATACGTAAATGAATTAGATAAATAAAGATAAATGAATTAGATAAATAAAGAATTTGTTAGATAAACTAATAAATTTCTCAAACCATTTTTAAAACAAAACGTAGATAGAGCCTTTATATCATTAAGTAAACACTTAAACTTTTTTTCCAAATCGTATTAAAATTAATTTTTGATTCCACCCAATGCGTTACCCGCATTCATAAAACAATCTAAATTTAGAGGATAGAAGGATTGCTAACAACTAAATCAAATAATAACAAACAAAAAATGAAGAAAGAATATTGTTAAAGGTTTTTCTAAAAGATATTTAAGAGGATTTTTAACGTTTTATGGTTTGTTTTTTTGATTTTTTGGAATTCGTGAAGTAATATTTAACAATGTACATATAATAAATCTTCTCCAGCCATAAACCTTTAACGAAACGTAGTACTTAATCGAATGTTCGTTTAATGTTTGTTCAATTTTGTGTTTTCAACTATTTTTATGAGTTTTTGTTTTATTTTATGGCTTTCTAGTGGGATGTCAAAATAATTGTTTGACATAGGAAAAGCATCGAATGCGATGGTTTTGACTTTATTGAGCTTGTAGACTAAAAACGTTATTTCAATTCATTTGAGGAAATTATATGGAAACATATGGGAACTATATAGGACTGCTGTCTCTGGATAGGGTTTTATTAATAGTTTTTGGAATTGTTCGCTCTCGAGCACCACACACGCTTAAGCCGTGCATGCATATACAACAGAAACAGAAACCGAAACTGAATTTCATACAAATTTGACAGCAACTGAAACAGAAATCGAATTTAGAAACTGAAACAGAAACTGAAAATTCGTCTGTTTTGTCTGAAACAGAAACAATCAAAATTTAATTGTTTCTGTTCCAAAAACTGTCACATGACCAGAAACTGTCACATAATATTAATTATTATAATAACTATAAATGCTCTCGATATGAAATTTAAGATACCAAGAGCTTGTTGTAGAGCTTGTTGTAAAGGCCAAAATAAACAAAATTTGTATCAACGTTTTCAGCAATGAAGTTCATGTTCATATTGATGGCTACTTAAATATCAAAAAAAATCGCATTTGGGGTACAGAACATCTACAAATGATTATTGAGAAACAAGCGCACCCACTTATGCAATAACCGTGAATGAATCGTATTATCGCAACATGATTTAATTAAAAAATGGATTTATAATTTTATTAAATTAATTGAAAATATTTCGCTAACAACAATTTATCATGACATAACAAACACTCTCCATCTATTCTGTACTTACGTAGCTTCGTTTCTAACTAATTTCCACTTTAGACTATATATCTTAAATAAATATCTCAAAACACCAACTTAAAAATGTTTTATTATTTTCTTCTGTAAATATTTCACTTAAAACAGAATAGCTAAATTTACAATCAATTTCAAAGTTATTTAATTAAAATAAATAACAAATTTCATATTATTATTCAACTCAAATTAAAACAATTTTAATACTGTGAGATATACGAAAAAAATTAAAAGTTTTCTTAGCTCTTCTCAAGTTATACGAAATTAGCAAATTTTATTCAAAGAAATTTAAATCAAATTATTTATCTTTAGAATTTTATATAGACGTATTTTAAGGTATTGATTTTCTTATATTGTATTCAATTTTATTTTTCAACTATGCAATCAGTTTTTATTTAATTGAAATCTGTTCAAGCTATATTTAAAGATTTGGGACCGTTTTTCAAGAAGATCGGGGCGATTCCATCATTTCAATTACCTAATTTGCTCTACATCACCCATACGTTCTATATTGTTCACACTATCCCAAAGATGTGCTATTAAAGGATTCCAATCGGTCTTCCTGACGGTTTATGAACTGAAGAGTACACTCTTAAAACACTCAAAAATTAGTTTTACATTCAATAAAAAACTGATAATTCATTCCAATATATTTAATTTTAATAATTTTTTTAAAAAAAAAGTTAATTTTTAATTCATTTAAAAAAGCACAAAAACAAATCGCGTCCATCAACACCTCAGAACGCATGTTGTTGTGAAACCTAGGACTTAAAACGTTTTTATGTGTAATTGTGACCCGTAATGTAATTCCTACTGCATATAACACATTTAAACAAAAATCCAAAAATTCGTTTCAATCCACCAAAATTTTAAATAACCAAGCATCCGCAAACAATATCATCAATTCTTGCTTTGACTTATTTTATTTTTTTGTATCTGATGGAAAATCGAATCAAGATGCCCGATAATGAACGCTTTGCATTTCTGATAGTTGAATAACTATCATGAACATTAGAGGAATTGGGTGCCATGATATATTTAGTTTCCGACTAGCGCAACCTGTGAAGTCGATTATGCACTTCCTCAAACGCTGAATTGCACGGTAAAAATTTAACAAGAAATTGGATTCAAATGAATAAAGAACAGAGACTCTGACGACCCCTATAGGCGGCATCAGGACCATTACACACCACTTCTTCTACGATTACTACATTTTAAAAAAATGAAAATGTTTCACTCACCACATTTTTAGTCGTTGATCCAACTATTCATGCCTCAGTAATTTAACCAATCATAATGACTAAATAATAAATTAATAGAATAATACAACCAAACGATGCCCCTTTGGTTCGGGCGATTGTTGAATGTGAAACATGTGTAACATGTGAAAAATAACACAACCATCGTTGCGTCAATGATACAAGGCCTTATTCTGGAAAACCAAAAAATAACGGTTGTTTGTAGTTTTAGTAAATTTGGCTAAATAATAAAACTTTAAAATATAAAAAACCCAAGCGGCAGGATATCCGCTAGAAATAGGTAGATCAGACAGGATAAGACAGTTTTGTGTACAAGTAGAATGCGATATATTAGATTAGTTTAAATTAAAAAATTACAAATACAATTATGAAACGGATTATGCTACGAACTAGAATTATCAAACGGATTATAGTACATTATGATGCTAGGACGTAAAGATAAAGATTTTGGACGGATGTGGAGTTTGCAAATCGAGGCGCTAGCCGAGATTTGCACCCACATTAAGTCCAAAATAGCTTACGTCCGTGCATCATATACTATTTTTTATTCGCCGCAAGCAAAATATTTTAAGAAAAGTTGTTTATTCTAAATTAAAATTATAAATTTTCATAAATTTAAAAATAAAAATATGTGGAACAAGTAACCTTTGACAAAATATTTATTATTTTTTCCAAATTATTGTGTTGCTATGACGACAAATGATAACAACTATTTTAATTGGATAATGAAATTTTGAATTTGAGGGTTGCTTTGATAAAAATTTTTGTTTTTCATAGAATTTAAACAAATACAAATGCTTTTTACTTTTTTGGACGTAGCTATGACAACAAAATAAATAGTTGAAAAGTGATACTTTAAAGCCGCAAATCACAGTAATAAAGTAACAGTTTAATATGCAGGCGAATAAAAAATTAATTATGAGCAAACCTACAAATATGCAATTTTGGAAAGTTTTTTTAATCGGTGTATCCATAATATAATAACCGTCAGTCTATCCTTCTATACGAGCGTAACGGCAATCTTTTCTATCCTTTTAGTCTATTCCAATATAGTTCAAATTGGTATATTGGTAGCGCGCTCGACTGATGATCTATAGATTGAAAGTTCGAAACCTGAATATTGCGAATTTTTTTTTATTTTTTTTTTTAAATAACATTAAAATTATTGTTTTTTTACACACTTTTATTTTATTCATACATACATTTCGTTTTACGATAGTGCAATTTGATCGATAATGCAGTTTTCGTAGCATTTTATTGTACTGTCATTTCCCGTTTCGTTCAAATTATTATAATTTCGATATTAACAAGAAAATTAATTAGTTTTTTACAGGCAGTGCTAAAAATCATATAATAGTGGTTTCCGATAATTATTTGCCATAATTTCATTCCTGTGAACTAAATTAAGGAAAAACAAAAACTACTATTTGAGTATGTATTTCTCTTGCAATATAAGCCGTGTTCGATTTGACTGAAGCAAGTGATACAACTGAAAAATTGAATGCAATTGTTGTTGTTTTTTCAGTTGTTTCACTCAAATCGAACGCACCTATAATAGCTTTATCATAAAAGATCGTGTGACGTCATTTTGTTTAGTTATTTGAAATTTTAATTTCAGGGATTCAGGGATTTTATTTTAATTAAGTTACATAATACATATATTTATAATTTTTGTTGATGTTTTATTAATAAAACCTTTTTTATTTTGAATTAGTCACAAGATATGTAATATTTATTATGAAAAATAGATCGAATTTTTTTAAAGGAATAATAACCTTTTTTAAAAGGAATAATTTTTGCATTAAATAGAAAAGTTGGTAGATGGTTTTTATAATAAGTTTATTAAAGAAAAAGAAAAAGAGGAAACAAATTGATGAAAGTACATGATTAAAGGCAGGGTTGTTAATATACACGTATAAAATGTTTTATACGTTACACGTATAATACGTAACGTATAAAACGTATATAACGTATAAAACGTATAATATGATTTTGTTTTTGAAATTCATTCATAAAAAATTAAAAATGCTTCTTACTTCAGATATTAATTATATTTTTAGTAAAAATATATATATTTTAGCAAAAATATATATATTTTAGTAAAAATATAATTACGTAGTTATAAGCCTGGCAACCAAATGAGACCGATTGCTTCTAACTTATCAATACCAACTGAAGGCAAGGCCAAATACGTACTAAATAAATAGATGAGATTCCACCTCCCAAAGGACGAAATATTCAAAACTCTGCAGAGCTGATAGGGAAAATCAAGAGCATAATATTAGAACCAGATAAAAACATGGTTTCATTTGATGTCACTGCACTTTTTTCAAGTATTCCAATCAACACATGCATAGAATACCTTGAAGATCACCTTCTAAGAAACCAGATTCCACTTAACAATATAGCAACACATAAAGATAGTTTGAACTTGTATGGATCAGAATTTTGTTAAATTTAGAAACAAATTCTACCAACAAACATCTGGGACTTCGATGGGAAGCAAGCTAGCACCATATTTGAGCAATTTATATTTATGAGTCGAATGGAAATGTAAATGAGTGAAAATACATATTATTTCCTAAAATTTGGTTAAGGTATGTTGATGATATTTTTAAATAGTTAAAAAAAGGATTTACCAGAAATATTCGATTTCATCAACAAATTTCACCCATCCATAAAATTTACGTCAGAAACAGAAGAAAATCGGATACTCAACTTTTTAGACATCAAGATCATTAAAAAAGAAGACAATAGTTTAAAATTTGGTATTTATAGAAAGCCAACAAACACAAATAGACATATTACAATCAATTATTTCCATCACATAAGCCAAAAAAAAGCAGCGTTCCATTCCATGGCCCATAGACTATACAATATTTCAATGTAAAAATCAGAGTTTGATGAAGAACTCAAATACATACAGAATTCCGCAATAGCCAATGGTTACTCAACTAAATTTGCAAACAAAATAAATAATTAAGGATTGCAATAGTACATATATAAGCCCAACGCTGAGAGAATTCAACACAAGACTAGAAGAACATCAAAAAGCAAACGCCAATACATCTAGTGTTTCCTTACATATGCCTGAAAATCAACACAAAATAGAGGAAACCAGCTCTAAAAGAATTAAAAATGTATATCAAAAGTGGAAATTAGATGCATACGAGTCATATCACATCACAAAAACAATAAACTTGATGAACTTAAAGTTAGAAGACGCCCCCCAATCAACTCACCATTATTTCAAATAACAGAAAAACCAGAAAACCATTAAATAGTTAATAATTTAGATCATAAATTAATTCCGTTCGTAATAATTTTTTAAATTTTTTTTCTATTGTTTTCTCTCTTCTATTTATTTTCTTTTATTGTTTTTAGTAATTCTGTTTTCTCTTTCTTTCTCTGTTATTTTGCTTTTGTAAGTTAACTCTATACTAATTATTTTATTATTCTATAAGATACTCCCAATTTTGTCACAATTATATAAGCAATTTTGTTTTTAGCATTAAGTCCAATTTTATTATAAATAGAAAATTATAATCTTTTATCCTTTAGTTGTAAACCCTTTGTAAATGAACTCACAGAGTTCGAAACCGGTAGGCGGTAGGGATAATAAAAAACAAAGTTAATAATAAAAGGATTGTCTAAATTAATATTTTTTTCTACTCAAACAAAAACATTTTTTTTTTCAATTGTTTTATTGTTAATGAAGTGAGTAATAGTACATTAATATGCTAGGACGTAAAGCTAAAGATTTTGGACGGATGTGGAGTTTGCAAATCGAGGCGGTAGCCGAGATTTGCACCCACATTAAGTCCAAAATAGCTTACGTCCGTGCATCATATACTATTTTTTATTCGCCGCAAGCAAAATATTTTTAGAAAATTTGTTTATTCTAAATTAAAATTATAAATTTTCATAAATTTTAAAATAAAAATATGTGGGACAAGTAACCTGTGACAAAATATTTATTATTTTTTCCAAATTATTGTGTAGCTATGACAACAAATGATAACAACTATTTTAATTGGATAATGATATTTTGAATTTAAGGGTTGCTTTGAAAAAAATTTTTATTTTTCATAGAATTTAAACAAATACAAATGCTTTTTACTTTTTTGGACGTAGCTATGACAACATAATAAATAGTTGAAAAGTGATACTTTAAAGCCGCAAATCACAGTAATAAAGCAACACTTTAATATGTAGGCGAATAAAAAAGTAATTGGTGCTACAATTTTAAATTATTAAAAAAATTAAAAATATTTAAAGATATTTTAAATTTTCTAAACATATAATGAACTACTCTCGTCACTCCGAAATTGATATTATATATATGAAAAACAGTTTAAATAAATTTTGTTTTGAAATATAATGATCATAATTTAATTTAATGTACGAAAATTAAATTTTATTAAAGAACTTAAAATAAATATATGTATTAATGTTTATTTATATAAGACAGTCAATAACTTGTACATAATTGAGAAATCGATTGTTACTAATAATAAAATTAGCGTAAATATTAATGAATAAATGAAGTATTAACTTACCTTTAAAGTTAACAGTTTGTTAGCAGACTTCCTTTCCATCGTAACAATATATTAAAGTTAAGATATTCAACAGAGTCAACTGGATCATCTGAACGATGATACTCAAACTACCATGCACACTTTAACAACATTTATTTTGGTGTTCTTTTAGTACTCATTTAACAAAGTAAAACAAAAAAAAATGTTTTTCAATCCAACTCAACGGTTCTGGAAATAATATCAAAATTGTTAAACATACACAGATTTTGTTACCACGCTAATTAATACTGTTATAAAAAATAAAAATGTATATTTGGTCTCCTTTCTAGGAATACAATACATTTTCAGTAAAAGTAGAAACATGTTTTTCCTGGTCTATGATTAAGAATTTTAAATTCGGATTTTGTTCAAAATATTTGTCACATAAATCTTTTGTTTATTCTTACAATTTCAGTGAAATGTTATCATATATAAATTTTCGTTTTTATTTAAAATTTATATGCATTTGAAAAAATGCAGAGAAAAACTTTTTGTTGAAAAAACAAAACAAAAATTCTGTTCGTCAAAATTAACAGAAAAAATTGTATATTTGTGGTCAAAGTTTAGATTATATGGTTTTAAAGATCATTGTAATGAACCCAAACATAAACAAAATGGTGTTCCATTACGAATCTTGGTGCTACAAAATTACATTTGACAATTTTAATTCTGCTATCAAACAACTCAAATCGAGGTAGCACTACTGGTTTTGAGCTTTTGTTGTTTTTCTTATACATATCTCGTTACCCAAAGTATTCTTAAGTGACTTATTGATATTATATTTTACATTTAATTTCTTTAATTAATTCAGAGAATCAGTTGTGATATAGTAACACATCGATGGAAAATATGTCATTATGAACAATAAGAGCTGATCATAACACAAGGTTAAAATTCCAAGAAACCTTTTCCATTCCAACAATTGTCTGGTTGATCTATCTCTCGAACCAGATATTCTTATTAAAATTACAGATCGACCCTTATAAGAGAGTCTAAAGTATGGGAGTTAAAAAAATCACACATTTGCACATTAAAATATATTAAATTTTTTACTTTCCACTCAAAACCAAAACATGATTATGTACATATTTCAAATCTCCATATTACACCGTCACTAATCCATGTCATTAATTTAATAACAACAAAATTTCAAGATTTCTTCTGTGTCAATGTGTCACTCACAGTATTTCCCAAAGATTTTCTTTGATTTTAAAATTTAAAAAAAGCACGAGATACTGTCAACACAAACTTTAATTGTGAAATAAAAAACCCCACGATAATCTTACTATCTATAAATTTAACAGAAACGTAATTAATTAACTATCGATTTTCCATTGATACTGAAAAATAAAATTAAATTAAAAAGAAAAAAAATTAAACACATAAAGAGGTTAAGTAGGCTTCCACTTAACAACTTACTTTTAGCACTAATACAGTTTCTAAATATAATCTCGTATAAATAATCTTTGCCACCCAACATTTATATTCTTATTTATTGAACAAACAGATTGAAGGAAACTAAAAAAGAAAATAGATAATAATCTTTTTGGAAAACTTTTATTCGATTTTCTTTGATAAATTTTTTATTGAATTAGGAAATTGGAGTATCAAGAGTGATTGAAAATTAAGAGGAAATCGAAAAAGTTTTATTGATACGTTATTTTGTTTTCATTCATTTTTACAATATAAAGATGATCGGAAAAGTGCATGACATTCACATAAACTTATGTTAAATGACTTATTGACATACTTTTAGGAGTTTATCTTGTTTTGTTTAATTGTTACCGTTTTTTTTCTGTTTATACAATAAAGAGGATTTTAAATGCATGCTATTTTACCTCGTTGTAGTTTTAGTACTTAAAGCTCATAATATACCTTTACTTATTCAAGAAGACTTATCTGATTGTCATTTGAAGTACACACTATAGAATCATTCATTAAAAAATTGCAGTTTTATCTTACAATAGCTACTTGTGTTCGACTTCACAGTTATCAAATTCGCTTAAATACTATTATACCTATGAATATTACAAAAATGAGTGTTTTTCACGGATTTATTTTTGTGACTATAGACTCTGATTCTTTCATTCACTTACACTCCAGAAGGCTTAAAAGGGCGTCTAGGGATATGAAAACTTTTCTAGCTCTTGGTTGACAGTTACACCAATTTAATATCATATTATTTAAACTTCTTAGCGTTTCTGTGACTAAGTGCAAGCTCTTGCTCCTACTTGTAAGTTTGTGTAAGTACTCAAAGTACACAAGCTTTTCTGCCCAGTTCTTTGATTTGGACACAAATATAGACAACTATTTATACCCTCATCTTTAATTTCATCTCAGAGCTACAAACATGATAAACAAATTTCAATGAATTTTAAGTGACCGTCAATGGTGTGATGTAAGATTCTTAGTTTTTGACGAAGTTTTGTCTATATCTCTCGGATCATGTGGTCCGTTCCCACAATTGTAATATTTAAACTTCTGATTTATCGCTTAATTAAATTAACATTCAAATTTTTCTCACGTTAAGCTTTCTTTAAGTTTCTCAAATTTCATTTTGCCTAGTTAGTTGAATTTTTTAGTTAAATGAATGGATGTCCGAATAGTTTTAGTGAACCAAAATATCAATGAAAAACGTTGTTTTGTCTATATGGGGAACCAATACATATTTAATCAATATATAGTCTTAACGACGTCAGCGGTAGACTTTCTAACGAAACAAAAGATAATAATTTCGTGTAAACGGATTGAAACGAAATAAAAACAAAATAATTATAATAACAATAAATGAAGGGTACAGGCGAAAAACAACGTAAGTCCATTAAATCAAATTTCGAGAAAATTGAATTTTTGCGTTTGAAGTCTTTAAAATGCAAGAAAATTTGTGAACTCGGATTGAACAATGAATATTGAATAAACATGGGCAAAACGTTGTAAAAACATTTTTTTGTATTTTTTGAACTTGTTATTAAAACTAAATTGCTGTAAATTTTAGCTGACACAACGTTGTGACAGCTTCAAATTGTTACTTGGGTTTATGCACACTACAACATTTAATAATGAAGTGGTTATGATGAAACTTATGGAAAAGGTTCCAATTAGTGTGAGAAGATAATTATCATCTTTTGGGACACATTGATCAACGTGGCGGGGAGTCTACCATACAAATGCTGACTTTTCACACTTTGTTTTTAAAGTTTGATGGGAGCATACATACTTCATTCAATAATTTATTTTAATGACAATTTAAAGACAGAGGGAGACTTAAATGACAAAGAACTGATTAGTTTTTGGACAATATTGAAGTAAGTCGTGGGGAGCCTCCCGAACACCTGTTTACTGTGTCACAATTTTTTCAATGTTTGTTGGGAGCACACAGTATTCGTTCGTAAATAAATTTTGATGACACTTTGGAAAAAGATGCAACTATCAATGGCAAAGAACTGATTAGTTTTTGAGCGATAGTGAACAAAGTGGTGGGGGTGTCCCATACGCCTGTATTTTTGAAAGCTCAATTACATCTGTACCTGATAATCGAATTGGAAGAAACTTTGCACATAAGCATTTAATACGGTTCACAACAGTTCCGCATCCCAACGTCCGGTTTTTCACTTCCGGTAAAAAACTTTTTTTGTAATTTTTCCAATTTTTTTAGTGTCTTTATGCACACACACTTTACGCACGCAATAATGAAGTGATTATGATGAAACTTATGGAAAAGGTTTCAATTAGTGTGAGAAGATAATTATCATCTTTTGGAACACATTTATCAAAGTGGCGGGGGGTCTACCATACAAATGCTGACTTTTCACACTTTGTTTTTAAAGTTTGTTGGGAGCATACAGACTTCATTCATTAATTTATTTTAATGACAATTAGAAAAAAGATGGAGACTTAAATAACAAAGAACTGATTAGTTTTTGGACAATATGGAAGTAAGTGGCGGGGGGCCTCCCGAACACCTGTTTACTGTGTCACAATTTTTTCAATGTTTTTTTTCTGCACTCAACATTCGTTCGTGAATGAATTTTGATGACATTTTGGAAACTATGTATGGCAAAGAACTGATTAGTTTTTGAGCGATAGTGAACAAAGTAGTGGGGGCTGTCTCATATACCTGTTTTTTGAAAGCTCAATTACATCTGTACCTGATAATCGAATTAGATGAAACTTGATACATAACCAATTAGTACGGTTCACAACAGTTCTGCATCCCAACTTCCTGTTTGCCACTTCCGGTTAAATTTTTTTTTACTTTTTCTCGTATAACACAATTTATGTTTGTTGGGATACTACTGCTTTCTTTAATATTTTTATAATTAGAACTACGCGAAATCTATGACATTGGTTAGCTTTTAATGAAAGTATTTGATGGATATTAGCTCATTATATATCCAGAAAACTATGTTTCCAGAGCTGTGGTGAAGTCAGCCTATATGCATCAGCGTCGCAATATTTTTTTTAATGTATATTTCTTAGAGTTTTAAACGCCCCTTATAAAATAGCGTTCTTAGCCCGAAATTGAAATAAATATTTTCTATCAAATACTCAAACATTTAGTTTAAACTTTGAAATTTATGCTTTCCAACGTAAAAACATGATGTAGAATTTATAGACCATTTAGCTTTCAATTGGAACGCAGTCTTATTTCTTCTTTTGCAAAAATAAATCCTATCATATAATAAAATATAATATATCCCAAAATTTCATGATAATATGTAGAAAATAGAAACAAAATAAAAAATTAGATATTCTTTTTAAATTTGAAAAATATAAATAAAACTGGGTTACTATAATAATCCAGCTGATGGAATACTCCTCATTCATGTGACGTACTCCAGTGGTCAATGCTTAAAGTTCACAATAGAGTTAGGTATAAATATATATGCATATCTTCGAGCGAGAAATTGCACAGCGTCACGAAGTAAATAAAAATTTTTCATAATAAATAAAAAATGTTATACGAATTTATTTAAAATATTTCAAATTTTCTAAATATATTCTAAAGATTATGAAGTGCGATGTAAAAAAATCTATTGGTAATTTTCTTTCTGGAAAGTGGTTCCGCTAAAGCAATACAAACTGAATAACACCTAAATAAATTTCTGAAGATAAAATCAGAATTAAATAATTTTATCTAATACGAAAATAAAATAAAAACTACACAGTCTATGATAGAGTAGGCAAATAAACAAATTAAAAATTATAGATTTCACACCTAGGTGCGAAGTTTTGAAGATTATGTTATGTTTTTTGCTATTTAATTTTTTACTAACATAAAAAAGGTTGCGTTGGCGATAGATTGATTAGTTCAAAATAAACGATAAGTACAGTTAGTTGAACATGAACGGTGAAAGAATTTATTGATAATATAGCAGTGATAGTCATAAATTATTTACACAAAGTGAAGAAAATAATAGTAAAAGAATACATATTATAAAATTAAAATTATTAAAAAAACAAAACTAATAAAGAAGCGTAAATAACGTAAAGAAAATCCATTGTATAAGTTTATTAAATCTAGATGTCAAACTGAATATAAACAATGGCTGAGTTGCTCTACGTTACAATATAATAAAAATTATTAAAAAAAAATATGAATAAATAAATATGAAAATAAAAATAAAATTAATTTGAAAGAAAGAATAATTACAATACGAAAATCAAAAATACTATAACATTCATGTAAAGATATACAAAGATCGTTTCACAAAATTAAACTGCAAAGATATTTAAAGCAGCGTTCATTATCTTCGCTAGACATTTTGCTCCAAATTCTGTTATAGTTTTGCGTGTCGGGTCTAAAGGAATTTCAATTAAAGTGTTTTGAAATTCTACTGTTTAAAATCTAAGAGGTCTTACAGCCGATTTTTGGTTTTTCCAACAAGTTTCATTACTGGTCTTAAACTAAGCTTTACATTTGCTGGCTAAGAAGATCAAAACGACGCGACAAACGAATTTCGAAAAATATGCGTGTAGTTGAAAAAAATTTCTCCAGAAGATGACGCCACATAGTTTATAACAATAATTTATATAATAATAATGATATAATTATATAATATTGACGCTGCATAATTTATAAAACATGCGTTCCTTTGGAACGAAATATCTGTTCAAAGCGGCTTTTGAGTAGATCACCAATGGAACGCCGAAAATTGGAAAAAATTTCATATATAGCCACACAATTTTATTATTCTCAAATTTTTTTATTTTGGTCTGATGTTTAGATCTGACTGATCCATTTTATTATTAAAATTACCAAAACAAGTTTATAAACGATCTAAATAAAATCGAAAAATAAACTGCTTTTCAACTACACAACTTGTTCGAGGTAGAGTAGATCAAAGCAAGTTTGAGTAAGTTTGATTTTCAATGGAACGCGCCTAAAGAAAGAGAATATAATATATAAAGATCACTTCATGCGTTATCAAATCTTTGGCTTCTTATGTTATTCGACGAAATCTTCATTTCAGTAAACTCAATTAATAATGTGTTCATGAAATAAAATCTATGAAATGTTTACGAATTTTCTTTTTATTAAATTTTGTTTCTTAAGATATAAGTTAACAATAAAATCTATCATATAATGAAACCAATAGTTGAACATAGACCAATATTTAATGATATGATGTAGGAAATTTAAAAAAGAGGTGAAGAACAAACTTTATCCACGACTACTAAACAATATATATATTCCATGCGTATATCTTTCATTGTAATTGTATTCATTCCTTTCTATATATCAAATTCTTTTTTATTTATTTCATTACGCTTTATTTATTCAAAATTCCCCTATTAAATTAAAAACATGATTTGTTGGTATAGTAATATAAACGAGATAAAACACGAACAATACATATAAAATAAACAAACATGTTTTATTTTGTTTTTGTTTTCATAGAAATATTTCAATATGGCGAAATAAACTTTTACAGGAAAACTTGAATGAAATTATTTGAAATATTTGTAGTCGTGGATAAAATAGTATCTTGTATTCGCTTAGGATGAAGGCAATTCTTCACTCGGATGATTCCCTCCACTCGCTACGCTCGTTCCGGAAAACTTCATCCTCGTGAAGAATTGTCTTCATTATAGCTCATACAAGAATCTACTATTATAAAAATAATTTGTAGAAATAAAACTAAAATTGGGTTCCCGTACTAGGGTCGAGTATGCTCCTTAATCATGTGAACTTAATAATTAAAGCACACATATAGTTAAATAGAAAAAAGCAAACTACATATGAAATTGAGAGTACTGTGGATGAATAGTGTTCATTCTCTCACCGTTATTGCCAGTGATGTCTAATATTTCACGTGGAATCGTATGTCAATAGCAGCGACAGGAGTACTCGGGGCTGTCACGCCCGTAGATCAAAAATTAAAACAAATATACAAAACTAAATTGTTGTTTTTTATATATAGAAAAATAAATTTTAATTTGCCTTCAAATTTACTAAAAACCAAAACGAAAAAGTAATCGAATTTAAAACAAAACTCAATTTTGGCGTCTTTTGTGTTGGCGCCGGATGCGGTCGCTCCATTGCACCCGTGATTGATCCGGCACTGTTGATATACCCAGTATTAGCAAAATTTTCATGTAGAAAATTAGTCATTAAGGTCGTATGAATTTTGATGTAATTGCAGCTTTTATATATGGAGCAAAAATAATAATAATTGAATTGTTTTCCAGTTTTATTTAGTTTTTCAGTCTAAAACTTTTAGAAACACGTACAGACTGGTTCAACAAACTTGTATTATAAATATGAGTTGGTTCATAATATTTCAACACCATATAGTAAAAATAAATTTGAAAAATTTAATTTTAATTTATTTACTAAAACTTCAACCAAATTAAACTTTTAATGACAATGATGAAAAAGCTCTCTCAACAACCTACATATACTTGAATAAATTTAAATATGAATCAACTTCAAACAAAACTGATTATTGTTGCATCACTTATTTGTAAATACATATACCTAAAACATTACTCTATTGACATGATCGTATAGAACAATGTGATCATATTTATTTGAATGAATAACCAATCTGGTTGTATTGCTGCCAGGAGTTTCCACAGCTGGATCAACATTTATTTCTTTCCGATCATGACGGTTTTGAAAAAGAAGTCCCAATGATGGATCTATGATTGGCTGAAAATAGAAAGATAAAGAAACAATTAACATAAAAATATTAGCCCCAAAACAATGATACATTTTAAATATTTTTAAATGTATTCTCCATCAATAGAACAAAGATTTTTCACATGACGTATGCTTGAAACATAATGTCACAAAAGATTGTTTTGTGTAAGATTCATTACATTTAAAAGTTTAAGCATAAACATTTTTATTTTAAGTAAAACAAATAATAAAAACTTCATCACTGAATTGTTCTTGAAAAAGTTTTTTAAATCTTAAAAACTTTTGTTGAAAGCTTGTAATGGGAAACGTAACGAAGATTAATAGTAAAAAATAATGTGGTCGGAATTTGGATGAAAATATTGTGTTTTTTTTATATAAAAGAATTTATTAATCTTGAAAAACTTGAGATAGAACTTTTAGATATGAAAATGATACTTTCGCATAAACTTAGTACCTATTTATTCATAGGGTTACACTTTATTAGATCTTAGACGAAACAAAAACACAGTTTATAGCTCTTAGTTGGGGTTATTGCACTTTTTATTTAACTTATTTATTTCAAAAAATTCAATTAAAATTAATTATAGTTAACCAAAACGAATTCCATCAATAACATCGTTAGCTGGAAGTACTTCAACCGCATCAAAAAATGTGTCATCATCATTTACAAACTCTTTAGGTGCATCGAAAAATTCTTGTTCAAATGTATCATCTGCATCGAAGAAGTGATCCCAGTCTGAGGATGCCGCTGCCTAAAAAAATTTATTTAACATCTGTTTCTTCTACTTAAATTATATACTACTTTACCAATGCAACAAGTCCACCAAAAATTAATAACGCTAACAATTTCATTGTGAAACAGCTTGAACACTTGATTTTGAAATAGAAAAAGTTTTTGTTTTGATGAAGTTTATATAAAATTTTTAAATAAATATTTAAATAAAAATAAAACAAAATACATCAATCTCATCATTTTATTGATTGAATAAAATTAAACAATCTGAACAAACATTTACCAGTTTGTATAGTTGAAACTTCAACAAATTTTATCTGAATAATATTGTTTTTTGGAATTTTTGTTCCAATTGTATTTACTTAGGTCTAACAAATCGTAAGCACAATTGTGTCAAATTTTCCAGGTTTTTGTACATTTGTAAAAAATTTAATCGTATTTTAAAACTTTAATCGAATCTTTATTCTAAGCAAACTAGAAACGTTATGTCAAATCTAAGATGACCAGTTCACCAAAAGTATTATATCTACCCGTTGAAATAATACGTTGTTGCAAATCTACCGTGTTCAAGTTTTTAAATTACAGAACTTTAATTAGATTTTTTTGAATAAAAGAAAAAATTCAAGAAACAACAATAAAAATAATAAATAAATAAAATTCAATTCAATTTAAAAATTTAATACACAAAATTTAATTGTATTTATCCTCCGGATTTGTGTTACATTACAAACTTAGTTTATTCTTAAATTTTTATTTACAATTTAAAGCTACGAAGTAAATCACGTATTTTACCTTTATTGCAATAAGAGATATAAATAGTTAAGATTTTATAGATTCCATCTATCTATACCCAAAGAATTGATATCAGTTTATAGAATGTAAAAAAACTCACCAATTAAATGAACGGAGAAATTTTTTGAAATTCAAATTGTTTTACTAACAAACTTATATGTCATTTTCAGAACGGAATTTGATTTTTGACCCAAATATTTGTATATTCAAAAAAAGTTCTAAAACTACGGGTTAGATAAATTAGAACTAAGGATACTAATCACGCTCTAAGCAGTATGAAACAAGAAATAATCCTATTATTTTCTCTCTCTTTGAACATTAACCAATAAAAAACAAAAGAAAAGGAGGAGACAAAATTCAATCCCGTAAAACAGAAGCCAAACTCAACATTGTTTCATTTTCATCATCCTCTGCCATCGCTGATAAAACAAAAATAAATCAATAGAAATTTTTGGTTTCACTTTTTTAGGGCTACTAAGAGCATACATAGAGTATAATACTGCATTTACAGTGACATAGCAAATTAGTAGATGTAATTTAAATCTGTGCTGTAAACACTTTTTATTTTAAAAGATTGCAACTAATTTGATATCTAGGCTTACTACAATTACAAACGATTCAAATACTTACGATTCAAATTACAATCTACGTTTTAAACTCATATTAAATATGCCAAGATGCAAATTATAATACACTATCTACTAATTTGCTATGTCGCTGTAAATGCGGTATATGTATATAAATATAGAGAGAACCACACCACAAAAATATATGAAGAAAAAATTGTAATAGCAAATATGTCAAATTCAATTTTTCTTTGCTCTATTTTGATTTGTTTATATTTACACCACAAGCTTTTTTATTAAGTTATAAATTAAAAACAATTCTAAATTTGAAATTGCAGAAAATATTCAATGTTAGTTTTTATTTTATTAAGTTTTTGAAGCGAAAACTTCTTTAGGCGCTTGGGGCGATTTTGCAATTTTACAACTTACAATTTTACAATTTTATTTAACAATTTTACAATTTTATATATTCGCGTTACCGTCACGCTGGAGCTAGATATGTATATCAAAAATAAATATTTCTCATTTTCTTATTTTAATTTTCTTGATTAATAATGTGTTGCTCTTTTTATTGAATGTGATGTTTTTCTTGATTTAAAACAGTGTGGAAGTGCCGTTATATTTGTTATATTTGTAAGCAAAACCAAAAAAAATTGTTTTTGTCTTATTCGAATATTTGTTTTTTCTTTACATTTTTTAATTAAGACAACGCAATAGCTATTTATTTAATTTGAAAATTTTTTGCCTTAGTTTTATTTTAGTTTAACCCAATTTTCTAAAATGTTTTGACATCATTCAATTTGACCAATAGCATTTGAATTATACTAACAACAAATAGTTATACGCCTGACCTACTGCGATATCAATGAACTATCAAATAATTTTGAAAATGATTCACTGATATCGCAGTAAGCTAGACGTATAATTCATAAAAAATATATAAAGAAATGAAAAATGGCAAAAATTTTCTAAACAAATTCCCTCGTTCGGTGATAAATTCTCATAATTTTTGGGAAAATTCCTTAAGCAAGTGGTACTGATAACAGCCCGTGGTCTACGATCTCGTGCTATCAACAATATACTTGCTTTCGAAATTTTTGGCAAAAAACAGCGAATTATCACCGCCCTTGGGAAATTACTAATTAAAAAATTTTCAATCTAATTTTGAAATAATTATTTGATATCACAGTAGGCCAACGTATAATTCAAAAAAATATATAAATAAATGAAGTAAACAAAGAGTCTGCCGTCACTCAGCCGGATTTGTTAGTGTTTGGCAGGGGGCGGGTCCAATTTTGTATAAAATCATATATAAACTTCTTTCTAAAACCTGAGAATTAATTTGAGTGCAGTATTTTAATTAATCTAGTATTTTAACTAATCAAATCTTGTAGCAGAAAGTGCGTCAGTCACACGTTAAAGTTTTAATAAATTGGTCCATAGTGCAAATACTTCCTGAAATCTGAAATTTAGTATAGAGGTGAAGAATATTATTATAAATACAAAAAATATAGTCAGTTAATATATTTCTTTAACAGATGCGTCAGTCGCCAATAATACGACGCACTAAATAAATATACGACTCAGATTAAAATAATATTTTTTATATGTACAACACTAAAAAGATTTGATTGAAATATACTTCATTAATATCTGTATATGATTTCGTTATTTTATTATTTAACTTTAATAATTTACATTTTAATTTCCATTACCTTCTTCTTATTGAGAAGATCAGTTTCAAAGAAACTTAATTCAATATAGTTGAATATATATTGATTGCGTCGTATTACAGAAAGGCAAATCTCAACGTTTTATTGGTGACTGACGGCACCTTTTACAAAAGTATACTGACTGACTATATTTTTTGTGATTATAATAATATTCACCTTTATACTAAATTTCAGATTTTAGAAAGAACTTACACGATGGACTGATTTTTTACAACTATATCGCACGACTGACTCGTCCAGTTACCAGATCCACATGACTGACGATTGTAAAACTTATTTTTAATCAAAACGCAAAATCTCAAATTAATTTTCAGGTTTTTACAAGATTTTTTTTACAAAATTGGAACCGCCCCCTGTCAAACGCTAACGAACCCACTGACTGACGGCAGATTATTTCTTTACTCCCCTTATGTAACATAATCTTAAAAAGTCAGCCTTTAGAAAGTGCTTGCAATATTTTATCCCTCGCCTCTAAGACTATAAAGTCAAACATTTTATAAAAGACAAGCAATATTTTAAACGACAAATTGCTACAACTAAACTTAAAAAATTAACTTTAACAAAATTTCATGATCGATCACACGACCCAAACATCCTAATACGATCTCTCCCTTTGTAAAGCCTGGACCTTACAAATTAAATAATAGATGCTTAGGCATCTATTTATCCAAGGGTTTTATATTTAAACATTCCAAAAATGATACATGAATTTACGGACGGACGTACGGTCTTTACCCGGGCGGAATCTCTAATAAAAAAAAACTAATTTAACAGACCATGATGGTCTCAATATACTACACAAAATTGAAATTTTCACAGAATATAAAAAAAAAGAATATAAAAATACCTTAACTAATTATGCTGAATGATGTTTGTGGTTGTTTTGATCGTTGTATGCCGCTTATACCTAGTTCCTTATGCGCTCGTACACTTCAATATTTTTTTTTGCCTTTCAAAACTTTTTCTACAGCTTGCACTTGCACAGCCTCCATTTGTTGTTTAAGAATTTTGATTCGGTAAACTTAATTTCACCTGTTTTAATCTCCATATAGAAGATGCGCAGTGCTTTCATCAAATGTTCACATAAACACAAAATTTTGTTTAATCACAATTTTTTCTTTTTAATCAGATTCAAATACAAATATTTTTTTTCTTATCTTTTACATATACATATCGAAAAATTAATATAATTTACGTTCAGGATAAAACTTTGATCACATTTTCTTTTTTTTTCAATTTTCATTTTTGTTTCAATTTATACTATTAACGTTAAAACAAACTAAACTCAGTAAGAAAGGCAGTTTTCTTAAAGATGCGCAACCGCATCCTCGAATACCTTCGATATTTAACTTATTACTGAAAATCACAACCGCGACTGCCAATTTTGAGTTTTAATTGATTTTATAAATAAAATCTAATACTGGCTAATTATGCAAAAATGCCTCCTATAAATATCATTTAAACAAAGGAGTAGAAGCGAGATGGTTGTTCAAAAATTTTGTATACTTCTTTCTGTTGTTGTGGTATTATCCCTTTTCAAAAGAAAAATAAATCAGTCATGATCATTATCATACTGTCTCAACAATCGCATTACAAAACTCATATATCATTTAAACTCTGTTTCATTTGATTATCGTCGATCATGAATAGAAACGAAATGCAACAATCCGTTAACAGTTTAATTTGAACAGATGATTACAATCCCATCACTATTACAATCCAAAACATTTCAAAATGAGATTGTATCTGATAGTATCAACAAAAATAGAAAAATGCAATTACAACTATATGAGTTTTACTTTTGTTTGTTTTGTTTGTTCATTAATTTAAGCAATATGAATTGTGAGGGCCGTGCTAATGCATATTGACGTCATGCGTATTTGCTGATGTTGATAGCAAGAAATATCAAGGAATACAAGAAATACTATTAGTTACATAACACGTCAGATTGCGGCATAACACCTTAAAGTTGTTACAATACGATCTCTCCCTTATGTAAATTGGACCAGCGTAGTCCACTCCAGTGTGTAAAAGTGGTCTACTTCAGGTAATGCACGTTTTTGAATGATCCCCCTTAAGTGTTCTTGAAGCATTTATTGCATATAGATGACAGGTAACAGATTTGTGATAGTGATAACGAACCAAGTTTTTACAATCAACAATCCAATACTTTTGACTTGGCAAGTTAATTAATAATGTAGGCTCAGCATGTATATATCGAAAACATTCTTCATTACTCATTTGTTTAGATATACTTAATATTCGACTTTAGGTAGAAAAATACGTTACACGCGCAATCCATTTTGACAATCTTACACGCAACACAGTTTCACTGTTTAAAAATGGCAACAACGATACAATCTGGCTTTTAGAATTAATTTCCGTATGTTGCCTGAGTCTTGTGCATATTTACTGTTGAACTAATCCCTTTGTAGTTGCTGATTTGGAATCACCTACGCCCGTCACGGTTAAACATACTAACGACCACGGAATATGTAATTTTTTAACAAGGCTCTCTTTCACGAAACTAAATTGTGAACCAAAATAGAGAAGTGCACGCATGCTTATCATTTGACCGAAATTTTCACAAACGTATACGCGTGCGATAAGTAATAAACCAAATTGTGATACTGCGACTTTGTATTACTGAATTTTTGGCTCATTCGGTTGAAGTTGAAATTGTCGAAGAAAGATTTGAACTCTGCAAAAAAGATTGAAGATCCAAAGTTGATGGAAGAGTTTATATTAAAGATGATGGTTGAAACATTGAAATTTGTGTTATTGACTTTGAAGCCAATGGTGGTAGTTTTAACGTTTAATCATTTAAATATTAATCGAAATTAAGTAATGTATTATGTCTTTGATCACAATAATGGCACGATTAAAGTAATTGACAAGAATTAACTGAATGCCCTTTTTGAAGACTGAGAATCAAATTCAGTGTTGATTCACAAATATATAAATCCTAATATCAAATTTTCGCGGCCCACGAGTATTTAAATTTCCCGATAATTTATATTAGCTCACGGCAATGTATCGTAATCCGGCTCGAAGGACCATAAAACCTTGTTAAATTTAATTTTTAAAAATTTAGTCGAAACACAAGCCTTTCTCCCTGTTTTGAATTTTATTTCTAAAAAAAACAATATCATTTATTCTTTCTTAAATTAGAGTAAAACATGCTAAATTGTTTCATGCATATACTTACATATTTAGCAGTTAGTTTTATTTGCTATTAAGAATTTCTTTTTTATACTCCTTAATGGTGAGGAATATGAACGATACTGAATGAATGGTATCTGTATTAAGTGTGACTGAATTAATTGAGAATTCATCTACAATATTTGTAAGCAAACGGATTTGAGATATATAGAAATATTTAAGTTATGTAATTATTCTCAAAGTGTATTATAAAAATTTGCTAACAAACTTTTTTGATTATTTACAAATTTAATTTTCAATGTTGAAATTTTAAAAAACTATGTTCATAACCAAAATGTTTTTTTTATTAGCCTACATATTAAAGTGGTTCTTTATTACTGTGATTTGCGGCTCTAAAGTGTCACTTTTCAACCATATATTTTGATGTCATAGTTACGTCCAAAACAGTAAAAAACATTTGTATTTGTTTAAATTCTATAAAAAATGGAAATTTTTATCAAAGCAACTTTTAAATTCAAAATCTCACAATCCAATTAAAATTATTGTTATTATTTGTTGTCATAGTTATACAATTATTTTGAAAAAAATAACAAATATTTTGTCAAAGGTTACTTGTTCAACATATTTCCAGTTCAAAATTTATGCAAAATTATAACTTTGATTTAGAATAAACAATTTTTTTTTAAATATTTTGGTAGCGGCGAATAGAAAATAGTATATGACGCACGGAAGTAAGCTATTTTGGACTTAATGTGGGTGCAAATCTCGGCTAGCGCCTCGATTTTTAAGCTCCACATACGTCCAAAATCCTCAGCTTTACGTCCTAGCATCATAATGTACTATTTTTTCCTTTCTTTTTTCACAGGAGGGAGAAATATAATTTTTGGTGATAAGGTCTTTTTCTTGTAGATTTAAAAGAAACTCGCAATAATTGTACAATTTTGAATCAAATGAAAAAGTAACGCACGTCTATGGAAAGAAATTTCGGTCTCTCAGAAAGTAAAACAAAAGAATAAAATACAATTTGATGGACACTAAAAATAGGTTATGTTAATCGGTTGCCCGAGCACAACTTCTTTTAATTGATATCATCCCTTCTTCCATCGGTGATGAAAAAAAACATATACACAGGCAATTTATTTATTTAGGGCTACTAAAGTGAAAAAGAGTAAACACTTCTCCTTAAACAATTTTATTTTGTCAAAGCTTGAAACGTCGAACACCGGTCGAATGCTAGATTATTCTTATCAGATGTGGTATTTATCCAGATATGGTATTTATCCAGATGTGGTATTTGTCAACGGCAACGGTTTTCAGGGCCTAGTTAAACCACCCATCAATAATTTTCCTTTAAGGTGATTCAGAATGACGGCAAAAAAGATCAACAGCATTCTCCAGACTAAGTAGATTTAATGCAAGCATTCATAATATTGTTTTTGCAAACCAACTATAATGTTTTCGGATGTAAATTAACACAAGCACAACAGCAATATTTTTTTCTAAACGATGAGTACAATGGTATATTTTATTTCTTTTATATTTGATCGAACTAGGTAGTTTCTAAAAAGGGTCACCAATAAAAGTGCGTATCATATTGATCAGATACCTAAATTTCTTATTACGACGTTGGTATTGTGTTTTTGTCAATAGAATTTATATCTCTAAAGCAATCAAAATATTACAAATTTTAATTATGCATATCAAACAAATGCTGTAATAAAATGTTACGAAGCCATGAATTTTGTCTAAATACAAATTTAGACTGTTTTCCTCCATTTAACAAAATGAGTTTTTGTTCTTGTTTTTAAACATTTTTTGAGTATTCGCCTATTTGAAAAAGTCATTAAAACTTTAAACAAAATTTGAACACCAGCAGTTTCTATTTCCACAATTAAAAAATTGATGAAAAGTTTGATGAATTGGAAATAGTAAAAATATTTTAGGAGATTATTGGTTCTGGCAAGAAAAACGGTTTAAGTGAAAATATGTTTGTGAACAAGAATTTTATGGATAAATTAAATATTTTTTTTCTCCAACCGTGCCTTAAATGACAGTTTTTGTTGTATTGTATCTAGTTGAATAATAAATTGATTATTATTTGGCAAAAAATTGGAACTGTTTGCTGGGAATTAATCTGAGATGGTAATGAAATATAATTCATATTTTGAATATTTGAACTTTTTATTAATTAATAGATTAAGTTAAATAATGGTTGAAGTGAAAAATGTATGTTTTATTCAGACTAAAAATGAATATTGGAACTCGTAAGATCGCGATACTCCGCTATCAGGTCCCACCACCACATTCTCCAAAATAAATGTTAATGCAGTATTGAAAAAATTATTCAAAGTTGTTTCAAATATTGACATGATAGTATTATAACTATTATACATTATTCAAAAAATGGATTGTTAATACCTATGGGATTTTTTTTACAAGCATTTTTAGACACACTTGTGGGAGAACTAAATTAAGTAGGTGTTTATATTTCCAAAACACGTCCTTGTGTGGATTTCTAATCAGAGATTCGTTACCAGATATTATTAAATTTTTTATGCATTGTCTATTGGTAGCTGCAAAAATTACAATTTGATTAGTTAAGAATTTAGATTACTGACAGATAGTACAATATATGAACAAACAGCAATTTGAGTGCCTTTTATACTTGGTATAAAATTCAGATTATTTATCTTTACAAATATTTATTTGTATTTCATCAAATTCTTCTCTGATTTCTAAACGAAATTGAATTACAGGTGAAAATATAAAACAATGCATACAAAGAAAGTATAAAACAATCAAAATTCCTTTTAAAGTTAAAATTATCTAAAATTCGAGATCTTCATCTCACAATAAAATTAAATCAATTTCAATTTGATTACACACAATTTTTATATTCCAATAAAATGAACAATTTACTTTTCAATCAAAATTTTTTGTGTTATCCCACAACATTACAAATAAAAGATTTCAATCGATTTTTCACAACAACAAAAACGCAGAAAATCTAAAAAAAATGGAAAAACATAATTGTGAATACTTGAGCACACGTAGATACTAAATCTTGAAAGAATGAAAATATAATCTTACGCCAAAATACAAAAAAAAAATTTATTTAATAAACGAGTCAATCAAACATCAAAGGTTATGTTACAATTTCATCTCAATTACTAAGTTCTAATCTTAAAAGAAAATTGAAAAAATATAGGAAAAATGAGTTTTTCTTTAGGTTATGATTATGAAATGAAAGATTTCACAAATAAATCTTCTGTTCTAGAAATAATTTTATTCTGTTATCGTAGTCACGATTTACTCTGATCTACAGAAATTTTTTAAGCTGTGTTTCTTAAATGTGTTCAGAATGATGCTGATTTCCTAAAGTTGTCGATTTATTTCGACACTAACTTTTAGGAAGCATCCTGAATGTATAATGCCTGCTACAGCAATTCATAAAGACATGAATGTTTTTGCTCATAATTTTTCATTTTTTTTTTCACCTTTTAGCAAGTACGCTATCACTAAATTTGAAAAACGTAATATTAATAATAATATCCCGGGTAGGAGCTGCCAATATTAAACAACGGACCAAACTCGGGCCTGTATTAGCGAGCCGAGCCTTGGATAGTTAGCTTTGGTTTCAGTTTAGCTCAGTTGTAAATGCCTAGACTGATCCAGGGTTCAGTTTATAATATTATGCATCATTCACCAGTCTTATGCATTGTAAACATGTGCAAGCCATATTATGTTTATCTTTACTTTCGTATATGGTGCTCTTTTCAGCACCTCTTTCCACACAATTAAATGGAGTTTTGAAAAATGAAATTTGTTTGGTAGGCCAGGTCTACTTGGGTTTGCCAGGTCTATTTGCCAGACTTGGCCCCAGGACATCAGTCCAAGCTTGATCCAAGCTTGGACCGTTTGAAAATGTTAAGCCTGGCCCAACCCCTAAAAGCTGTGGTGCGGGTTTGGCACAGATTTGGCCCCTTAGCTTTTTCTTATCCGGGATATTGATTATTGAACATCAATTAATTAACAACAATACAACAATCATTGCACAGATTCGAATTCATAATAAATTTTATTTCTGTGTTTTTATGTTTTAGTGTCTGCTACATCACTCTCCCTCCAGCGAAGCGTAATTATTTTTAATGTATTTCAACGTGTTTTTAATAAATTAAAAAAATTAAAATTTATTTTATATAAAGTATAACTTGCGAACAAAATATTCTGTTTTCAATAGACAATGATGCATTTTTTCTTTGACAGTCTATTACGAAGTTTTTTCAAAATCGTTCTAAATTTTTAAAAGGTTCATTATGCAGTGAACTTGAACTAGTTGTGAGTTTTTCAACTCTAATAAAGACATGTTTGGTAGTATTGAGATCAGTTGGTGTATATTGTATAACTTGCTTGTTTTCTTTATCGTGGTTGCGAGAGTTTTACATTGTTCATGAATAACTTATTAAATTAAAATCAATAGGTGGTAAATAAACCATAAACAAGTTCAGCAAGGCCAGACCAGGATATGAAGACCTAACAAAATTGGAGAAAATTTGTTGGGCTACTTTATTGAATTGCCGCGTGTCATAAAAGAAGATTTTAGAACTCTATCAAAACATTCATCCATTACATTTAATAGAGGGTAGAATAGGCGGTTGGGCGAAATCGATGACTGAAAAAGCTAATTAATTCTGAAAATATATAGTTACTTCGGTCTGAAAGACCTAAGTATTACATTCATGAGCCAAAAGTGAAATTCTTACCCCCACTTTTTTTAACATTTCTCGACGTTTTAGGACCTATTGATTCTAAAAAAGCAATGTTTGCCTGTCTGCCGTCCGTCTGTCATTACCTACGCTGCAGGGAAAACCGCTGGAGGGATTTCAAAATTTTTTTTTCTAAAAATAGGTATACTCAAGGGACAGGTCCGAAAGAACGCTGTGTTCGATAACTGTACCGAAAGTGTGTCAAAAAAATCATTAAGTGTGTCAAAAATAGCAAATTTTCATATTTTTGGCTTAAAAAACGATCATTTTAAGTGATTACGAGTAGGAACATCGAATTTGGAGAAATTTCGATGGTAAGGATTGGTATGTAAGATCACCAATTATATTATTGCATTATAAGTTTGTCAAAAAAATGTTGTCAAGTGTGTCAAAAGAAAGATTTTTATTTATTTTTTTACCCAATTTTTTGGGAAAAAATAAAATTAATTATTTATGACATGAAATTTTATTAGTATTTATATTATTGAGATTTATGGCATTATAATTTTGTCAAAAAAAAGGTGTCAAGTGTGTCAAAAGAAAGATTTTTATTTATTTTTTACTTAATTTTTTGGAAAAACAAAACTAATTATTTCTATGACATGAAATTTTATTATTATTATAGAGAATTATGACAATATTAGTTTGTCAAAAAAATAGTGTCAAGTGTGTCAAAAAATGATTTCATTTATTTTTTAGCCAATTTTTTGGAAAAAAAAATTAGCTGTTTTTATGACGTAAATGTAATTGAAAATAAAATTGGACATGGAAATTTTTGAATTTGTTATAGTTTTTGAAATATTATTGGAATTTTGAAAAAAGTTTGTATATTTGATTTTGTAATAATTTTTTCAATATTTTTAGAATTTTGGAAAAGTTTGAATTTCTAAGAATTTTGGAATTTAGAAAAAGTTTAAATATTTGATTAATTTAATTCTAATTTTTGGAATATTTTTGGAATATTGAAAAAGTTTGATTTTATTTAATTTTCACAATATTTTTGGAATTTTGAAAGAAATATGAATTTGTGATTTTGTAATATTTTCTCGAAACGCTAACTGGATAGGTTTTTGAGTAGTTTGCTGAGTGTATCATCTTTTCACTAAATTATATTAATTTATAATCTGTTATAATTTTCCGGCATCGTATTGATGTTTCGTGTTAGTTTTGTAATATATATCTAAGTAGAGATAAAATATACATGTACTTTAACAAAAAGTTATGTTTGATATACATCGCTGCCCAAAACTGAAAACAATGTCCTCATAAAAGTTTTTTGCCGAAAACTGTATCAAAATCCTTAACCCAGACCGAAGTCTTGATATCTCAGAGCTGTGAGATTTCAGCCCCTCCATATTTTTGATTTAAACTGAGAACTCCTATCCGTATTGATTTCCGATAGAACACCACAACATATAGTCCATGTGCATAATCCATGTAAAACGTATTTTTTAGCTACGGTTTGTATAGTTATGTCTTTGATGGGGACTCCAGTCATCTAGTGAAGGATGCACACAAAATTTTACATGGGTAGATTTTATGTGGCGGTGAGTTGTGCTTCTTTAATAATACTAACATTTTCTCGTTCACTCGACGCAAATTTTAATTATTTTAGGTCATTAGGTATCGTTCTGCATTTAATTTACGAGATACAGGAATTCCTAGATGAGATAATGTATGTAACTGATTAAAAAAATTTTTTGTCAAACGCAATGGTACCACCATATTTTTATGAAAGACAATAATGACCTACTGATTCTAAAAAAGAAAAAAAAATGTATGTCTGTCTGTCACAACCGACGAATTCTATAAAACTGCTAGACGGATTTCAAAAATTTTTTTTTTAAATAGGTTTACTCAATGGAAAGAGCCAAAAGGACTATGTGTTCGATAACTGTACCGGAAAAGGGTAAACAAATCGTCAAATGTGTCAAAACAAGGAAATTTGCATACTTTTTGCTTAAAAATGTTCATTATAAGTGATTTCGAATAGAAACATTGAATTTGAAGAAATCTTGATGGTCGGGATTGGTATGTGAGACCAAACACTAGATTATTGCATTATAAGTTTGTCAAAAAAAGGTTGTCAAGTGTGTCAAAAGAAAGATTTTACTTCGGTTTATTTATTTTTATACCCAATTTTTTGGAAAAAAATAAAATTAATTATTTGTATGACATGAAATTTTATTATTATTATAGAGAATTATGGCACTACAAGTTTGTCAAAAAAACAATGTCAAGTGTGTCAAAAGAATGATTTTCTTTTCTTTTTTTAGAAAATAATAAAATTAGTTATTTTGATGAAATGAAATGTAATGGACATGATAATTGAGAATTTTATTGCATTATAACTTTGTCAAAAAAATATTGTCAAGTATGTCAAAAAACTGATTTTTTTGGAAAAAATTTAGCTGTTTGTAGTACGTAAATGTGACATGGAAATTTTTGAATTTGTTATACTTTTTGAAATATTTATGATTTTGAAAGAATTTTTGGAATATTTTTAGCATTTTGGAAAAAGTTTGAATTTTTGAGAATTTTTGGAATATTATTAGAATTTAGAAAAGGTTTAAATATTTGATATTATTCTAATTTTTGGAATTTTGAAAAAAGTTTCAATTTTTGAATTTTTAAGAATTTTCGGAATATTATTCGGATTTAGAAAAAGTTTAAATATTTGATTTTATTCTAATTTTTGGAATATTTTGGGAATTTTGAAAAAAATTTCTATATTTGATTTTGTTATAATTGTTGCAATATTTTCAGAATTTTTGAAAAATGTTTAACCTTTGATTTTGTTCTAATTTTTGGAATATTTTTAGAATTTTGAAAAAAATTTGATTTTATTATAATTTTTACAATGTTTTTGGAATTTTGAAAGAAATATGAATTTGTGATTTGGTAATATTTTCTCGCAACGCTAAATGGAAAGGTTTTTGAGTAGTTTGCTGATTGTCTTATCTTTTCACTAAATTATGTTAATTTATAATCTGTTATGATTTTCCGGCAACGTATTGATATTTCGTGTTAGTTTTGTAATAAATTTCTAAACAGAGATAAAAAAATACATGTACTAACAAAGAGTTATGTTTGATATACATCGCTGCCCAAAACTAAAAACAATGTCCTCATAAAAGTTTTATGCCGAAAACTATATCAAAATCCTTAACCAAAACTGGAGTCTTAATATCTCAGAGCTTGAGATTTCAGCCCCTTAATATTTTTGAATTGGATTTTCAATCCTGAGAAAAAAACAGTGTTTTTAATTCGTTGTATTGTATGTTTTTTGTAGTTTATGAATTTTTCAGCAACAACGTTTGGAGTATCGAAAAGTTTTTCACTAGTCTGATTAGTATTGCTGGTAAATTGGGCGATATAGTCTAAATGTCTTGACTCCCGTGTATTACGTTTGATAATAGCCTCTTTGATATTAGCACTTTCGTGAGTGGTTTGTAATCCGTATAAATATGCGGAATTCCTGCCTCCAAAGAAAACATACCAATATGTATTTGGCATCACAGCTAGTGAACAAAAATTTTATTGAACAAAAAGACAACAGCTAAAACAAACTTTGGCCATTGTTGGGTGGTTCGAGAAAAGCACCGACTACCCAATTGAATGCATCTGCAGTGATGGAGAACAACGTCTGCCCTTAAATGTGCTAGTGGCTGGCATTTCGGTTTCAAAACTTCGAATATGGTCGATATACACCGATATTAATAAAAAAAATTCGATTCCCGCTTTAAATTAAAAATCAAACTCATCTAAAACAACTCCATGAAAACAACTTATTATTCTATTTCAGTTTTTACTCTATATCAAAATAAAAAAAATAAAAAATCAAAATAAAAAAGCAAAAACATGCAAAGAAACTCCGTAAATCAATTTATTGTTTTATTTTTTTACCTACCTAAATAATAATATTAGGTCATACAAATGACATAGCAAAGAGAGAACATGAAACTTTCAACAAAGTATCCAATGTAAATGAGTTTCCGGTTGCTTAGAATTTATCAAATGTGAAAATGTGAAATTGCCTTCAATTTTCGCGTTGGAATGAGTATTAATCTTTTGTGATATGAATATAAATAGCACGATGAGAGATGTTTTTTATTAGAGAAAAAATGATTATTAACTGTATTTTTGGATCATGTGATGGGAATACTGAATAATTATTGGACGTAAGGGTGACCAATGTATATAAAAAAGGAAACAAAGATAGAAAATTTTGGCCAATAAAATATCAGGCAACTCATAGTCAATTAATGCACTGGATGTGATAAAAATAATCGAAGTAAAATAAGAATCCTATTGTTGTTTTTTAAAAGTTTAAATCACAAGAACACCAATTTTGGCTGTATTACATCAAAGCATAACTCAGCCCTCCTAATTAGATCCCAATTCTTATTGTTTCAAAAAAAAACATCTAAACTACCGCCTTTAAATCAACATTTCGGTTTGATATAATTATTTGATAGAACTTTTCTTTCAATTTTCAATTTAAAAATTACATTTCATCAAAAGTTATTTAATTTAAAAGTTAAACTGAATTTCAATTTAATCAATAAAACAAATAAAAAATATACTCATAAATAAGCATAAATAAATTGAAATATGTTTTTTTGCCTAATAAATTTACCTTATAATTTAACGTATCGTTCACAACCGAAGCGCCAGATCTCCAATGATAATATCTATAATGAAAAACATAAACAAACTTTAAATTTTATATTTTATTGAATAATTTCCACAACGGAAAAACGTTATTATAACTTTTGAGAAAATTTTATGAAATAAATGTTTATGATATGTAAATACTCGTATACGAACGTTTAATGGTTTCATATTTTTGCTTTACCAAAAACAAATAATCATAAACAACAGAACCATAAAAGCTCTTCAATATTGGCATAAACAAGAAATTTTAGTTTTAATAAAAAAATTTTCATACCTTAATTTAATATGTAATTATAATTTTATTGTCACATTCAATTATTTGGATCTTTAACATATGAAATTTGAGATGGTTTTGATTATGATATTTATATTAACAAGAATTTCAACAAGGGAGGTAATTATATACGAGTATGTATTAATATTGTTATCGAAATTATTTATTTATGGTCGTGATTTTTCAATAACCTACCATTATATTTATTGCTTGATTATTAATAAACGAAACACTTACCCCAAATCTGTTGGTTGTGGCCATAAGCGTTTTTTGCCAGCAAAAACAAGAACCCAATCAACACAGCCTTCTTCTCTGCTCAATGAACGACGCAAGCTTTGTTCAAAATCGATATAACCTGAAATTTCCACTCCCGACTTGGTACGATGTCTTATGTTGATGATTGTCTAGTGATGAAAAGAAAAACTAAATTAAAATGTTTAAAGTTATATGATTAGTTAGTTTATTAGTTGGTCAGTCACAAAACCTTCATGGGAATACTGAAAGAAATTAGCTCATATTTGCAAAACGAAATGCAAAGGGATTTCTTTCTCCGTGCATCGTACAAATGAAATGATTTGCCCGAATTAATAGTTTCGAATGACACATATTGTAATCCCTATAACACAACACTTTTTATTAAAAAAAAAATACTAAACAGATAGTTATTATATTATGCATGTTGTTGTATAACTATCCAACAAATTTAAAAATTAGCTTCTGATATGGCCCTGTGTAACAAATTTATTTTAAGTAATTTGGATTTAAGTCGAGCAATTTGGATAAACTATATATAATGGTTAAGTTGTTGATTGATGAATTTGAAAAAGCGACAAACCAAAACATTAATTTGACAAACAAAATAAATAGAAAAAAATCCCAGCGGCAGGTATATCCGCTAGAAATAGGTAGATTTCGGGGTCAGACGGTTTTGTGTCCAAATAAAATTAGATAAGTCAGATTAGTTTAAATAAAAAATTAGAGTAGAAACAGAATAATTCAAAAAAATTGAACCAAATTAAGTACATTATCCGAACTAACTCCATCAATACAATTTCGGAACAGTTTTATTTAAGTTGGTTTAAGCTGCTTTTAATAACATATTAAATCCACCAAAGATCAAATGAACTACGTCACAACTACAACTATACCATCACACATAATTTATAATCAAACAATTTTATTTCAAAATCATCTTTTGTTGTTGTGTTTTTTTGTTCTTATTTAATCTTTTTTAAACGGTTACTTAGTAAAAAAAAGTCGGGTCAAGTGCGAATATAACTCGCTCGCCGAGGGTTCCGTGTATATAATAATATGAAAAAACAGTATTTGCTAATATAGTTTTCCGTTGGGTTGAATTTCACCCATAACTGTTTGTGGTGGCAACATTTTTTAATTTAATTCGTTTATTAGTCAAACATAAATACAGTTTTTCTCGAAATCATTGAAATTTAGTGGAATGCGCATACCGATAACAAACAGTTACATACATTGGACCATAAAGATTACTAGATTGCAATGGTCAGCCCGAATAATGTTTTTTTTATTCCGAGTTCATCTGACTAACCATAATCTATTTAAGACTGTATTAGAACCTTAATATTATAAAATATTTTCTAAATTTCCTTAGATTGAATTAGTTACTAAATTATACATTTGCTGCAAAGTAACAAAATTGATCCTCATCAAAGAATTCAAACTACTACGTCAATAGTTCTTCACAAAAACACGATTTTAAATCGAAAATGGTGACTTTGAAAATTTCGAAAAAAACGGTTTTAGACTAGAAACAAAATAACCTTTCATATGACACCCCACTTGTCTAGGGCAAAAATAATTTTTTTTCGTAATTTCTTCTCTCAACCCCCTCTAAGGAACATTTGAAATAATGAGCTAACTGCTATAGTTTTCGTTCAATCTTTACAACATTTCCTATAACCGTGAATTTTTTCAATTTTTCGCTTCTGTAATGTTCGAAGATAAAGGGGGGGACAGAAACAAATTTTCACGTTTTTAAAAATAAGTCGACACCCGTGTTTTCGAAAATTACAAAAAAATTATTTTGAACTACAAAAAAAATCACCGTTCATATGACACCCCACTTGTCTAGCTCAAAAAAATTTTTTTTTCAAAATTTCTACTCACAACACCCTCCAAAGAACAATTGAAATTATAACAACCAAAAAAAAATTTTCATTTTTTTTTTGCCAAGTTCCTACAACCGTGAATTTTTTTAAATTTTTTCTTTTGTAATGTTCGAAGATAAGTGGGGGGGATAGAACTAAAATTTCACTTTTTCTAAAATAAGTCAAAAACTGTGCTTTCGAAAATTACAAAAAAAATTGTTTTAGACTAGAAAAAAAATAACCTTTCATATGATATCCCACTTGACATGACCAAAAATATTTTATTTTCGTAATTTTTACTCTCAACCCCCTGCAATGAACATTTGAAATTATAACAACCAAAACAAAAAAACGGATTTTTGTATGCAAAATTCCTACATCCTTGAATTTTTCCAATTTTTTGCTCTTGTAATGTTCGAAGTTAAGGTGGGGGACAAAAAAATAAACTCACGTTTTTTGAAATTACTTAAAAACTAAGCAGTCGATAATTTATTGAAATGTCTTTTTGAAATATTTGGATTTTTTTTGATTTTTTTAAACCAAACTCGATTCTTTGAAAAAAACTTTTGTTTTACTATCTCCTTATCAATGCCCATAAAATATTGATAAAAACAAATATTCATAATTTTTTGTTGTCAGTAGGCGTGGACAACTACATTATATAACTGTACAAAATTTCAAGTTGATAGCACTTATAGTTTATTTTTTCCACCATAAACCTAACGCAAAACGCGGATAACCGGAGATGGTTATTCCTCAACTTAGACAATAGGCCTTTAAGTTGGCTTTGCGCTAGTCTTCTCTCTTCTTCATCTCCATAAATAAAAGATGAGTATCTCCAAAAAAACTTATCACTTTTGTTTATTGCTTCTATTATATTTTTACAAAGACTCAAACTCTGATTTTACTCAGAATATGTCTGTGATAATACTATCTTAAAACTATATTTATTTCAGTATTTATACCTTAAATCTTTTACCTTAATCTTCCTGGTTTCTCAAAACCTTCATTCATTCAAAAATGTTATCATCAAATTTATTATCTAAAAAAAATGTGCTGCGCGTACACCATTAAATCATTCTCGATATCGTGTGTGTATGACATTTATTCTTTTACTTAATCTGACTGCGGATTTTCTTTTATTTTTAATTTCTGGCGGTGGTTAAATTTACCACAGGATGTAAAGATACTACTACGTCTACCTATCCAAATCAAAACACATATAATAAGTTATAAAGGAATTCCCATGACGTAATTTCTTTTTATCAAAACAAAATAATAGTAATTTAGTAAACAACATTTCATATGTTTACAATTATAAGTAAGCGAAGTTTTATGAACTTTATGAATTATACATTATTCAAAGTGTGTCATCATAAAAGCGTGTCATCATATATTATGTTTCAAAACATTGAAACTAATTTTAAATAATTTTAGATAAAACAAAAGGTAAATAATTATGATGATACTGATTTTATTAAGGGGAAAATAATAAGTAATTAAATTGACATATATATTATATGTACATTTTGCTAGAATTGCATTTTCTACATAATTAATTTGAAATAAATATATTGATTGATTTAAGTGGGGATTAGGAAAATGAAAATGCAAATCCAAAAATTGTATAAAAGAAAGTTTTCGAACAAATAAAAATCAGAACCAGTTTGAATTTAAATAGTGTTTTCTTTACTTTCTCTGATCCTCCTGACGACCTCAGTTGACGCACGTCAAACGGGTCTACCGGTTCTTTCCTTGGTGCAAAGTTGATTCGGCAAACTGTATCGTTGAAAAACCGGACAGATTTGGACTTACGGACATATAGACGGCAGTGTTAAAGTATCTCTTGTGGTATATTTTACCACCAACAAAAGTTTAATGTATAATAAGTAATAAATACGCAGTCAGATCAAGGTAGTGTACAAATGTCGTTTACTCATGATATAAAGAACGATCTTTTGGTGTACGCTCAGCACATGGCGAACTTGCCAATCACGGGCCAATTATTTCAACTTAAGAAGATTAAGTCGATTTCGATTGAGGAGTATATAGCGAGACAATATTCGAAGAACGAAGAGGTGAAGAACAATCTGAATACAAAATCATCCAGCAAAATCAATACAAAGTTAAATCAACGAGGTGGTGAGCTAGCCAGGTTGGCTAGAGAGATAGCCGAGTTATTTAGAGTGGCAGAAGTGTCAGTAAGCGAAGAGGAGAGAAATTGGTTTACTAAGCAAGCCAATGATTTAAAGAAAAAAAGGAAGATACTCGCAAAACAGAAGAGGGCCGACAAAAAATTGGAGAAGTTACTAAAAGAGAAGAAATAACCAAAACGACAATTTCACCAGTTTAAACAAAAAAAATTTTTATTGTTAAATCTTTGTAATAGTTAAGATACTTTTCAAATAAATAAAGAAAACTTTAATTTTTATTAATTAAGACAATATATATAAGATATTTTTAATAAATGAATTAATAAATTTTAAATAATAATAAATGAAATTTCTAGAATCATAACTAATTATGAATGGATAATTTAAAAAAAAAAAAAATAATATATAAAAAAAAATTCAGTTTAAATGAACAAATTACATTTAAGTTAATTTTTCTCTTTTTATATACTAAATTAATAAAATTTCTTTTTAATAAAAATGAAAATTAACACATGATATATGATATTTTTTTATAATAATAAATAATGTTAAGCAAACATTTTTCTTTAAAAATTTTTTCATATTCTTCTTTTGATGATTTGATCACTGATGGAATCCACTAAAAAAGCGGGTGAGATAATTAAGGAAATAAAGAGAATTCTTCTTAACTTGAATAAAAACCCGAATAGGAACTTTAGCCACAAGCACATATTGGATTGTACGACACAATTGAAGTCGTACAGATCAGACTTTGAAAGACTAGTCAAGACATTAGTATCAGAACTTGACGCTGACACTTTAGAGAAACTTAAAAATAAGTTTATACAGAAGTATACAGTTCTAAAAGAAAAATTGAACAACCTCTCAGCGGAACTGTTTGAATTATCCATAAAAGAAGATACAGAGAATTTAATAGAAATTGCGTCATTCGACATAGAAAAAACCCTAAAAATTGTCCCAACGTTTGACGGAAAATCCAACGATCTTCCGATATTTTTAAACCTAATTCAACACTTTAGTGAAACACTAAAGAATGACGTTGAAAAGACAAAATTAATCGAATTCGTTATGGATACTAGACTAACTAGTAATGCCAAAACAAAGTTGACAGCAACTAAAAAACCAAAAACCATTCCTGAGTTGAAAGAATTATTCAACCGTATTTTCAAGAAGAAGACTACATGCTTGAACTTACAGACTCAACTCACACAGTGCAGACAGGGGAGTTCGTCTGTTGAATCTTATAGTAATAAGATAGAAAACATAATAACAGAACTAAATGAACTTCAAATAGCTGAGCAGGGTGATGCTCATAGTGACATTATCACTAAGCTAAACGAACAGACTGGACTGAATGCATTTAAAACAGGTTTAAACGAACCAGTTAAAAATATGGTTTATGCTGCTCGGGTAAATTCTCTTCAGGAAGCGATTCAATACGCTACTGAAATTGACGAACAGACAAAGACGGCCAATATGTTCCATTTTAATTCGCGAAACTATAGAACGGGCTATAGGAATCAAATTTCGCATAATTTTAATAATTTTAAAAGGTTAAATTATCAAAATAAAAAGAATAACAATAATAATTTTTATAAAAACCATACCAATATTAAGAGTAATGGATGTAATTGTAGCCATAATGGTAGTAATAATAATTGTAACAATGATAATAATAATACAAATAATAGAAATTTTAATGGTTACCGAAATAGAAATAATTATAATAATGTAAAAAGAAATTTCCAGAATGGAAGAGTTAATATTGTACAATCGGAAAACAGGGAAGGGGTCTCCGAAAACCAGTTGTCGAGAGATTCCCTAACTTTAGAAACCCAATAAAAATATTTTATGTAAATCCTAGCACACAAACAAATTATATTAGAATTCGCACGAACATAACAGAAGATTTGAGAACGTTTTTAATAGATACGGGAGCAGACATCTCACTGCTCAAAATAAATAAAGTTGCAAAAGAAGTAGATGTAAAAGATGATAGGTGTAAAATTACAGGTGTTACTAATGACGAAACATATTCGTTAGGAATGATAGGAGCAATTTTGAATCTCGAAGAAGGAAATATAGGACAAGAATTTCATTTAGTAAAAGAAGATTTTCCAATAAATACAGATGGTATTTTAGGCAGAGATTTCCTGCATAATAATTATTGTAAGATAGACTATGAAACTTACACAATTTGACTATTGATAAACCATGAAGAAATCACATTACCAATGTATACAGAATTACAACAGAGCGGAGTTACGATACCAGCACGATCGCAGGTTATTAGAGCTGTCAATATCAAGTTAAAAGAGGACAGCGTTGTATTAAATCAAGAAATACAGGAAGGCGTATACATAGCAAACACAATAGTTCCAGCTAAGGGGATTGCACATATTCAGATATTGAATACAAAAGAATATGATGTCACGTTAAGAAAAATTTCTCCAAAAACTGAACCATTATGTAACTATCACGTACTGAAAGTGGACAAAAAAGATAAGAAGATTACAGCGGAACAACGTTTTAGCAAAATATTGAAAGAATTAGAGTTAGACTCATTGGAAGAACATGCTAGAAGTTCAATGCTAGATATCTGTAGAAACAATGCAGATATATTTTAGGTAGAGGATGAGCAGCTATCAGCCAACAATTTTTATAAGCAATCAATACAAACCGTGGATAAAAATCCAGTATATATCAAAAATAACAGATTGCCACAAACTCACATGGAAGAAATTGATAGACAGGTAGAAAAACTGATCAAAGAAGACGTCATTGAACCATCAGTCAGTTCATTTAATTCGCCACTATTATTGGTGCCAAAGGGAGAGAATAAGGATAAGTGGAGGCTTGTCGTGGACTTCAGACAACTTAATAAAAAGATTATGGATGACAAACTCCCTCTAACAAGATTAGACGACATCCTGGATAATCTTGGAAGAGCGAAGTATTTCTCAACATTAGATTTAACGAGTTCATTCCACCAAATTGAACTAGAAGAGGAATCAAGACCACTAACATCATTCTCAACCAGTAAAGGTCATTATCATTTCAAAAGATTACCTTTCGGGTTGAAGATATCCACCAACAGTTTTCAACGTATGCTATCGATAGCTCTAGCTGGCCTAGAAGCAGAAGCGTTTCTATACGTTGACGACATTATAATATTTGGATGTAGTTTAAGTCATCACAACACAAATTTGATAAAAACTTTCGATAGATTACGGAAATATAATTTAAAATTGAATCCCAAAAAGTGTAATTTTTTAAAAACTGAAGTCACATACCTAGGACATCTCATTACAAATGAAGGTATAAAAACTGATCCGCGAAAATACGATGTAATAAGAAACTATCCAACACCAATAAATGCTGAAGAAACAAAAAGATTTACAGCGTTCTGTAATTACTACAGACGATTTATACAAAATTTTGCAGAAATTGCCAAACCTTTAAATAATCTTTCGAAGAAAAACGTTACATTTAATTTGACCGATGAATGTAAGAAAGCATTCGCTACACTCAAGGAAAAACTTATCAATCCACCAATACTCAAATATCCGAATTTTGAAGAGAAATTTATCGTAACAACGGATACGTCGAACTACGCACTCGGAGCCGTACTTTCACAAGGTGAAATGGGGAGAGATCTACCAATATCATGCGCGAGTAGATCTCTGAACAAGCATGAAGTAAACAAACCAGTTATAGAAAAAGAGTTACTAGCAATACATTGGGCTATTAACTTCTTTAGACCATATGGTAGAAAGTTTTCTGTAGTCACTGACCATCGACCTTTAGTAAGTTTGTTCACTCATAAGAACCCATCGTCTAAATTAACGAGGATGAGGTTAGATTTATGCGATTACGATTTCGATATAACATATAAGCAAGGAAAAATGAATACTAATGCTGATGCATTGTCTAGAATCAAAATTGATTCAGATGTTTTAAAAGCGATGATACCTACATCTACTGTTAACATTGTCACGAGAGCTATGAAACGAAAAGAAGAGATAGAAGAGATTGAGACGAATGATACTACAGAATTGGATAAGGGTGCGCAACCTTATGCATGGCACTGTACATCGATCTCAGAAATAAAGAATTTAAGAAAATTAAAGTTTAAAAATAATAAAAGTTTGCACAATGAGGAAGAAGTTTTAATGACATCCAGCGATAATCCGCCTATGAACTTAGGTTTTAAGCAGGAGAAACTGAGATGGAAAACAGATGATAGAATAATTAAATGTTCAGTGCATAAGAATAAATATAATATTGATATCAATGACGAAGAAGTCGTAGTAGAAATCAGCGATAATCCACATATGAACTTAGGTTTTATGCTGGAGAAACTGGTATGGGTAATGAAAAATGAGAATATTGAAAAGTTAGCTCTTGAAATTAACGATATAATATTTACACGTGTTAAGATAAATGAATTCAAGAGAATATTCACCGAACTGCAGTCGGGATTAAATAAAGATATTAAGCAAACTAATCTAAAAATAATAATTTATGAAGCTCCATTAAGAATAATTGACAATGATAGAATGTTAGAAATAATTAAACAATTTCATGATAGTCCACACTCTGGAGGACACTCAGGTGTGAGAAGGACAGCTAACAAAATTAAGCAACGTTACATCTTCAAAAATTTAGGTAAACTGGTAAAAAGTTATGTAAGTAAGTGTGAATTGTGCGCTAGGACAAAACAAAATAAAAATGTAAAAGAACTAGAATTAATTTTAAGATAAGTAAAGATAATTTAAACAATGAAGTACAAAATAATATATTAAAAAGATATGTTCTCAAAGAGAAACAAAATTTCAAAATTCGTTAAATAGTATAGATATGGTTAAAAGCAGGTGATCGTAAAAAATTAGATCCACCTTATACAGGACCCTATGAGGTCATAGGTATAAATAAAACAAATGTTAGAATAAGAAACGGTAACTTAATTAAGGAAGTACATAAAAATAGACTAAAAATTATGTTCCCAAATAAAATCCCAATAAAAATTTGCTAAATATTAAATGTTATGGACACTAAATATTTTTAAAATCGAAATTTATTTCATAAATTACGCAAAAATTTGTTTTCTTACCTTTAAAAACAAATTTTTGTTAAAAAAGGAAGGAAGGTGTAGAGATACTACTACGTCTACCTATCCAAATCAAAACACATATAATAAATTATAAAGGAATTCCCATGACGTAATTTCTTTTTATCAAAACAAAATAATAATAATTTAGTAAACAACATTTCATATGTTTACAATTATAAGTAAGCGAAGTTTTATGAACTTTATGAATTATACATTATTCAAAGTGTGTCATCATAAAAGCGTGTCATCATATATTATGTTTCAAAACATTGAAACTAATTTTAAATAATTTTAAATAAAACAAAAGGTAAATAATTATGATGAATCTGTATCTCTATCCTCTTATTAAGAGGAAAATAATAAGTAATTAAATTGACATTTATATTATATGTACATTTTGCTAGAATTGCATTTTCTACATAATTAATTTGAAATAAATATATTGATTGATTTAAGTGGGGATTAGGAAAATGACAATGCAAATCCAAAAATTGTATAAAAGAAAGTTTTCGAACAAATAAAAATCAGAATCAGTTTGAATTTAAATAGTGTTTTCTTTACTTTCTCTGATCCTCCTGACGACCTCAGTTGACGGACGTCAAACGGGTCTAACGGTTCTTTCCTTGGTGCAAAGTTGTTTCGGCAAACTGTATCGTTGAAAAACCGGACAGATTTGGACTTACGGACATATAGACGGCAGTGTTAAAGTATCTCTTGTGGTATATTTTACCACCAACAAAAGTTTAAAGTATAATAAGTAATAAATACGCAGTCAGATCAAGGTAGTGTACAAATGTCGTTTACTCATAGTCTCATAGAGTAAATCTTTTGGTGTACGCTCAGCACAAGGAGATACTATAATGATAACCCGTCTTAAACGTCCGTATGTCTAGAACTGTCCGGCTTTTCAGTGATACAATTTGCACAAAACAACTTTGCACCAAAGAAGAAACCGTTAGACCCGTTTGACGTATGTCAACTGAGGTCGTCAGGAGGATCAGAGAAAGTAAAACAACAATTTAAATTCAAACTGATTCGACTGTTTATTATCAAAGTCATTTCTTTTATATCGTTTTCAAATTTTTCCCCATCATATAATAATGTATATGAATTATGTATTTACAAATTATGTATTCCCCACTTAAAACTTAAATCAATTTATATTTATATTGTTTTAAATTATTTATTGCAAAAATGCAATAACAACAAAAATGTACATAGAAAATATTTCGATTTATTTACTTCATAATTTTCCCCATAATAAAAAAAATGCGAGTCATCAAAAGTATTTTAACTTTTTTTATTTAAAATTATTTCAATGTTTTGAAACATGATATATGATGACATAATATGAATATAGTCCATACAACTTTGTTTGTTTATAATTGTACATATACGAAATATTGTTTGTTTATTATTCTGTTTTATGATTTATTTATATGGGTTTTGATTTGGTTAGGTTAGTGAGTAGACGTAGTAATATCTCTACAAGAATATTATGTAAAAACATTTTTATAAAATGTTTCATAATATGAAAATATACATTTTACAAATGTTTCAAAAATATTATTTAATTCATAAATTGTGTTTCTTCAATTTCCGATATTTATATTTCATTATAAAATAATGAAACTTCAACAAATTATGGGTTAACAAGAAATAAAAATGTTTTCAATGTTACTGAAACAAAATTGTTTAAACATGAAATTTTAAACAATTTATTGCAATATCACCGAATAACACATTTAATCATTTAGTTCATGACATAGAATTTTGATTGAAAATAAGCTTTCAAATTTCTTCATGAGCTAAATGGATGAGATACTATGTGATGATGTAGGTACGCACCACAATGGGATGTAAACGCCAGAGAGAGTGTAGTTTCGCTGCAAATCGTGAAAAACCGTCACCCCTAAAAGCTCATCCCATTTTACCTTCATAATTTGGATCATCTTTAATTTATTTTTCCCATCGTTTGCACAATGTTTTCTTTCTTATCCAATAGTTTTCATTCTGTTACTATTTTTTCCATTTTTGGCCTTTTTTAAGGTATAAAGTCTATAAGTTAATAATTTTATTTCTGTGTGCTTAGGGGATGGGAGTGGAGAGAAGTGAGAAAAGCTTGCTTAACCTAAATAAGTGGTGTTATTTCAAAGAGCACTGAATTTAAGAAACACTGCAATTTTTGGGGGCCAATTTTGCGATGCACAGTTTTTGAATAATTGTATGAGGAAACTTTGAGCAGTGGGATTCATTCTCTACATTACGACGTTGATTGGATTGAACCTAAATGAGTAGGGTGTCTTTTGAAAGAACACTTTATTTAAGAAACATTGGTATTTTTTTGAAATTTTGCGGTGCACAGTTATAAAGAAAAATTATTTTTTATGGTACTAAAAATATATAGAATTTTACACAACTTTTTGGAAATTATTTTTGAATTTGAATCTCGGCGAGCGAGTTTTATTCGCACTTGACCAACTTTTTTTATTAAAGTGAATAAAAGTAATATAATGTGTAAACTTAGTGAGGTTTTGAAACAGGTTTTGTCCTAAACAAATTTAGTTCTTTGGCTGTATTCTAAACGACGACTTATTTGAAACTTATTTATGTAGACTTACTTATTCACCGCCATTTTAAATAAGTTTTTAAAAGCTATTCTAAACGATTTAGCATACTTATTTTGACAGCAACAAAAAGCAAATTCGAAAATAAATTTAATTAAAACGATTTATTTAATTTGATCAATTAAAAGAGTTTTCAAAACTATTTTATTCAGTTTAAATTATTACATCAATTTTACTACGGATCGAAAAAGAAGTTTTATTCCTTAAAATCATTTAGTAAACAAACATGTAGACCAGGGCCAAACCGTTATAAATATCGAAATAAACGAAAAATTCTTAGCAGAATATGAATGGTCGGGTCGGGTCGCTAAGGGTCTAAATAATTAAGGAAAAATCGACCGAACTGTGTAAAAGTCCCGGAAAGGGGTGGGGGGTCGTAGTATATACGTTTTTAGGGGTTTGTATTAGTTTTTCGCGATTTGTGACTAAACTATGCATCCCATCGAAAAAAGTGATGCATAACAGTTGTAGATAATAAAAAAATCTAAATCTTTCTTACTGGACACTATTGACCATAACCACAAAATTATCGAGAAAAACGTAAAAAACCGTTTTTTTTGTTTTTAATTTATAACTATCGCAAAAGTTGTTATATTTTCATGAAAATCGGTGAAAATGTTTTTTTTGTGTTTCAAACAGTCCAAAATTTTTTCAAAGCGAAATATTTAATTTTCGATGTTTTATGAAGAAAATTAAAAAAAAAGACCTAATTTTCAATCGAAAAATTTGGTTAGGAAATTTTCGATTTTCGAACTTTATCAGTGCTCATTTTTTTTGTTGAAATCCCAACTTCAATATAGAATTAAAATATAATATTGTTTACGTACAAAAATTTCGTTAAAAAAGCGAAAAACCGAAAAAACTACTTTCAAATCATGAATTTCTTTTTCTCTGTTGTAAATAAACGTTTCCATTCATAAAAAGCGGTAACTCACACACGTTACTGTGTTATACAAGTAATTTACATATACTTAACTAATCTTGGCTTTCAAAGTTCCGAAATCATCGTTTAAACTGCAATTAAATAGGTAAAAACTACCTAAAAATAGGTAAAAACACAAAGGCTGTGTGTGACTGCGAAATTTTTTTTATTATTTCTTGGGATTCGTAAGTATCTACAAATTATCATATCAAAGTGTTTTGATGACAAAATACAAAAATTAAAAGTAAAATAATTTCATTGAAATCTTTTTTCCTTCCCGGGCTTCATCGCCAGAATCGAATTCTTCATCGCCAGAATCGATCAACCTTTCGATTTCTTCATGTTCATTTTCTACATCTTTAATTCCTTGGAGCTGTTCTGGATTTTCCAGTTCAGTATCATTATTTTCATTATTATTATTTATTAGACAGTGGATACCATCTTCGTCTTCGATGTCCTCGAGATTACAAAATTTTTCGTATAAGAACTTTTCGGCATTAGAACACAGATCAGGACCGTGACAATTTATGCACAAAATTGTTCACTTTAAGCCATGCTTGCGACACCCACATATGTTATTACTGCATCCTTTTTCGCAGCTGTCGCAGATAAATTTCAATAAATTTTTGGGAATTAATTCTTGTTCTGTAAATATAGGTACGATACCATAAAAGGGATGTTTCCATCCCCAATCTGTAGCTGTAAATTGATGACTGTAATTGATGAAAATACACCCTGTAACAATGTAGCTTAACTGCTCCTTCAGTTAAAGGTAATTTTTTCAAATGAAATGAAGATTTTACAGAAGCCGCTTGGTAGAGTTCAAATCTTAAATCGTGTAGAGATGTATTTATAATTTTACTTTTGTAAATAGAAGCTCTTATTTGTAATCCATTTTCGGTAATCGTTTGTTTGTCTGCATTTATATTGCATAAAAATTTCTGCAAGATCAAGTAAATGTTTATTGGCCAATTATGATTTTGTTATTTTTAATGATTAATGATCTTATAATTGTTTTTTTTTCCTTTCCTAGCAAAACTTGAATCTATTGCTAAAAGTTTGAAACGAATTTAAAGAAAAGATTTTCAAATAAAGCAAACGATTAAATAAAATAATCACCACAGTTTAAACGATGGTTTCGGGACTTTGAAAGCCAAGATTAGTTAAGTATATGTAAATTACTTGTATAACATAGTATCGTATGTGAATTAACGCTTTTTATGAATGGAAACGTTTATTTACAACATAGAAAAAGAAATTCATGATTTGAAAGTAGTTTTTTCGGGTTTTCACTTTTTTAACGAAATTTTTGTACGTAAACAATATTATATTTTAATTCTATATTAAAGTTGGAATTTCAACAAAAAAAATGAGCACTGGTAAAGTTCAAAAATCGAAAATTTCCTAACCAAATTTTTCAATTGAAAATTAGGTCTTTTTTTTTAATTTTCTTCATAAAACATCGAAAATTAAATATTTCGCTTTGAAAAAATTTTGGACTGTTTGAAACACAAAAAAAAACATTTTCACCGATTTTCATGAAAATATAACAACTTTTGCGATAGTTATAAATTAAAAACAAAAAAAACAGTTTTTTGCATTTTTCTCGATAATTTTGTGGTTATGGTCAATAATGTCCAGTAAGAAAGATTTAGATTTTTTTATTATCTACAACTGTTATGCATCACTTTTTTCGATGGGATGCATAGTTTAGTCACAAATCGCGAAAAACTAATACAAACCCCTAAAAACGTATATACTACGACCCCCCACCCCTTTCCGGGACTTTTACACAGTTCGGTCGATTTTTCCTTAATTACTTAGACCCTTAGCTACATTTTCCGACCATTCGTATACTGCTAAGAAATTTTTTTCCTCTAACAGGATTGGCCCTGGTCTAATGACACTGTCAATCAAATTAGATTTTTCTATGAAAAAAAATTTCAAATAAGTCACCTCTTTAGCTTACTTATTCAAATAAGTAAGTCTCCACAAATAAGTTTCAAATAAGTTTTGGTTTAGAATACAGCCTTAGTTATTTAAGAATGAAAGTTATTTGTTCTTTTTTAGGGTTCCGTTTTTTATACGGAACACTATTGGTGAGAGCAAAACGAGTTTTTCACATTATATCGATTATCTCGTAAACTATAAATGCTATGGACTTGAAACTTGAGGTGCGTATAAAACTAATCTGCTCACATGAAATGACGGATACAAATAAAACTAAAGTGGTTTTCGTTTGGTTTACAGGGGTTCGATGTGAGACCTTTGAGAAAATATATTTTTTTATAGATTCAAGTAGGGTATCATATGAAAGGGCTACATTTCAGTATTCCTTAAAAATTTATTTTGGAATTTTACACCTCACCATTTTTTGTATAATTTGGAATAATGACGTTTTTTTCGTGTTTTCTTACCTCGATTAGCTCCGAACCTAACTGATCGAAAATTTTCGAAAATGTATTTGGAATGATAGAAAAATTAGTACGTTTTTAATAAAAAATATAAAAAATTGTCATATTCTCATACTTAGATTTATTAAGGGGGTGGATATGAGGAGGGATAAAATCACTATTTAAAATGGAGTCAAGTGGGGTGTCATTTGAAAGAGCACTTTATTCAAAAAACATAGCAATTTTTTTTAGAATTTTGCGATGCACAGTTTTTGAGTTATTTTCAAAAAAGTGTAAGTTTCAGACCGTTACCCCCCCCCCCTTCGTTTCGACACTGATTGACAGAAAAATTTGTAAAAATTCACAGAGTTAGGAAATTCGCTAAATTTTGTATGAAAATTATAGAGAGGTCTCAAATAATTATATTTCTGTGTGTTTAGGGGACCGGTGTAAAGAGGGTAAAAAAAAACTTTTTGACCCAAGCGAGTGGGACGTCATTTGAAAGAGCACTTAATTTAAAACTTGTTTCATTTTTTTTTAGAATTTTGCGGTGCACAGTTTTTGAGTTATGGACAAAAAAGTGCAAAATTCAAACCGTTCCCTCCCCCCCTCCTACGTTTCGACGATGATTGACAAAAAAATTTTAAAGATTCGCAGGGACAGGAAAATTTGTAAATTTTGAATGAAAATCATAGCAAAGTCTCAAATAACTACATTTCTGTGTGTTTAGGGGATGGGTGTGGGGAGAGTAAAAAACCACTTTTGACCCAAGCGAATGGGGTGTCATATGAAGGAGCACTTAATTCAAGAAACATTACAATTTTTTTTAAACTTGGCGGTGCACAGTTTTTGTGTTATTGAAAAAAAATATTTTTAGTACGTAGCCTCTCCACCCCCCCTAAATTTCAACACTTGATTGACCGAAAAAATATTCAAATTTAAACCATTTACAAGCTGGCGAATCTTTCTTGAGTTACCATAAACATCTATGGATGAAATTTAACCTAATGTAACATTTTATGAGTTATTTTTGATCAACGTGGATTTGATTGTAATTTACTATTGACATTTACGATTAAACATTAATTATTTGGTTATGCGTCTATGGTCTGGAAATATAAGGACATTACAACACAACTTTTTGTCAATAGTTTTTGATATTGTGTTCTTTTACATTCACGAAACCCTTGACGAGCGAATTTTATTCGCACTTGTCTGACTTTTTTATTTTGACTTTATTTTTTTTAATAATTGAAAATTTTTGCATTAATTATTTGTACTAGCTTTTAATGGTTTTGTGCATCAGATGACATATGTATTTTTTCTATTTTACGCCTAAAATAAAGTCATTTCGATACCCAAATCGAAATGGCTTTCATTTCATAATGTTAGTCGAGTCAACATAGCGTCATAGCGTCAAAATCGTTAAAACTTCTAAGTCCTCAGGGACAGCTCCGATTTTTATGATTTTTTTAAATGTTTGTTTTTGAATACTATATTTGAAATCAGAAACATTACAATGTGCGCAATTAAATATTTATATTGTTTAAATAATATAAACAAAATGCATGTACAAATTAATTTTTGAACAAAATTTATCCAATAAAAGAATTGTTAAGTTAAAATTTACAGAAAATTTAAATTAATTATAGCATAAAATAGGATAATTATAGCATAAAAATATATTATTATAAGAGTAGCAAAATTTGTACGCGCTATGTCTAATTAGATATTATATGTATATGTATTTGTCACTATATAGAGCCATTGCTAAGTTTTACGAACAGACACGTTGAACCTTGGTTGATTTACGTGAAATTTGGTGAGTATTTAAGGGATGGTTCAAGAAACAAAAGTGGCAGAGCGCTAATGTGCATTGTGCTCTCTTACCCTGGGGGTTGATTCCACCTCTTCTCGAGTATAGAATATTTTTCACTCAAAATAACCCCAAAAATAGATAGAGGGACACATTTTATGTATAAAATATTCCATAAGGTTTTTTCGATAGATCGATATTTTTCGAGTTAGTCGCGATTGAAAACTTATATTGTTCGTTGAAAAATCAACGTTTTTTGACAGTATTTCGCAAATAACTTATAAACTTAACGTTCTATTAAAAAACGTGTAATCAACAATAATGAAACTTAAAAAAACGAAGAGATTGTTTTTTTATGAGCGTTGTAGGTTCAAAATGAAGCAAGTTATGGTTCAATGACGAGAATATTTTTAACGACTTGGTTTGAAGCATTCAACATTAAATAACAGAAATACGGTGCATTTTTCAGACATAAGTAACATTCATTTTTGGTAATGATTGGAAAGACCCTTAGAATCGTTCGCATTAAAACAAAGAAAGTTATACGATGCAAAAACGGTGGACGACCAGAATTCAAAATAGAAACTCAGTGTTAAATTTTCAGCCATTCCCAACAGAATTTATATTGACCATTACCCCTATACAAATAGCTTTATTTTAGTGTAACTTATATGATCCAGAAGTTTGGCTACATTAAAATACATATTTTTCGAAAAAAGTGAGATAATAATGAAAAACGTATTTTCAAATTTCTTAAAAAAGGACCCTCCATTCAAAATAACTCTAAAACTAAAAAATATTCCTAAAATACACAAAAACGTTGGTTTCAAAAAGTGATTTCGTTTTGTTTTTTATAGGATGAAAAATACCGGAGATATAACTGTTTCAAGTTTGCATTATAGTGCTTGGATCACTCCTTTCGAATTGTTCAACCCTTAACCATTTGAAGGTGAAGGGTTTGGGCATGTTGGAATGTATAGCATCTTATTGCCTTGAAAGTACCTATGAATTATTTTTTTAATGGAAGTTCGAGCTCTACAATTGAAAAAGTTATGTTACAAAAGCCACTCTCATTTTTCGGTACAAAAGCGCAGTTTTATTCCAGATGATTTTGGAGCTCCATAGATAATCATATGTGCGGGGAGCGATATATGTATATTAAGGTGAGCGTAACTCTCACATACCTACCGCTTACGTATTTACATGTGACTTGAAATGAAAATACGATTTTATTGTTTTCTGTGTATTATGGAAATGTTTACTAATTATATGGGGACAATTTTGCTCTTTAATTGTCGAATCAAAATTATTGAATTTATTAAACGTTTAAATTATATGTCGTATTTAAATGTAAAATATATACAAAATAATTTTTAATTGTTTATAATTTTCTTCTTACAATATTTATATAATTTAAAGTTTATAATAATTACAAAATAAGAAGAAATATTTTGTTTTTGACTTTTACTATTTAAAAGATAATAAATAGCTTGACAAAATTAAATCTCTGAATAAATTGTGTTTATATTGTTTAAACAATATAAATATTTAATTGTGTACATTGTAATGGTTCTGATTTCAAACAATACATAACAACACACATTTAAAAAAAATCATCAAAATCGGAACTGTCCCCGAGGACTTAGAAGTAAAAACCTAATTTGACTCGACTATGTAGTTTGAAGTTTAGTCTCCAGCACATGAAAATCACATTTAAAAAAATTTGCGTTTTGAATTAATGGTTTTTCACATTTGTTTGGATGTAGTTTCGCATTTTTAGATCTATCTTGAGTTGTAGTTATTCAATCATATTTAGAGCTTTCAATTAAAGTTAATTAAATTATAAGCAACTTTTGCTTATACTGTTTTCTGAACGGTTCAATAACTCAGGCGCAATCAATGGAAATAGGTGAAAAACTTCCCTAATTCGGACCAAATTTTACTAGATCACCCGGAAAAAAGAGAAATCACAAAAATTTGCCAAGTTCCTTATTTTTTAAGTGTAGGTGACATATTTAAATTATACGAAAATTATAAGCGATTGTGTGGAAACATAAAAAATCATTTTTTTTCTCAAGGTATTGTTATTTTCTTCGGCATCTGTAAAGCTTCTTATCTGTTCCGTGGATTGATGAGTGTTGATAATTTCGTTATTGTTGTTTTTTTTATGATAGAATTTCACTAATTTTATTTACTAGTTTCAACATAAATTTTTCACAAAATTGAAATTCTTAATGGTAATATGTCAATAAAATAACCACTAGAAATAAAAGTAGTATGTCGTGATTTGTGCTGTAATTTGCAATAATAATAAACTTTATGACTATTAACCATGTTAAGTGTATATCAACAAAAGTACCACACATCCCAAAATTGATTATTAAATCTCAAATTTATTACACTTATTCCATCTATATAGCTCAATAAAAAAAGAAAACAAATAATATGTCATCATGATTACTATTATCATACATACATTTTGCAGTTTCCATTATAATTTTATTCCACTTGAGACAATAACACGTTACAGAACCAGAATATAAATATTTGTTTTAACCACAAATGTAACCAACAATTTGAACTATTATTATTATTTGATTTTTTTATTATTTTACCAATAAGAAGTCTTAAATTATTTGATCGATAACAGAAAATTTGTATTCATTCAACTTCTTATCTTATTATTGTTCCATTAAATTTATGATGAAAAAAGTTATATTTGCTTGTTGAAGAGCTTTTGTAAAGTTTAAGAGGAGTTTTCTCAATAACTTTTAGTTTATAGGTTAAATATTGTAGAAAGTAGTTAAATAGATTTATGAATTGCACTTCTTTTAAAAATTAGATATATTCATAAAATTTCTTTTCTGTGCAATAATTCATTATATAAAAAATAAAACCGAAAAAAATTGAAAATCGCAATGTTCTAAGGTTTGTAAAATTAACTTTTATTATAATTATTTTCATAAAAAAAAATTTTGTTCCTAAACATTAGTTTTCAATAAACCCAAATTATTTCCAAATCTAAATAATTTAATTAAATTTAAATTGGTAATTTTAGGTTAACACAACCCCAAATTTAATGACAAATACCAGACAACTTTGGAAACTATGGAGTGAAAAGTTTTTTTTATTTTCTTTGTGTTTTTTACCCTAAGTTAAGCAATTTTTTTGGTTACCACATCGTTTTACCAAAACAAATGTTTGGTTTAATGCCACAGAGGATATTAATCCCAACAAGTTTACCAAAATCAACAAAACAAAAACTGATTGTTTTGTTTTATTTTATGGGCGATCAAATTTAAATAATACAGAAAGGTAGCTGGAATTAAATGGTTTTGAAAAAAAATATGTGTCGGAAAATATGATATGTTGCACATCTCAATGCAGTGTGAATGGTTGACTGAATTTGTATTTATGAAACTAATACAAACTACTATTACCGATCCTTGAGTTTTTGTTTATTTTAGTGATACGATAGCATTTAGTGAATTCATTGTTCCTCAAAGTAATATCAGTTTAATAAAAAAAATGGTTCTCCAAAGCCATTTATCTATGAGAAATCAAAGTTTTACTTTATTTTTTCATCCTCAGGACAACGAAAAAGTAGGCAACAACAAATATAAAGACCTTTTAAGAACAAGGTCTCACAACAACATGCGTTCGAAGGTATTGCTGGACTCAAGTTTTTTATGTTTTTTTTTTTAAATAATAACCAAACTATAAGTCGTCCTATCACATATTAAAATATAACAAAACAAAAATTTTGTTTATTAAGTTATATGTAGACTTGTTTATTTGAGCAATTATAATAGCGTTCCATCATCATGGAGTATGCCATAACTTGCCTCTAACTCCTCAAGATAACTTGATTATAAATAGCAAGGACTTTTTTTCTTACATGGGAAGTTTCTGTGGTTTAAGCTTTACCATAAAGATGCTGGCCAGCAACACCATATTTAAATTAAACTATGCATACTACGCATCCCGCCGCTGTCACCATACTAAATTACAGGTACAACAAATATTTGCGGATGTGATCTCGTGATAAACTCTTACCAGATCCATTTGGAAGAAAATTGAATCCGGCTTCAAATTTTAGTTTCCCGACAAAATAACCATAAAATTTTCATATTTCAGTTAAGTTAAAGCCCGTAAATTTCAGAGCAATTGTATTACTTCCAACGTTTACAATCATATTGAATCAACTTACGATTAAGGTTGAAGTGGATGCTAGTGTTATAATAAACTTGCGGTACATGTAATGAAAAATTTGAATCGGATTCTCCGTATTAGAGGAATGCCTCCCTCTATTAAATTTTTACAAGCCGATTTTTAGATCATCAATACGAGGTTTGTAAAAAAAAGCTTTAATCAGTTTCCTTGTCTCATGGAATAAAATGTTTTTTCAGTAAAAATTTAAAACAAACAACAACAAAATAGATTCAAACAAAAAACACTATCGTCAGCGTCCTCATTCCTTAAATCCAAATACTGTATCCAAAAACATAAAAAGGAATGTCTGCAGTAGTTTTTATTTCTTAAATTTACAAATCACGTACATATGCCTTGAAGGAATTTCTGAATTTGTTTTTTTTTTTGGAAATAATTTTCACCGAAACCTGATATTTTTTTATTACTTCTAAAATTAAGGTATTTTGCTGTAGGAACAATATTTTTCTCAATGAATGAAAAAATGGAACAGGAAAAATGACTTTAAGAAAATGCATATCATATCCTGACTTGTTATTCATCGAGAAAATATTATGTTTTAACTTGAAAGAGTTGTTAAATTTGGATATATGTCATGGCATTTGTCAGGTTTACTTATGTTTTGTATATACCTAACAAGAAATGAATGTTTAGTATTCGTATGAAGTGATAGTGATGTAACTCATCACCGTAAAAAAAGAAAATAATTCTGGACATATGAGTGATATAGGCTTAAAGTGTAATTTAAACATTTATTATTCTAACAAAATTTTACCTACGACACACCATGATATTCTAGAAACATTTCCGTTTCACGTAGCACGAATATGTACTTCAATTGTTTGGATATTTGAAACCTGCACTGCAATCGATTTAGAGGATATATAAATTTCCACATAATTGTTATTAAAGTTATCTCTTTTGAAACCACTCAGCAAAGCTTCTGTTTTATTTTTGTGGAATACAGCAAAGTATCTAGAGCACCAATAATAATATTGTAAGTAGAGTTTCTAATTTCTATCCCGGTCGTGAATTCCCAGTAAGTTAGCTAATTTATCGAACCACGAATCCCGGGCTTTTTATTAATTTCCCGGGATGATAAGATTAGTTTAATTATAGAATTTAATAAAATTTAACTGTGATATAATTATTTTATGTTCTATTTAAACTATGTATAATGTTGAACTCAGCGCAAGAAAGCAAGAAAAAATTTTGACGTAAAATATCTCAATATTTTTGATCATGTTGCATGAATGAACACTACCATTATTTCATTTTAACAATGAAGGAAAGGTTGTAACATATTTCATAATAAATCAGCTAAAGCTTTCTATCGTTGCTTAATTCATATATCCAAATAATTAAAAAGTCAGTCAAGTGCGAATAAAATTCGCTCGCTGAAGGTTCCGTGAAAGTAAAACAACAAACTGACAGAAATAATTTAAATAAAGTTGTGTTGTAGACTTTTTATAATGGTAGACCATTGGCAAATAAAATGATTTTTTGCTTGTCAATTTTAATAGCAAAATCATTTGAAAGTTGATTCAAATAATACACAAGATTTTACATCTCGTTAAATATTAGCAATAGCAGTTTAGGGTAACTAAGGAGAGATTCAATTACACCAACTGTAAATGGCTTAAAATGGAAAATATACATTATGAATTCAAATAACAATTCAATAAAAATTGACAGTAATTCAAAAACTGTGCACCACAAAATTCTAAAAAAAATTTACAATGTTTCTTAAATTAAGTGCTCTTCCACATGACACCTCACTCGTTGAGATCAAAAATGATATTTTTCAATGATTCCTTCCCCAATCTCACCCCCTCAATATACAGAAAAACAATTATGTGACACCCCGCTACAGTTTTCGTTTAGAGTTTATCAAATTTCCTATCTCAGTGTGTTGTTTAAATTTTTTCTGTCATTCAACGTTGAAACCCAGAGGGGGAACCAACCTTTTTTTGCACATTTTTGACAATAATTAGAAAAAAGTGCACCGCGAAATTCTTAAACAAATTAGAATGTTTCTTAAATTAAGTGCTCTTTCATATGACACCCCACTCGGTAAAATCAAAAATGTTTCTTTTCACCCTTCCCCAATCTCACCCCCTCAAAATACAGAAAAATAAGTATGTGACACCTAGCCTTAGTTTTTGTTCAGGGTTTATCAAATTTCCTATCTCCGTGTTTTTTTTCAAATTTTTCTGTCAATCAACGTCGAAACGCAGAGGGGGGGGGACCAACTTTTTGATGCACTTTTTTGACAATAAATCAAAAACCGTGCTCGGAAAAATTCTAAAAAAAATTAGAATGTTTCTTAAATTAAGTTCTCTTTCATATGACACCCCACTTGTAAGGGCCAAAAAAGATTTTTTTTCACCCTTTCCCAACCTCATCCCCTCAAAATACAGAAAAACTATTATGTGCTACTTCGCTATAATTTTCGTTCAGATTTTCGTTCATCAAATGAATTTTTTTCAAATTTTTCTGTCAATTAAGCTCGAAACCCAAGAGGGGACCAACTTTTGTTGCACTTTTATGACAATAATTCAAAAACTGTGCACCACCGCAAAATTCTAAAAAAATTGGAATGTTTCTTAAATTAAGTGCTCCTTCATTTGATATCCCACATGACTAGGTTTTAAATGGTGTGGACTTATTTAAATCCGTTCTCTAATTAATGTTGCTTGCGTGCAATTCTGCATTTGTACTGGGCTGCATACAATACATTGTCGAGCTCGCAAGATTGAAGCTAGGCGGAATTGAACCTAACAAGGCACGCAGTTCCTCTTATGTCCAGGTGATGATCCATAGTGGACAAAAGAAAACTATGCCTTTTCCAAATGTAGTTTATGTTGCTTATGTTGTCTCATCGATGTCACTACGATATCATCGATGTAGACAAATAAGAAGTCTTAATCTCGTACAATTTCGGTAATAAAACGCTGAAACGTTTATGCGGCATTTTTCGTAAGCCAAATGGCAATACACGTCTTATGAATATCTTCATTCGTAATAGCAATAAGATGATAAGCTATATTAAGGTCAATTTTAGAGAAAAATTGCAAACATACAATTTCATCGAAAATTTTGTATGTTTGTGACGGAAACCGAAGAGGGATCATGAACACGTTTAACCTGCGATTATCTCCACATGATCTCCAATCAAGATCTTTTTTCATGACCATGTGAAGGGAGCATCTAACAGAAGAAGAATAAATAGAAATACGAATTCCTAATTCTACAATAATTACATATGCTGAAATTCTGTGAACGCAGTTTTTTGACGAATTGTATCTAGTCTGAGTAGTCTTGACACAGACAAGTGCCCCTAATGTAATGTAATGTAATGTAATGTAATGTAATGTAATGTAATGAAATGTAATGTAATGAAATGTAATGTAATGTAATGTAATGTAATGTAATGTAATGTAATGTAATGTAATGTAACGTAATGTAATGTAATGTAATGTAATGTAATGTAATGTAATGTAATGTAATGTAATGTAATGTAATGTAATGTAATGTAATGTAATGTTATGTAATGTAATGTAATGTAATGTAATGTAATGTAATGTAATGTAATGTAATGTAATGTAATGTAATGTAATGTAATGTAATGTAATGTAATGTAATGTAATGTAATGTAATGTAATGTAATGTAATGTAATGTAATGTAATGTAATGTAATGTAATGTAATGTAATGTAATGTAATGTAATGTAATGTAATGTAATGTAATGTAATGTAATGTAATGTAATGTAATGTAATGTAATGTAATGTAATGTAATGTAATGTAATGTAATGTAATGTAATGTAATGTAATGTAATGTAATGTAATGTAATGTAATGTAATGTAATGTAATGTAATGTAATGTAATGTAATGTAATGTAATGTAATGTAATGTAATGTAATGTAATGTAATGTAATGTAATGTAATGTAATGTAATGTATTGTATTTATGTACATAAAAGTTTAATAGTAATCTTCTTTAAATTTAGTTATTTTTATGGAAGTAATTTGAACGTTAATTTATTAAATTACCATTCACCAATGAAAGATTCTAAAAAATGTAATCTAAATTAAAAATGTAAATGTAATTTACAGTTAATAACGTAATTATTTATCTGTTGATGTCTGATCCGAATGATATATTCTCTCTGTAACGTTGTTGTTTTTACTCCGGTCTGAAAGAAAGACCTAAGAATTACAATCTCGATTCAATTGACAAAATTTCACCTCCACTTTTTGCACCATTTTTCATGATATTAGGCCATGACGATTCTAAACAAGCGAAAAAAATCTTCGTCTCTCTGCCGTCACAACCGATGAAAGCTAGATAACTACCGGAGAGTTTTAAATTTTTTTTCTAAAACTCGGTTTCGTCAATCGTATCGGAAGTGGGTAAAAAAATTAATGTGTCGAAAAAAAATTGAATATCTTATTGCTTAAAAACGTCTATTCAAAGTGATAATGAGTAGAAGAATCATTGAATGTGTGGAAATATTGATGGTCGACATCTTTATGTGGACCAAGAGCTTGATTATTATATTATAAGAGAGCCAAAAACAAATCGTTTAAGTGTGTCAAACGAATGATTTTCACACATTTTGCTACTCAAAATTCATTCATTCGTGCCTCATTTGTTTTATAACGTAAGTTTATAACCAATTATAAATTAATGTATGTATGTAAGCATTCATTGCAATGTATGCATTGATGCTTTTTGTTAAATTTTGTAACAAATTTTTCGAAAAGAGCGTTATGCTTAATATACATATCTACTCGAAACTAAAAACTATCTCCTATTAAAAACCTTTTGAAAAAAAACTGTATAGAAAACTATCAACAAAGATCGAAGACTTGATACCTCAGAGTGTTTATCGTATTTTAATATTTAAAATTTAATTAAAGCTTAATAGCATATAACAATAATTCAACCACTTACCGATAAAATGCCAATTCTGTTAGATCTTTCTCTAAGTGCTAATTCCTTTAAAAATGGATCAATCAATACAGCCCCAGCACTAGCCAAAATATGTGCCTCTCTTGAAGGAAAAAGTAATTCTTTTATTGCAGCACGTCTAATATAAAACTCGTCTTTCTGCAACGTTTCAGTGGTGGATCTATTCCAATAACAATATGTTACTAACTCACTCATAAAATATGTTTTTATGCTACAATTTTACCTGTATCCAAGTTCTGCGATTTGTCTAGCATATACTGTACTGCGTAAAAAATCTAAATCCTCCCTGGTAACAAATGCATCCAAATAATCTTCGTACTGAGGAAAATCCAACAATCTTTGATCGTTATGGGTTGTTGAATTTGCCATACCTCAATTTAATTTTTTTTAAACTAAAAATTTATGTTTGCCAAACAAACAAGAAATTTTATCTAAACAATATGTCATTTTATTTTAAATAAAACGTCATCAATGACAGAAAATTTTTCAATGCAGTCGTGATGTGTTTTTAATTTAAATGATGTTTTTTCTTTGATTTCAGCCAACAAATTGTTCAAAAGATGTGTGTTTGGGAAGTGTTATGCATTTTTCAGTGGTTGGTCAAGAACCAAGAAAGCCGGAAGCTGTATTACAACAAGCCAAAGATTTTGTCGATCAATATTTTACATCAATTCGAAGGTAAGAAAAACAACTAAAGGTTTCTATTTAGTTTTATCAAACGAGTTCAAATTCGATTTAATCTAACAAAAAAGATTTGCTAAATCAATAATTAACCTAAAATAGTATTATTTTCGCTTCCAAAATTATACGAATAATATTTCCATCTATTTCCATCTGTATTTGCTATACAGCATAAAAAGTGACAGATTTTTTTGCAATTGATGGAAAATCGTGACCAAACTGTAAGCTACCTTTAAGTACAAATGACATTAAATATAAACATTTATTAGATCGATCTGTTTGTTTACGAAGCAAAACATCCTACTTAACAAAATCAATAAAAATGTGTATGTATTGTTGCAGCACAAGGTATATAGTAGAACATCTACGAATTACACCCACCCCCTAGGTAGTTATATTCCTTACAAAAACGTGTTAGAAACAAGTGAGATAAAAATAATTGTTTTTATAAAACACACTTGTACCAACCAAAAAAAAATTGTTGTTGTATTATAATGTTTAATTCTTAACTGATTTCTTTTAATATTTTAACAAGAAAACAGATTTTAAATTGTTTTTGATAATCTGAAAATAGAATTGAATCGTTATCACGAATTACAAAAACATGAAAATTGGAAGATAAAAGCGATAAAAGAAATGAAAATTTAAATTTTTAAATCATATTTGAATGAAGAATTTGGAATAACTGAGTTGAATTAAAACGTTGGAAATGTTTTTATCATATATCATAAATTAATTATTATAATTCATGCTAGCCAGAAATCAAAACGATGTTGAAATGTAAAAATGAACTATAAACCTTTTTATGGTTTGAAGGTAGCGACTAGCGGCTAGTATAGTAGCAACTGTATAATATAAATCAATTTCTTATATATGTATATTTTCGTACTTATTTTGGTATTTGCGTAATTTTGGTCGTGAATAATTTTTTAGATTAATTAAATAGGATATTAGTAGTTATGTACACAACCTTCCCCTTGGCCAAAAAGTGTTCGTAAAAGCTTTAATTTCACTATTTCAATATTACTTTTATTTACAAATAATTTATTTTTTCGGCAAACGGCTGTAAAGTTTAACTTTACTGCCGCTGGAGAGTAGCTAAAGTCTTACTTTTTAGCAGGCGGCTGCAAAAGTAACGCCATTTTTATTTTATCTGCCGGCAGCTGTAGTAACTTTCATATTTTTACGGCAGCTGTAAAGTAATTTTCATATTTTTACGGCAGCAGTAAAATAATTTTCATATTTTTACGGCGGCAGTAAAGTAAAATAACATGATATTATTAATTTGTTCAAAACAGAATGCATTTCAGTTCATTTTAATGAATTAAAATCAATAAAAATTAATTTCAGAAAATTTATTACCTAAAACATATTTATAAAAATTTTGATGCATTAATTTCATATTTTTAAACAAATTTAAACGTTTGTCGAAAAAATAGTGTATTGAATTCGGAGCTAAAGTGACTTTTTGTGTTTCGTTATAATTTTCGGCCTCCCTACGGTCGGCCACCAAACTATAGCCTCAACACAAAAAGTACAACTTTAGCTCCTAATTTAATAATAACTATTATTTTCTTTTTCTCAAGCTAAAAGTTTTTAATTGTAGACAGACACAATTTTGTCGCCGCACTTATTATCATATAGTTAGTTTTCACCAGCATTAACTTTTTTATTTTCGTTTTGCATATTGTCAAACAAAAATGAAGTTAACCTTTTGTGTGAGCACTCAATCGTAAATATTTGTCTTCTACCTAAAGTGACCATTCGTACTGAATTTATCAGTACAGTACTGATTTTCTAGCTTCTGTACTGATAGACATATGCGGTACTGATTTTTACTGATTTTTAAAATTATTTACTGAAATTACTGATTTTTAAGAAAATTGTTAACTTTTACTTTAAGCTTTAATTTAAATAAGGAATCACAGGCGGTTAAGCCTGCTTTTGAAAATATACTTTGCTATCATAGAAAAAATACTTTTTTGTAACACATGCATAAAAAATATTCAATTTTGTACTAGAATAGAATAAAAGAAAAATCTACTTTTCCCCACATATGACCACAATAGTACATTATGATGCTAGGACGTAAAGCTAAAGATTTTGGACGGATGTGGATTTGCACCCACATTAAGTCCAAAATACCTTACGTCCGTGCATCATATACTATTTTTTATTCGCCGCAAGCAAAATATTTTAAGAAAATTGGTTTATTCTAAATTAAAATTATAAATTTTCATAAATTTTAAAATAAAAATATGTGGAACAAGTAACCTTTGACAAAATATTTATTACATTTTCCAAATTATTGTGTAGCTATGACTACAAATGATAACAACTATTTTAATTGGATAATGAAATTTTGAATATAAGGGTTGCTTTGATAAAAAATTTTATTTTTCATAGAATTTACACAAATACAAATGCTTTTTACTTTTTTGGACGTAGCTATGACAACAAAATAAATAGTTGAAAAGTGATACTTAAAAGCCGCAAATCACAGTAATAAAGTAACACTTTAATATGCAGGCGAATAAAAAATATTTTGTATGCCTGGCACGCACGCCGTCTGCATGTGAGATTTGTGCTTAAATCTATCCTATATGTAATATTTTTATAGCACTAAAATATCAAAATAATAATTTAAATAACTTACCACATAGTAAAAACAACTTAAACACATTGCATCATTTGAATTGCAAGAAAAAACAATTTATTTGGGTTTTCAAAGTTTACAATTTTGACAGCTCTTAGTTGGATTACTATATTTTTTTATAAAACTGGTAGTTGGATTCATATGTTTATTTTTTCGAGCTAGTATAATTTACAGCTATTACAACTAAGATGGCGCACTCTAATTATTTAAATATCTTAAATTTGTTTATTACTTTGTTAAATAAATGATTAAATTAGCAATTAAATAAATATTTATAAATTTTATGCATTTGTTACAAAAAATAGTGTGTATTGCTAGTGCGAATGCGTTTTCCAAACGCCAGTTATTACTGCACTCCCTACGGTCGTGCGGCAAACTAACTCTTGTTTGGGAAACGCATTCGCACTAGTAATACAATCTACTATTATTTTTAAAACATGGTTTAGCTACCCACGGAAAATAGATCAAAATTCTAACCCTGCGTTTTTCCAAGCAATCGTGGCGGAAAGTTGTATTTCACAAACTACTGGTGTCTCAACAAAATTTCCTTAAAACTATAATTTAAAAAAATTAAAACAGATTTGTCTAATTCACTTTACACATTACCTTCCCGCTTAGAAGAGACATAGGTGAGACAAAGGCGACTAAGGATGCTAAATATTGTAACGCTTAAAATTTTGTACTGATTTTACTTAGAAAAAAAATGGTCACCCTACTTCTACCGACCCTTTGTTCTTTAGTTTGTCCTAAGAAAATGTGTATTTCATTTTTTATTAAAAATTTAAAATTATTTGTACAGTTTTTAACCGTTTCTAATCCAACATCTGCCATTGAAGATTACTTAATGGATTTAATTATAACTTTTTTAATTGTTTCAGTTTATTATTGAAATTAAATTTTATTTTATTAAATAACTTAACTGAAGATAAAAAAAAGATTCAAAGATAATTTCAGTATACAAACCTGTTGAATATGGAAAGTAACTAAAATGATAATTATTATGTTCATAAATGTAAGCAAAGATTGCAACTAAGATGCTAAAAAGATAATCAAAAAATATAATCTTTGAAACTGACTGTAGTAGAGTAGGCAAACGTAAACCGTCATGAAAATATTACATTTGTGATTAAAAATTTACGAGTAGCTCATACAGTTGAGGTAAAAATACCTTAATATTTTTACTTATCAATGCTTTGTCACCAACTTTATCTTTTATGTTTTATTTGGTTTTGTTTTCCCGAGTCGAAATTTAACTACTCCTTAAAACCTACAGATTCTACTATTTAGAATTTAGAGTCTTTAAGTATCACTTATTTTCAATACAAAAATAACATCTACATAACTCCTACAAAGGCTACTTACCGGAAAAAAATCCGGAAAAAATTAAGTTGTTAAATAGACGTTAAAAAAAATTTCTTTCGGTCATTAAAAAACGAAGAGAAACAAAATTTGTTTGATGATAATAAAAATAACCAAAAGAAAAGAAAGAACAAAACATATAAGAATAGAAAAATAAAACATATTTTTATATATTCTAACATGGCTGGTTTTATTTAACATTTTATAGGAAATAATTTACATGCGTTTAATTGAATTGAATAATTTTGATTTATTATTTGAATACAAAATTATGTGCGAAAAAAATGTTTAAGTGAATGTAATACAAACAATCTCGCTAAATACAGAGGCCCTTTCAATAATTAATTTTGATGATTTAAAAAAATATGGTTTTTTTTAGTTTCATGTCGATTTATCGATATTTTAATTTAATTTTTTTATTATGAAAAATTATGGTTAATTAGTATTATTTTCTACACATAATTCAAATATTTAAATTTTTTCATTTCTGAATTTTGGTCCTTTAAATTGTATCATTAAAATGGCTAAAAAATGAACGCAACCTTTACAAACAAAATCACACTCATTCATTTCCAATTTAGAACTTAAATATACGAGCGCTATCTTCATGTATAAAAATGTTGGTCGGGTTTGATGCGAAATAGATCGGAATCGTAAATAGTTTTTGAAGATTCAAATAAGATGTTAATGTTGTATGTTGAAAGAATTGATAGGACTTTTTAAGTTCTTAGGATAAGATAAGTACTTATAGTAAGGTCTTGAAAAACAGGTTTATTTAGGTGTAAAGTATTATTTTAAGAATAATTAGTCTGTAAATAGTTTTTTGAGATTCTAATTAGATGTTAAATAGTATGTTTTTAGATTTTGTAGGAGTTAATAAGTTTATCAAGAATAAAAAGTTCTTATTTACAGGCAATAAAGGACGAAATGAACTAAACTGGTTCATTGGAGATTGTGTACTGCTTAAATCGTAGTTAAAGTTTGACTCGGGTTTCAATAGGAAAAGAATATGTGAGGGTAAGAGTTCCATTATATCAGTTAGCTCGTAAACTATAAATCCTTAAAACCTAAAATTGAGATACATTTAACTAACCTGCCATTATAAAATGGAGTGGCTTAAACAAACATATTGGAATTTGATAAAATGAAACACTTAAGACTTCAATAAATTTAATTGTTTATTTTATAGTAGCCAAAATGATAATGAACATAAAGTAAAAGATTTATCACTACAAATCCTTAATTAAATTTAAATTAAATTAGCAGTACTTTATGTACAATTATATTATGTATAAACAAAAACATATAATGCATGATGTTTGACATCAAGGACCCAATCGTGGACTGATATTCATTAGCATTTATCTTCTTGCAATTTGCACCATCAAATTTGCCAAATTTAGTTCCTCTATTTAATAGAGTGTTATAGCCTCTGCAGTCTACCATGTTGAATCTCTGCAACAAATCAGAAATAAACTGTTTTTGATATAAACAAACCTTACCTCGGTCACCAATGCGATCAACTTGAATACCCAAATAATTTTTAACCTGGCCTTGGTCCACTGAATATAATTCTTGAAAAATTTTGGCCTTCATCTTATCCATACTTCTCTCATTGGAACACATTAGAAGTAAGTCATCCACAACACTTGATTATGTTTATTTCACCATTTGCGTTCATTTTATAAACACAATTATCACCATTGCATCTTGAACCAGCATTTAAAAGCACATTATTAAGAAGCTCATTCCATTCTCGCCCAGACTGTTTCAAGCCATACAGCGACTTCTCCAACTTTAGTACTTTATCTCCATTATTCTCATCAATAAAACCTTCTGGTTGAACCATGTACACCTCATCTGACAGATCACTATTTAAATATGCCGCCTTAACATCAATATGATGAGCTAACAATTCATATTGCACAGCCAACGCAAGCTGGATCATTCTAATTGTAGAAAATCTTGCAACAGGAGAAAACGTTTCATAATAATCAACGCCATACTTTTGATTGCAACCTTTAGTAACTAATCGCAATGTATATTGATCGATGTTTCCGTTAGCATCCCTTTTTATATTAAATACCCATCTGCAACCGATGGCCTTTTTACCAGATGGAAGATCTTCCATTTTCCAAGTGTTGTTCTTCACCAATGAGTCAAACTCTTTCTGCATAGATTTTATCCACAAATCTCCATCATTTCTTGACAACGCTTCATTCCAACTAACTGGATTTGTATATTTTTTGTCATTATAATTGGTGAGTTGTTTTCCACTGCGCAACATTCTTGGTTCGTCATGACTAACATGTTGAGTAATTGCTTTGGGATTTTACTTCGGTCTGAAATACCTAAGTATTACATTCATGAGCTCAAAGTGAAATTCTTACCTCCACTTTTTTTGGCATTTCTCGGCGTTTTGGGACCTACTGATTCTAAAACAGAAAAAAAAATGTATGTCTGTCTGTCGGCCGGCCGTCCGTCCGGCCGTCACAACCTACGAAATCTAGAAAACCGCTGGACGGATTTGAAATTTTTTTTTTCTAAAAATAGGTTTACTCAATGGAAAGAGCCAAAAGGACGATGTGTTCAATAACTGTAGCGGAAGTGTGTCAGGAAAATCGTTAAGTGTGTCAAATCAAGGAAATTTGCATATTTTTTTGCTTAAAAAACGTTCAGTTAAAGTGATTACGAGTAGGAATATTTAATTTGGAGAAATCTTGATGGTCGGGATTGGTATGTGAGGCCAAAATCTAGATTATTGCATTATAAGTTTGTCAAAAAAATGTTGTCAAAGATTTTATTTATTTTTTACCCTATTTTTTGGAAAAAAATAAAATTAATAATTTGTTTGACATGAAAATTTATTATTATTATAGAGAATTATGGCATTATAAGTTTGTCAAAAAAATAATGTCAAGCGTGTCAAAAAATAATTTCATTTATTTTTTTTGCCAATTTCTTGGATAAAAAAATGTAGCTGTTTTTATGACGTAAATTTAATTGAAAATGAAATTGGACATGGAAATTTTTGAATTTGTTATAGTTTTTGAAATATTATTGGAATTTTGGAAAATGTTTGTATATTTGATTTTGTAATAATTTTTGCAATATTTTTAGAATTTTGGAAAAAGTTTTAATTTTTGATTTTGTAAGAATTTTTGAAATATTTTTGGAATTTTGAAAAATTTTAAATTTTTGATTTTATTATAATTTTTGGAATTTTGAAAAATGTTTCAATTTTTCATTTTGTAATAATTTTTGGAATATTTTTAGAATTTTAAAAAAAGTTTGATTTTATTATAATTTTTACAATATTTTTGGAATTTTGAAAGAAATATGAATTTGTGATTTAGTGATATTTTCTCGAATCGCTTAATGGAAGGTTTTTGAATAGTTTGCTGAAAATGTAATTAAAAATGAAATTGGACATGGACATTTCGAATTTGTTATAATTTTTGCAATATTTTTAGAGTTTTGGAAAAAGTTTGAGTTTTTGAATTTTTATTAATTTTTGGAATATTATTAAAATTTAGAAAAAGTTTATATATTTGATTTTATTCCAATTTTTGAAATATTTTAAGAATTTTGAAAAAAAAAGTTTTATTTTATATATATTTTTAGAATTTTGAAAAAAGTTTCAATTTTTGAATTTTTAAGAATTTTTGGAATATTATTAGAATTTAGAAAAAGTTAAAATTTTTGATTTTATTCTAATTTTTGGAATATTTTTAGAATTTTGAAAAAACAGAATTTTTGAATTTTATATACATATTTTTAGAATTTTGAAAAAAGTTTCAAGTTTTGATTTTGTAAGAATTTTTAGAATATTTTTGGAAATTCGGAAAATTTTAAATTTGTGAATTTATTTTAATTTTTATAATTTTGGAAAAAGTTACAATTTTTGATTTTGTTATAATTTTTGCAATATTTTTAGAATTTTTGAAAAAAGTTTTAATCTCTGATTTTGTAATAGTTTTTGAAATATTTTTAGAATTTTGTTTGAAAAAAGTTTGAATTTTTGATTTTATTTAATTTTTACAATATCTTTGGAATTTTGAAAGAAATATGAATTTGTGATTTTGAAATATTTACTCGAAACGCTAAACGGAGAGGTTTTTGAGTAGTTTGCTGATTGTATATTCTTTTCACTAAATTATGTTAGTATATGATCTGTCAAAATTTTCGAACAACGTATTGATGTTTCGTGTTAGTTTTGTAAAACATATCTAAACAGAGATAAAAATACATGTACTTAACAGAAAGTTATGTTTGATATAAATCGCTGCCCAAAACTAAAAACCATGTCCTCATAAAAATTTTTGCCGAAAACTATATCAAAATCCTTAACCCAGACCTAAGTCTTGATATCTCAGAGCTTGAGATTTCAGCTCCTCCATAATTTTGTATTAAATTTTTAGATATTACGATGTATGAATTCATAGGATGAGAGAATATTTCAAGTCAACATTCTAATCAACATCCTAGGTCACGAGTGCAAAGTCATTATTGATTGTTTTCAATCAATACGAAACTTAATAGAGGTCGTCATCGCCGCTGTGGCTAAGTTGTGTAAGACTCACAGGATTTGAACATGTGTCTCTGATGTATGTGAGTTCGAATCCTGGCACGAAACACAAAAAAAATTTCTAAAGCAATTTGAGAGAAAATGAAAAAGTTATTTCGAATTGCAAAATTCAAGTGATTTCCAATATGTACTTAAGCTTAATTGATCACAAAAAATCCCTCCAAATGTTGAGTAATGTTTTTTTCTTTCTGTAAATCGACTTCGCTTATTTCAACTTTTTGTGATTCTGAAACATTTACAGATTTTCCTTCAATTGGTTTCTGTAAATTGAAATAAAAAATCATATAATCAATATTACTTTCTTCATAATTTTTCATATTCTCAAAAAATATAATATCTCTACTTATTATGAAAATTTTCTTCACAGAATCAAATATACGATAAGCTTTTGATGGAGCCGAGTAGCCGACCAGTATATACTCGTTGTTTTTTTTAATAAACTTTGAGCGGCTGTTTGGTTGTTTCTGCAATGCAGTTTTTATATTAATTTGTTAATTTGATTTTTTATTTTTGATCTACGGGTGTAACAAGCCCGCGTACTCCAGTCCCTGCTATTGGCATATGAGTTAACGTGACATATCACATACCACTGTCAATAACAGTGAGATATAACTAGCCAAGGTGATATCTTAGGTGTGCTGGCGGATGAACTGTATTTAGTCAAAGGTAGCACTCTCAATCTTAGCTAATGAATATTCCTTGATGATGGCACACTGTAGCTTGCTCGAAGAAACGAGTCTTCATATAAAAATATATCTGAGCTTTAATCATTTAGGAATATAGTACGTTACATAATCAAGGAGTATGCCATTAGCTGGACTATTGGCAAACCCATTTTAGTTTTGTTCCTGCAAGTTTTTAAAACAAATTTGCTTTTTATTTCTTATTTTATTTACCACTGTACAATTAAAAATTTTTTTTTGTTGATGATTTAAATAAGTTCAATTAAAAATAATTAACTCAATTTCAATTAAAAATACAAGTTTTGCATTGTTGTTATATGTTGGAGAAATTGCTTATTACGAAAGTGGAAAGAGATAATATGATATATAAACGATCAAATTGTTTGGATCGAGGTAATTAGTATATAATTTTTAAATCAAGAATTAGTATATAAAATTAAATCAAATTTAGTCTATAAATTGGAATCAAAAAGGATTAGTATTTAATTAAAATTAAAACAGATTGATCAAGTTGATCATTGTCATTTTTTTTCTCTAAAAATTTTTAATTTTTGTTTACAATAATTTCAATAAAAATCATTTAAAGTTGTAATTATTTATTTAAATAACAATTTTATAACATTATAATCGTGCTTTATTGTGAAATATTATTAAGTTAAGCACAGTGAATAAAATAGGTTCTGCATTAATGTTTTCTTCTCAATTTTGACATTGATTAATTACTATACAAAAATAATAAATATAAACAACAAATCAAACCATGGTGGACGACGATATTTTTTACCTTAAAAGGAGTAAGTTTCAACCAAACATAAATAATCAATTTGAAAGATTACGAGAAAACGGATATCTAGCTAGTGGATATAACCTTTGCTTGTGAAGGTAAAAAAGTCGGAGCTCATAAATTAATTTGATTCGCTTGTAGTCCTTATTTCAAAGAACTGTTAATGGCAAATGGTTCACATTCAGTATTTTTTATGTATGGTGTTCGATATGAAATATTAAAGACCATAATTCGATATATGTATTTAGGAGAAGTGCACATAAGTAACGGAAATTTGAAAGAGTTTATTAAAACAGCGGAATCATTACAAATAAGAGATATTACATATAAAGAAGCAAAACTAGATGAAGATGCTAAACCATCTTAATGGATTTCTAGAATGAGCAACATTCAACATCAAAATTGACATGTAGTTATTTTAATCACAATGGACTTAATTTTACCTTTACAACAAAACAAAAATTTTTAAATTCAAGTAGTTCAAAAGATACATTAAATTGAACATATACGAAAGCCGTAATTTTACTATTTAACTACCTCCAGCCCACATAGCTTTTAAAAACCACTCGAGACAAAAAAAAATTCTTTCACAAACCGTTTGTTTTTATTCTCTCTTCCATTGTAAAAAGTTTGAAGCAAATCAAAAGATGTATGTCAAAAAATCAAATTTTTGGTTAAAAGTTTGTGATTTTGATCTATATTCCAACAAATCACGCTTTTCCCTTAATAATAGTAACACAAAAATGTTATTTATGTATTGTTACTTTACATTTAATTAGCACTTGACCGACTTGTTTTAGTTGTTCTTATTTGTGTTGTATTTTTATAACTGCCTAAGAGTTACCAAAAAATTACAGTGATCAAAATTTTATTTTTTGCAGGATGCCCGCACTTATTTTAAAAATAAAATAAGGGCTTTGTTTGTTTGTTTTTCACCTTTGCTCTTAAGTTAAAGAGAAAGAATTTACGAAAAAACTTTTTGTGAGCAAAATAAAAATTACAAGAAAAGATGTTGTTTGAAGATAATTATTATTTGAAAACAATAAATATAATCTTGTCAGAGATTTTTTTTTATAATAAGTTTTTTGTTTTTGAAGTAAAACTTTTTTAGGCGCGATATGACAAGTTTTTGAACGGAAATAACATTTTGAAAAAAAATAAATAAAATAAGGATGAAATTCAAACAACAATGAAGTAAAAAGGCAAACGAATATTATGTTTGGCAAGTATGCAATACAATTCGATTATGTATAATGTGTGTGTCAATTGTCATTCATTTGTTAATGTTATTATATTTTTTATTCAGTCTCGTACTAAATGTTATATGAGTTGGATGTGTCGAATGTCGATTTTTAGTTTCGTTATTTTTAGTTACTAGCTTAAAAGATACTATGTCTTACCTAAAACCGCCAAAAAATGTTGATTAGCATTTGCTTACAGAAGACACTGGTCTCATCTGTATCTGGGGTATATGTTCTTTCTTTAATTGATGTGGTCAATTTTTCAGAAAACGCACAGAGTTCTAGGCATTTTTTTCACATTAAGACAAAATGAGATAAACATTATACATAATTTGTTTTTTTTTATTAAACAGATGAAAGATTCAACTTAATAAAATGTTGATGATGCCTAGTCAATTTAGAAATCATCTAAACATCAAAATTAAAACATGCTTTAGCATCACCACTGTGACTGAATGTATGAGACACCGATATTTTGTAATATGATACCTTAGATAAGTGTGAGTAGAATCCCGACACGAAACACACACAAAATTTTCTAAGAAGTTTTTCTAAGAGAAAATGATTTCAAACTGCAAAATTCAAATGATTCCAATAGTTTCTTGAGCTTAATCACTAACAAATCTTCCCAAATTATACATGTTTGTTCTCTCTAAAAATATCTATATAATTTATGAAATCGTGTTAACTCAAGTTAAATCGTGTGTAAAAAAATAGAGACAGTATATCTGTATACAGTTTATGAAATCGTGTTAAATTAAGTAACATCGCGTGTAAAAAAAGAACTCGCGTAAAATAAAATCGCGTAAAAAAATCGCAAAATCGATTTTGAGTTTCGTTATTTTTTAAATTTCTATTTTGAATTATTTTAGTTGTTAAACCAACTTCAGAAAAGAGGAGGTTCTGTGTAGAGTTTCTGCTCGAGAAATCCGGTCCCGAGATTCTCGAGAAAGAATTGTAATTTTGAGCTCTCGAATTCTCGAGAAAGGATATTTCCACATTTTCGAGATTCCCATTTCTCGAGAAAAATTATCGAGAATCTCGAAATTTAGCAAAATTATTATTTTGAGTATTTTTTTACAAAACAAAAATTGTTAATGTCAATCTGCATCACTTTCTGAAAGTTAAATCTAGATGTCGATGCAAACAGTAATACCTAATACGAATTTAGGATAATATTGTTATTTGTTATAAACGTATTAGGAAAAACTTATTTTTATTTCAATGGCAAAATAACCTAAGATCACCAAAATGAAGGCTTTTAATTTAAAGTTTACCATAGCAATTGATGAATGGACAAGCCTCCGCAAGCGTAGATATTTGAACGTACATTTGTATTATATTAATGGGAAATCGGAATACCTAGGAAAAAACTAACGAAAATTAGATGCCAGATATTGTTTTCACTACAAGCGGCGCATTGCTGTTAGAATACGGCAAAATATCCCCAGCAAAATATCTTCTTACCAACAGTTATGATACAGCCATGGGAAACACCTAGCGATGATAATGTCAATATTTTATAAAGAAAATGAAACCAGTTAAAAAATCAGTGAAGGTGTAGCTACCAATAGTGATTCCGATTCAATTCTACAACAAAATGAATTCTTAGCTGACAATTTAGTATTGAATCAAAATATGAAAATACGAGATACGATTTCAAAAATTAGGGTAATTGTAATAGTATATTATGCTACGATCATGTAATGACGGTTATTAATACACGAGCATTAACCGGGATACGAAACGAGCCGTAGGCGAGTTTCGTATGGTATATGCAAGTGTATTAATAACCATTACATGAAAGTGGCATACGCTATTTTTTCTACACCCGGTAAATAACGAAGAACGAGAATTACAACGAAAATTTCAATTTTAAAATTTCAAAGCTCAATTTTTTTCCCATACGAAAATTTCAACAAACGTCAAATGCATAGCATGTTTGATTGAAAAACTATGCGTTTCCTTCTATTGAATAAAAATCTGTATCGTAATAAAATCTGTATCGAAATGAATATCATTATAAAACGGATTTTGGTCATATAAGTGTATATTTATAGTACGGGTGTAGAAAAAATTGATTAAAAACTCGCCAGTGCGCAATGTTGTTCTGCAAAATTATATGAAAAAATTTAATGGAGAGAAAAACGAGTTGCCATTACTCCTGGATCGCAAAACTAAACGGAATTCTATTGAAACCATGATTGAACGGTTTTTGCCAGTCAAACCAGCAGTTTAAAAAACTTTAAATCTTCTAAATTTAAATCATTTTTGAATACTAAATAAGATGATGTAGTTGCTTTAAATTTTTTGAGTGTCATTCAACCAGCCACAAAATCAACAAAAGCGTTCAACCATCAGACTGTCTCATTATTATCTGCAGAGGGAATCCTAAAATTTCTATTCAAATATCTTCGGAAAAACAATTCAGAAATAAACTTAAAATTTTTTTTGAAACACAATCTCAAATTTTTAAAGGAAGAGATAACTCAATAAATTCGTTATTGAAATTTCTTCACAATCCAAAGTCAGTTAGTCAACCCGAGGAAAACGACTTTTTTCTATTTGCTCTAAAAGCGAAATTATAAAAACTGCAAAAATTCTTTTGAAGATTATTTAAAGGTCCAGAAATGAATTCTTCTAATTATAATGACAGCATTACATATATCGACGGATGATATCAACGAAAGTGAAGAGCTTATAGAGCCATCGGACTCAGAATTAGAGGAAAAGGGTGCGTTGAATAAAATTTAGAAGTATTTGTGAGAGTTGGAGAATGAAGTCAACAATAAATGTCAACTACCGCTCACTATCCAAGTAAATGAATATATTTGAAGCTACTGGTAAGATCACTTTTAATTTAGAACTTCTAAGAAACACCCTAATTTTGATAAAACCTATATACACTGAAAACGAGAGAGATTTTTCTGTATCTGGAAATATTAACATTAAAAGGAGAGTTACATTTCTTGTAAAAATTAAATTTTAATAATTCTCGAGAATCTTGAGAAATTCAAATAATTATTCCCAATTTCTCGAGAAACACAATCGCTAATAAAGTCGGGCTTCTCGAATCTCGAGATTCAAAAAAGGTCGAGAAATCAGAAACTCTAGTTCTGTGTTTCATTGTGGGTTTTTTATATTTGCTGACCGATTTCCCAAAAACTGCTCGTTCGATTTGGATGATTTAAATTGTATTCTATTTGGGTTGATTTCGAGAGGGTCCTATAATTTTTTATGATGTTAAAAATGCCGTTTTCAGAAAATTGGAAAAACCCGTATTTTTATGTATTTTTGGCGATTCAATCAAAACAAGTTAATCTGTTTGGATAGTTTGAGTTGTATTATATTGCTATTGATGTCGAGGTGGTCGTATATAATTTTCTGTGACTATGAGTATGAGTATTATATATGCCGTTTTTTTAAAGTTTATTTTTAAATAAAAATATGTATTTATTAAATTTGTTTTGTTAAATAAAAAAATGAGTGCATGTAATATTTGCACGTGGTTGAATTTAATTTCTTTGGCTACTGTGGCAGGTATTACTAAAATGATTAAATATTAAATAAATATGTCGTATTGCAATTTAGAGTAGCATTTTTTGATAATATAATTCACAACATGTAATAAAAAGCAATATTTGCATAATGTATTACAAAGTCAATTGTAGACCAAAGTCAAAGTGAGAAACATAAACTTTACATTGAAAATTTGCTAAATTACTTGAAAATCTGCATCATTTGTTGTAAATTTTACTAAAAAACATATCAATTCCATAGTTTTACATTTGCATCGGATAACGCAGTTACTACACTCAAATCGAACATGGCTTATGTTTTTTACGGTTTTAATAAGAAAACGAAAAACGCGTTTTCTCGTGTACAAATTGAAATGTGAATGAATAGAGATCTATATATAAATACGTAAGCACTATTTTTGTGCTATAATTTAAAATTGTTGAAGCAAATAATTAAGTGGGGCAATATTTATATCGTTGGAAAGGTATCTTGAGTAGTAGATGTGCCGAAAAATAATATTTTTGGAATTTGGAAGATTTTTTGGAGAAAAAAAGGAAAAATATGAAGGTGTGTTTTTCTGAGTTTTTTCATGTTACTTATTTTGTTTTTCCAAGTTATTTGTTTCACAATTCAAAATCACTTATATCAATAAATCAAACTCTGAAACAATGTGTTGAAGCTATTTTTTTGGGAGGTCTTTTTACATTTTCCATTAACAATGGCCGCATTTCGGCCACTGGGCGATTCCTAGTAGAAATAAAATATATCAAAAATAAATTAATCAATAAAAATAATAATGGAAAGAAAACTAATAAATTTATTTTATTTTTATATTTTTATTTAAAATAAATTCGGTCAATAAAAAATTTTTTAACTTCATAATTAAATTCAATAACAACAAATAAGAAAATTGTTCACAAATTATATGAAAATAATTAATTACAAAAACATTATATCATTATCTAAAATTATGACTGAATCAATCATTTAAATTTCTGAAATCCTTATTATTAACAAAACAAACAAAAATATGTATAAGGGCTAGTTAGACAAAAAAACTTTAATTTATTCCTCTTTTCTTTTGAGCGAAATACAATAAAACAAAATAAAATTTGCCACGCACAAAAAAATTATTTTACAATAAAATTTAAATATCTGAGGGCAGAAAATTAAAAAATAAAATTCAGCACTTTGAGAGTAGCTTTTTATTTTTATGCATTTTATTTTGGAATTTAGATAACAAAAACTTTTTGAGGGCAAAATAAAATAAAAATCGGAACGCTGGAAAAAACGAATGTCCTTTACAGCAGATTTCTACTTTAGCAAAGATATATGCATTTGCCTGGTGTCCAATTTGACCAAAAACCAGATATCTCTATATCCAATCAGTTTATAACAACTTTATAAGGGTTTACTAATAATGTAAAACATTCAAACCATCATTCGCAACTTTATGTGTCTTAATTAATCTAGTCAACTAATTATTGTTAATTCCGTTCATTCTTCAAAACTTTTCCTTTTTTTCTTATTTTATAATTTAAATAAAAATTTTTTATAGTAAAATAATTAAAGTCAAAAGAAATTAAATTAAATTAAATTCGTCGTCTACAAAAACAAAACCATAATCTTAGAAAAAGAAATAAAACAAACAAAAAAATGTGAAAAGTATTGTAGGGATTTGAATAATTAGTTTAATTGTTTTCGTTATTTTGTCAATTTTAATCTCTTCTTGTACTAAAACCAAAATCCATTCCAAAAAATCCTAAACCCAATTTGCTGGCTTGTTTTCTTTTTAGTCATTCAACGATTTATTTATAATTTTTTTTTTTTTTGGAATTTTCCGTTTTTGCTTAATTTTTCTTCAATTTATTTTGGTTTCTTCTTACAATTTCACAATTAAGATTTTATTTTTATGATTGAATTTCTGTTTAATTTCTTGCTGTTTGTTTTGTTTTGTGATTTTTTTATGGTGATGGGCAATAAAAGAAAACAACCTTTTTATTCCACTTTAAACAAATTTTTAATAACAAATGAAAATATTGTGTTTACGTGTTGAACAATTGGTTTTTTGCTTGAAAGGTAAATCTTACTGGAGAGTTGGGTTTTTGGTCTATTTGTAATTGAAATTTTGTTTTCACCAATCTTTTCTTTGATTATATTTACTTGGTTAACTTTTTTGAGGTGTTGAAATTGATATACTATGATGCATGAACATTTTTGTTTGCAAATTTGAATAGTGTTTTTTGAGAAAGAAAAGAAAAGGTGGTGGGTAGTACTATAATTCTCACAATTGTTTTTATTTTACATCAATAATAAACAATATGAATGAAAACAATTTTTATAATTTTTTAAAGCAAAATGTCTTCTTAATGTTTCAAAGACACATAAATTACGTTGGTCATTAAATTGAAGGGTTTATGCTACAGAGATTTAGAAGTTTAGGTCTTGCAAGATTTACCTTCTCTTACAAATCAAAATTAATGTTTATCTTATATTTATTATTTATTAAAATCTGAGTAAAATCCTTGCAACGAATCCTTTTGTTCATACTTCAGTTTAAAACAGTATTATTCAACTCTCTTTAAAACATAAATATTTTGTTTGAAATGTTTGTCTATTATGATTTAATTTAGGAGGCCCTTTAACGCTTTTCGTTTTTAAATTATTACCATGTTTAGCGTTCGTTGGATTGAAAGGAAATATTCATTAAAATTCAAAATCAAATTAAAAATAATAAATTAGGCTATCTACTAACCAATGAATACTAAACAAGGAATTTTATCATAATTCTCTATTTTATATTCATATACAAGTTGTTTTATGATTATGGTTCAATATAATCTTTAATGGTTTTTGAAATATTGATAAAAATGTTTTGAATGGCCGAAATATGCCAAATTTTAATAAATATAACTTTAATTTATTCACTTGTCTTTCGCCAATCAAAACCTTATTTTCTTCTACTATATCCATAAAAACGAACATAATCTCCATCATCGAAAAATTACTCCATTCAAACAGAAGAGAAAACATATTGCTGCATCATAGAATTATCACGATAGTTCACATTTAAATCAAACACGAAATGTTTGTTAACAAGATGAAATTCAATTATCATAAAACGTTTCTTTTTGTTTTTCCGATAAGAAAATCTTTTATTTTTTGTGGAAATGCATTTTTTTAAAAAAAGTAGTATGTGAATATTTCATGTTGAGTTAGAGCAATAAAAACGAAAAAAAAAATCTACAAGAAAATTTAATGCTAAAATGAAGCTGATGAAATTTTTGTTGTTGGTTTTAGTAATAAGATAAAAATCTTTAGGGAATATTTATGTTAAGAAAATTTATAAAACTCCACTTTAAAGCATAAAAAATACAGTTTTAGATTTATCTGTTGGAAAATTTTAACCTAAAATAAGTTGTGCTTATGTGCTTCGATTTTTTTTTTGTTGGCAAGTATCAAGATAAAATAATAGTTTTACTCTCAACTGTTGAATTAGTCCTTTGGGCATAATTTTAAATAGCAAAAAAGTATGGGTAAATGTAAACGCGGCGTAACCTGAGAGTAGTGTTTTAAAAAATCTCACTGGCATCGTTGTGATTCTTTGTTTTGAAACTCTTATTACTTTGATAAATTAATAATCTGGAAAGATCAAAGAAGGCAATGGACTCCAATCATCTCGCTTTACCGTTTAATGCCTACTTAAACTGGATGACGACTATTTTAAGTCGACAAAAAATAACTATGTAATTGCAGAATATTTCCATTGATATTGTTTTAAATCAATAGAGTGCCATGCTCAAAGAATATTCCATAGTTAACAGTGAGGGTGCTTTCGTTGACTGAATAAAGTTCATCCGCCAGCACCTCTGAGATATCACCTAGCTAGTGATTTTTTTAAATTCAAAGTTAGGCATGATTAGTGTTAACCATAATAAATTATAGATTAACGTCTTTGAATATCCGAAGATACCATGCTAACTGGGGAACTAGAGCTCAGGAGTATTTTCTATTTATTAATTTTCTTTAAGGGATTTATTCACGTTAATTTTAAAGTTTTTCGATTGAATTTTCTAGACACTACTATTTTCTTAAGTATGGTAAGTTATTATATTCATTGTTTACATACACATCCTTAATTCCTTAATGCAGAAGCATCATTACAATTAGTTATTTTCAACTTATCTGAAAACAAATCTATTATGACCTATATAATCGGCCGGGTGAATTTTTTATAATGAAAAACTTGTGAGTAGTTAAACTCAAATAACTGGATGAATAATAAGAATATTTCAATTCTGAAACCAGTTTTAGATTCCTCTAATAAACGTTAAGATTTTTATTCAGAAAAAAATTTTTACGTGTTTCGTGGCGGTATCGAACCCCAGTCATCAGTAACACAAATTCGATACCTTGTGTTATACACGTTATATCAACTGAGCCATTCAATTGACAAGTTTTTTATAGAAACTTTTAGATGGTGAATTGAAACGACATCAACAATTACAATAAAAATCAACTATTTCACAAGCCGCTATTTCACAATCATTTTGTTTGCCGCTTGAAACGACATGACACATTAAATTAATTATTTCTAATCAATTTATCCTATCCAAATATTTAGAGTTTTTTCGATTGAATTTTCATCTAAAAAATTCTATAAAAAACTTGTCAATTGAATGCCTCAGTTGATAAAACTGTATAACACAAGGTATCGAATTTGTGTTACTGATAACTGGGGTTCGATACCGCCACGAAACATGTAAAAATTTTTTCTGATTAAAAATCTTAACGTTTATTAGAGGAATCCAAAACTGGTTTCAGAATTGAAATATTCTTATTATTCATCCAGTTATTTGAGTTTAACTACTCACAAGTTTTTCATTATAAAAAATTCACCCGGCCGATTATATAGGTAAAATAGGAAAAATTCACCCGGCCGATTAATAGATTAATTTTCAGATTAGTTGAAAACAACTAATTGTAATGATGCTTCTGCATTAAGGATGTGTATGTAAACAATGAATATCATTAACTTACCATACTTAAGAAAATAGTAGTGTCTAGAAAATTTAATCGAAAAAACTCTAAATATTTGGACGGAGCGGGTATTTTCAATTGCTGGTCTTACCAGGACAAAAATTAGAACTCGACTCAATACGAGACATTGTAATAATTAATTAATTAATTAAAATGCAATATTTAAAATATGCTTTTTACTGTTTATTTTTAATTTTTTTTTTTTTATTTTAATTAAAATGCAATATTTAAAAATATACTTAGTATAGTATATGTTTAAATATTGCATTTTAATTCAAAAGTGACAAAAGCACACACAGTGAATAATATGGAAAACCATAATAACACATATATCATATATATAATTAATTAATGCAATAATTTTTCTAAAATTTGCATTTTTATAAATGCACCAATAACTTCATTAATTTAATTAAATTTATCAATAATTTTATTTTTTTATTATTATTATTTATGATTTGTTACTATTTTTGTTATTTTGAGATTATGGATAAAAATTAATTAATATAGATACACGAAAAATATTCATAAATGATTTTAATACCGCAAAGTAAAAAACATGTTTTATTTATTGTTTAATTATCCGGATATCCGGATTATCCGGATAATTTATTGTTTATGTATTCGATATCCAGATAATCAAATAGGTCGGATATTTAGAAACCCTAATCATGACTTAAACCTGCAATTATCCTCTTCCGAAATTTTACATTCGTCTCATTATCTTGAAGCCAAAATTTTTGAAGGTTTCACTTCTACCACGTGTGAATTGTTTTTCCTGTTCCTGTATTTTAATCATCAAAAACAATTTCATTTTCAACATAATAACATTCATTGTGCAATAGTGGTAGTTATTGAGCACGACCAGTGAAAATAACTTCGTCTATTCATAACCTTGAGATTCAATCGTCATTTAAAAATCGTAGAATCATTGCTATGTATTGATTTTAGAGATGAAACCTAGGTTTGGAAAAATCTTTCCATTAAAATTTACCCTAGGTTTGTAAGTTACGCCGCTCTTAAGATAATTGTTGTCCAGATAAAAATTCCCAAAATTGGTTAAAATTTTGAATTTTAAACAAAACAGACCGTAACGGGATAAATTGAACAAACATAAAAAAACTCAGAGACGGACAATAAAGAATTATTTATTATATTTTTACAACACAAAAAACAGTTCTCTATGATGACTCGTAAGTCCTTATTTTTGTTTTATCTATATGGTATGAGTGTGGTAGTAATAAATAGAAAAATTATATTAAATACTTGTTATTGTATGAAATTTGAATGGAAAGATTTATGCATTTATTGTAGTATATTTTGTTTAGGGTTTAGGAAAAAATTAATGAATGAAGTTTTTTAAATTTACAAATAAAGGATATGTATTTGTAAATTGTAAACATATGTATTTAGATTTGTGGTTTGAATGAAAATATCATAGACACTTGACTCTTGATATAATAAAACAACACTTGATACTTTTCATCCGCATGGAAGGATCCGTTTTTATTGTTTTGAAAATTTTTTTTATTTTTGATCTACGGGTGTGACAATTCCGCGTACTCCAGTCCCTACTATTGACATACGAGTTA
>OY856186.1:54941920-55032996 GCA_963693315.1 Diogma glabrata
TAAAGCAGTCGTGTAATCTCTTTTTGGGGTGATATCTGAAGGGTTAGGAGTTATTGTGGTAGGGGTTACACAAATAGGAAGAAGGTTCGGATTTACACAGATAGGGAGTAGGTTAGGATTGTTTTGTGTAGGGAAAGGTATAGAAGGTAGTATTGTACTTGTAGGAGATACCGGAGAAGTTATTAATGGAAAAGAGCCTCTAATATCAGGGACTGTAGACGGCGATTTTGAAATTTTTTTAGAATCTGTTGAGTGTTGTGACATACGTTTATATAGGTATTGAGAATATTCTCCGATGTAACATGCTGAACAATCTTTGCAATCCACTTTATAAACTGTGTTACACGTTTTGTTTTTTTCCGTTGTGTCTTTGAGTTTAGTGAAGAATTTCAGATTGTTTGTATTAGCCGATCTAAAGGTGATCTTAATTTTGTCTAGAGGTATAAAATCTCTAAGGATTCTTTCTATTTTATTAGAAAGATCATCTATATATATTATGGAGGTATACTTAAGTGGGGTTAAAGGAGTGGCAGTAGGGGATGTATTTGATATGACTAGTGGATGGGTGTTAGGGGGAATTTGGGAAAGGGTATAATAATCCATGAAAAATTTGCTAATGTATTTGTTGATGAGGTGAAGTGGGTAGTTGTTCTTGATGAGACTTTGTCTTATAACGTCACAGTTAGAATCCCAGAATTTCATCGAGCTCAACTTTAAGGTTCTTTCGATTGTTGTGACAATAATGTTCCGTTTTTGGGAGTACGAATGGGAGGACAGAAAATTTAGAATCCTATATTTGCTGGTCGGTTTCGAATACCAATTTGTATCTATTGTTTTGTCTTGATTTAAGAATAGGGACATGTCAAGATAGTCTAATCTATTATTTTGTTGTTGTTCGTATGTGAATTGTAGTATATGGTGGAAGTTATTCAGAATGCTAGTGGTATTAGTTATCTCAGCGGGTGGAATGGTAAAAAGGAGATCGTCAATATATTTTGTTACGAGGGTGGGAATAAAGTTTAATCTTGGTATCGACACGTCAAGAAGCTTATTCATTATGAGATCAGCTATGATAGGGATTAAAGGACTACCTATCGCTCCATCAAAAGTCTGTTTATAAAAGGTATTATTGAATGAGAAATAGTTGCATTCTTCGCAGCAAAATTTTAAGAGTCTAATGAAGAGATCAATAGGTATGGACATTGTTGATTCCAAAAAGCTCCATCGATTTTGTATGATGTCATATAACAAGTTGAGTGGGATATTTGTAAATAAAGACACTACGTCAAAGGAGATTAACTCATGTTCTTGATCAATAGGGCCTGTAGATTCTAATTTAGTTTTCAGGTCATACGAATTTTTTATATTGTAAGTCTCAGAGGATAATTGTTGGAGAATTTTTGCTAGAAATTTTGAAAGGTTATATGCCGGAGTGCCAATCCAAGAAACTATTGGTCTAATTGGAATCTCGAGTTTGTGAATTTTTGGGAGACCGTATAACTTTGGTTGGTTACTATTGTATGTGGTAAGTAATTTTTTCGTACGACCGTCAATCAGATCATTATCTTTCAGCTCTTTGATTAGTTCGTTGTTTTTTGTTTGTAAAGAGTTAGTGGGGTCTCGTGTTAAGATTATATACGTATTAGAGTCATTGAGTAAACACTTAATTTTCATGTTATAGTCAGTTTTTTTCATGGCTACCGTGATGTTACCTTTGTCGGCTGGTAATATAATCAGTTCAGGATGATCTTTGAGGAAATTTTTTTAGTAATTCTCGAGTATTGATGGAGGATGTTAGTAGTGGACGATTGATGGTTGCGATGGGAGAGTTGGTAATGTTTAATCAAGTTGGCAATTCTGAAACGAACAATATCTACGGTTCTTTCGTTGAGATTGCTCATTTGGATAATTTGTTCGGTATCGGCTATTATGTCAACACAAGGTAAATTTTTTGATGAGTAAGGGATGGAAAATTTGGGACCAAGGGAGAGCAGGAAAGTAGTTTCTGGAGGGAATGTTGTGTCTGTGAGATTCACGAACCAGTCTTGGTTAAATTGAAAGTCTGTCATCACTGCTCTGTTACGGAGGTTGTGTAGTTTATTGGATGTAATGGTAGTGTGTTTTTGATGTTGTGAATTATATGTGTTTATCTGGATTGAGTCAATTATGTTAAAAAGAGAGGGGGTATGTTGTTAATTAAGAAGATGTTTGTTGTGCGGAGTTCTTGTTCTAACATATTAAGTTTACAGAAGGTGTTCGTGACTTCTAATTTTAAGAGAGTTTTATTTACATACCTAATTAGTTTTTCTAACTTAAAAGCTATGTGTCCATTGGTTGTTTCGATGAATTTGAGATGTGAACTGCGATTTGATATGAAATCTGGAACGAGATCATTGGTACGGCAATTTAAGAGAAACTGTTTCCTTGTTGTTGCTCTTGCATATTTTCTAGTGGTGTTGATATATTTCCATTACAGTTCATAAGTTTTAATATTTTAACTTGTTCTATAACTTATAGTGTAATAATAATTTATAATAATAATAGCGACGTGCATATGCAAATACATTATAACTGTAGGATAATGAAACAAGTGCAATTTTAATTTCAAAAATTTTTACACCTTAGTTTTCTAAAATTATACATTTAAAGTTTATAAGTTATCAACACATGTAAGTTAATTTATTGTTTTTATTCTAGTATAATTATCTCTATTTTTACATTATTTTTTATTTTTAACATATCTAGTTCTTAACTTCTTGATAATGGCAGCCAAAACTGTCGAAAATTCGAAACAAGATAATCTGTAATAACAACTATTAAATAAAATAAACATTATAATAAAGATGTACTACTTCTATATCTAATTCACCGTAATAGAAATCCCGTAACAACCGTAAATACAATTAATAATTGGTGAAATAATTCAAACTACACATTTTTGTTTTGTTTCAGCAAATTTTTGTTAAAATTTGCTATTTACTTTTTAATTTACTTTTATTTTCTCTATTCTATCATAAAATATTGGCCTATGTCATATTTTGTCAGTGATAGGATTTTTTGTTTAGTTATCCATTCTTTAACTAAAAATATAAAAAAAACAAAAAAAATAAAGATTTGGGTCCATCAACACCTTTGAACGTATGTTGTTGTGGGACCTTGGTCTTAAAAGGTTTTTAGGTGTTATTGTGACACATATTGTAATTCCTACTACACAACGCATTTTATAAAAAACAAAATATTATTTCGTCGCCTTAATAATGAAATAACGTATGCCATATATACGTTGTTATTATATAATGGGTGCGCTGCATTCCCCATAAGGATGTCTATAGAGTGGCATTTTAACATTTTCCAATTATTTTATAACTGGGGGTGAAAATTAATATATTGTTAATTAACGTACATGCAAATTTGAATTTGGTTAAATATTGAAACAGCGTAAATGCATGTACGATATTTCAATTCCTACAGAATAATAACTTGGGTAAAATCAGTGTCGTATACTTTACATACATTACGATCGCCACACGAAATGGTAAATCTAAAATATTGTTTAAGCATCATTCATGACTACATGATATGCCGGTTCATATAAATAAAAAATTGTAAGAATATCATGCGTTAGATCAATAATAATTAGTTTTAGGCTTAATGGAAGTACATGCAAAATAAAATAACGTATATGAAATTTGAAATAACGTAGAAGGTACCTGATTGACTTTTCACCTCTTTTTAGGTAGAAAAACCAGCAGGTACCAATGTGAAATTTTAATATGTTGTGGGGAAGTTAGTCAAGATTAATTAGTAAAACTTTTTTTCCAATATCTTTATTCATTCAATAGTGCTGCCGAGTTTACGAAAATCAGAAAATCGAAAAATCTTTAAACCCAATTATCTCGCAACAACACTTTTGCGAATACGTTGTTTCATTATTAAAGCGACGATTTCATCCATGATTTTTGTTTAAGGAATTATGATTTATGGTATTGAAACTGCAGAAGTGTTATGAGATAATTAAATCTGTAAGGATTGTAATGTAACAGAACATAGAATCATAACAAGAGTGTAACAATCAACCCATTTTGAAATATAATACAATCTGAGTAAAACAATCATACATTTGTAAGGTTTATTTTTAAAGCTTTATCTTAAAGCTTTCTGTAGAAGCCTTTCAAACTGTTAGTTTAGATTAAATATGTTGTAGGTGAATGACTATAAATCAAGCGAAAATCAGTGGAGCTGAAATGGAAAATATATGTTCGTATAAATAATTCGTTCAAATTTTCTTAGATCGTAATTCGTAATACGTAATTCTGAAAAAAATCAAAAATGTACAATGTTAATAATAAGAGCCTATAAATATTAACCAATAAAAATTTCAACTTTGCTTTGTTTTTACTTTACTTACATCTTATCAAGTCAATTTTTATAACAAATACGAAGCGGTAGGGATCAGAAACCATAACGTCGGTTACAGAGCATTTACGTGTAACTACAATTTAGAAATAAATAAAGAAGCTCACAAAACGATTTATTGTGACTCTAAACAAGCTTTTAAAAAACAGATACTATCAATAGTCCAGTAACTTTATACATTACCGTATGCGTCAAATCCGGTAGTTCTGATTTTTTGCAGACTTGTTTATGATGTTGGCCTAATGAATAATCCAAGTTTGTGACCTCGAGCGCCGAACGCAACTTCGTCAAAAATCGCAAAAACCGTGAAAAAATCGTTATTTTTGAAATTTTGGCGATTATAACCCTAAAGGACTAGTTTTTTCTTTAACCTTTCATAGGCCGTTTTTAAAGTAGACTAAATTTGCTACAATATGATACTAGAACTGTCTCTGCAGACCCACTAGTTTCCGAGATTAAGCCTTTCAAAGTTTATCATTTTTTTCGAACTTCGCAATTTTTTGCAATTCTGTCGTTCTAAATGAACTTTGACCCTGAATATACTATCGAAGCCCTGTACTTTTATGATGGGATGTTAAAAAAGAAAATGAGAAGTGTGAATAGTGCGCACAGGTATGTTGAACTCTCGATACTTTTCCAAAATCATCCTTATCGAGAAAAGTGCATCGGTAGTACCTCGGCCCCGACGGAAACCACACTGATATTCTCCAAACAGTTGTTCAGCAAAAGGAAACAAAGGATTAAATTAACAATTAAATCAATATTTATAAATTTTATGCATTTGTTACAAAAAATGATGTGTATAACTAGTGCGAATGCGTTTTCCAAACGCGAGTTATTGCAGCACTCCCTACGGTTATGCTGCAAACTAACTCTTGTTTGGAAAACACATTCGCACTAGTAATACAATCTACTATTTCTCATTGGCCACCACACACACATGTATTTATTAATACAATTATTAGGACAGGGATGTACAAAACTCTACAAAGGTATAAATTGCAAAAAATTGCGAAGTTCGAAAAAAATGATAAATTTTGAAAGGCTTAATCTCGGAAACTAGTGAGTCTACAGAGACAGTTCTAGTATCATATTGTAGCAAATTTAGTCTACTTTAAAAACATTTAAAAAAATTTTAAAGAAAAAACTAGTCCCTTAGGGTTATAATCGCCAAAATTTGAAAAAAAAAATAACGATTTTTTCGCGGTTTTTTCGATTTTTCGATTTTTGACAAAGTTGCGTTCAGCGCTCAAGGTCACAAACTTGGATTATTCATAAGGCCAACATCATAAACAAGTCTGCAAAAATTAGAACTACCATATTTGACGCATACTATGAGAACTACCGGATTAGACCCCATACTCTCAGGCGACAAAGTTACTGGACTACATCAAAAAATTAAATTAATTTAGCCCTCTTGGAAGGTTCCGCTTGAGGTTCGTCCGTATCTGGATCGACGTATTGGGATGGCATATCCCCATCAGGGGATGGTGATGAATCGTCGACGTCGTGTGCCAACAAGTCATCCTCCATTTCGACATCAGAGAGATCGTCACCTTCTGAGATATCTGCTACTGCAACTACAAAAATGATCAGGTACAGTTACATAATCTTCTTTTCTCATCGGCTACCACACACATATATCTATTAATACAATTATTAGGATAGGGATGTAGAAAACTCTACAAAGGTATATTGCAAACAATTGCGAAGTTCGAAAAAAGTGATAAACTTTGAAAGGCTTAATCTCGGAAACTAGTGAGTCTGCAGAGACAGTTCTAGTATCATATTGTAGCAAATTTAGTCTACTTTAAAAACGGCCTATGAAAGGTTAAAGAAAAAACTAGTCCTTTAGGGTTATAATCGTCAAAATTCGAAAAAATAACGATTTTTTCGCGGTTTTTGCGATTTTTGACGAAGTTGCGTTCGGTGCTCGTGGTCACAAACTTGGATTATTCATTAGGCCAATATCATAAACAAGTCTGCAAAAAATCAGAACTACCGGATTTGACGCATACTACCCCATACACTCAGGCGACAAAGTTACTGGACTACAATAATTAAAAAAAATTATTTTTATTTTGTTTATTGATAAACAAATTTTATTTTCAAGCTTGTTTAGAAGCGCAATAAATCGTTTTGTGAACTTCCTTTCCATTTTCCTAAAATGTAGATATCCGTAAATGCTTTGTAGCCGACGATAATATTGTTTTCAAGATAACAACATTATAACATATATTAAATCAAAAATATCTAATTTAAAAATATCATATGATATTTTTATAATTTATTCAATTATAAACTTAAAACGACTTATAGAATGAAATCAAATGTTTTAAGTATCAAAACGTAAAAACTGAATTTTTAGAAAACATTCCCAAGGGAAGTAAACCCAGTGGTTTACGAAACATCTCCCCAAATATAAGTGGTTCTATTGATGATTAATTCTCATAGCTTAGTTGATGCTGTGATGTTCAATTCAATTAAGTGGCGTCAACGCGGTGTAACTAAATTTAATGAAAGGACGACCTTGATGAAATAACATTATCGTTGATAAGCTAACAATTCGAAATTCAGGATTCGAAGAATGATATTTTAGAGACTCTACAGCAGCTATTCGTAGATCTGGGAACTGTCTGGTAATTAATAATAATAATAATAATAATAATAATCTTTATTTCAATCAAAAACAAATAAAAATCAATAAGTTATTTGTGAAGAAATGAAATGAATAGTTAAATATAATTTTTTAACGTTTATTCATATATTATTTTTTTGCATTGATATTTATATTTATTATGTTTCTTAAATTATATATTTTTAATACATACTTAGTTGATTTTTTCTTAAAAAGAATTATTCAAGTTTTGTTTATTTAAACAAATGTTTTGTTTTTGACTATTAGGCCCGCTATACACTTGAGCTAAACTATGTGAACTATGCGAACTATGTTTTTTGTATACAACGTAATTATACAAAAAAACATTACGGAAACAAATACTTAATTTAAAAAAAGAAAATAAAAAAAGAAACATTACATTCATTACATTTTGTTTAAAAAATACTATTCGCGTTAAAACATTATTTTTTTAAAAACATAGTTCGCATAGTTCGCATAGTTTAGCTCAAGTGTATAGCGGGACTTTTGATCAAAAGATTTGTTTTGATTTAATTAATTTTTAATTACCAAGCAAGCTGCTTATAAGTTTTGTGCATAATATTATGGTCGTGCAATTTTTTACTTTTTAAAGTTTTTTTTTTCGTTAATACAATACAACTAAAACTAGGTAGGGGGCTTTTGCACAAAATATTTTTTCGTAAAATAATAACATTAAACTAATTAAAAAGACCCCTATTTGCAACGTCTAGTTCAGGCAAAGCATAAACTAAAACTGAAATTAAAAATAATAAATTTCGTTTGATAATAATTAAGTAAAAAAAGATAAATATTAAAAAATATTCACTGTCTCTTTTTACAGTCGCTTTTTTCGTGTCATCGACTTTAAAATCACAACGATACTGAAGGAATTTTTCACTTCAAAAATAACTAAGTAATTGTTTGGGATAGCGTAAAATTAAAAGGTGTAAAAAATTTCGCGTAATAAATAGTTCAAGTTTGAGAACTAGGTTCGGCCAACAATCTCATAAAGCTCTTAGCTTTGATTTTATATGGTGCAACAAGCTGATCTTGCATTAAATTTGTAAAAGATAAATTTCATATGTGATTGGCAGATCAGACGAGTCATGATTTTGTGGTAAATTGCTCCGATAAATATTCAACTAGCGTCACAGGTTATTGCAAATATTTTTGAGAAGTCGGGATACTGTAGTATGGATGGTTCATTTAAAATTTACTTGAAACCTGTAAGAGATTCGTTACAGTAGTCATTCCGCCGAAAGTTTGAATCTTTTTTCTGGCAAGCTAATTAGTGGTTGAGGTAATTTGGAAAAATTTGGAATGAAACTGCAACAATCTGCATCTAAACCTAGAAAAGATTTTATTTCTTTGCCGTTTTTAGTTATACAGGGTAATTATTGTAGCTGTTATCTGTCGTTGATCTGGCATAATGACAAATTATGACATCCCCTCAAATTATTAATTCCTTTCCTAAGAACATTTTAACATATCAAAATTTTAATGGATTTAATTTTAAAGTGTGGTAACAGAGACATTCAAATACTTCTTTTAATTTGTTACTGTGATTTGCCAAGTTCATCCAAAATTTCGTTGATATATGAGAGAAGGAAGACTATCACAATTCGCCGCTTTTTTAGATTATCACTTGTCTTTTTCGGAACTATTAGAAGAGGACTATTTTTGGGACTTGTACTATGCTCGATCACGTTATTACCTAGCATCTTTGAAATTTGCTCGTTGTAATCTGTAGCTATCTAACTAGCTTTAAAAGCAACTTTTGGAAGAACTCTGATGACTGTTTATATATCAACGTTTAAAATACCAGTTTAGACGTCCTCGTATCGTACAAAAGTTTGCTTCAAATCCTTTAAAATCATCATAATTCTCGGATGTTATATTACATAAGCTTTCAATTGCAGATAATAATATTTTGAATACAAACTAAAATTCACAATAAAATTTCTAATATTGTTAATTTATTTAAATGACTTGCAATCATTTAATCAATTTGTTTCAATATATAATTCAATTTGATTCCCCAATGAAAACAAATTTATTACTAGTAACCCCAACTCTCTGAAACACAATTATTGTAACCGAAAAGCAATAAACTAGCTTTGAAACTAAAGTATATAAAATTGGGTTGAAAGGTTAAAGTCGTTTATGTCACCATACCATAAAAACAAAGAAACTGAAATACCAAATCTAATTGATGTTTAGTTGACTGGAATGTCGAACTCACTGTTCACACTTCACTTATAACATAAATATTTTACTAATACACCAATTGATTAGTTGATTACTTCCATTAGTTTGATGCTACAAATTACAACGAACCCTCGTATACTCGTACCCGTTTCTATTACAAAAAAAACGACAACGAAGTTAAGCATCAAAACTGTATTATCGTATCTATTAAACTAATAAATTTCACTTAGAAGAAAATCTTCAAAATTTCCATAAATTTGTGATAAGGAAAAAGTTTCAATTTTTTTTCTTTTAACCTTTTAAGACGAGTAGATAATTTTAAACCTTTTCTCTTGTTAAATAAACTTAATATAAACATAACAAATGGAAAACTTTAGTAGTAATTTTCCATTCTATTTTTGTTTTTTTTTTTGTTATTTTCGTATTTGCGGAAAAGGAAAATATGTTTTGTTAGAAAGTGTTGTGTTGAAAAGTGTAAAACAAATTTGAAAAAAGTTAATTATGTGGTGTAATATCTTTAAAAGAGGAAATATAGAAAATTATGTTGTCTTAAAAGAAAATTATGTTCGGAAGGAGTTATGCGTTTTTAGGGAATGTAATTGTTTTTTAATTAAGTTGCTGTTGTTCTATGTTGCTAAAATTGTTTTATATAAAAAACAAATTATAAATAAGAGTAAAAGTATTTGCTCTGATTAAATAATTTTCGGTCTCCTTCTTAAACATTACAACAAAATCGAAATTTATATTTCATTCATCATTTTAACTTGAACAGTGAAACTCTGGTGAATGAATGTTCAAAATGGTTCAAATGGCTCTGGTGAATGAATGTTCAAATTTAAAAACTCACATGCATTAAATTATTTAAACTTTATTTTGATTTTTGAAGACGATTAAAGATGCGTCCAAAAGTTTCAAAACTCGCTAAGTAAATTTTCTTGGATACAAAACTCAATACCATTTACTTTTATTTGTATTTATTTAAAAACATTAATTAAATTTTACATTTCATTTAATTCCGTATAACAAATTTTTTTGACTTAGCATTCATTTTAAATCTCACTCCTTTTTATGACCAAACTTTTGAGCTGAGCATTTAGCCGTTTTTATCAAGCATGTTTTTGCACGAGATTTTACTTTTTTTAATTAGACATAATATAATGATTAATTGTTATGATAAGTAATAATCTCCTAATTTTCTTAAGAAATTTGCTACGAAACTATTTTCCCCGCAAAAATTTCACTTGTCTAAACGACTTTCTTATTCATGAACCAACGCGAACCATACAAGTTATCGTTTTTATATTCATGTCTTTTTTTAACCAATGTTTTTCTTTTTTCGGCTGCTGTCTCATTTTGATATGTTGTTGATTCATAAGTTTTCTTTTGGATATATACTTGAACATTTGGTAATTGAAAGTCAGTACAGTGAATATAATCAACCAATTACAATATTAATTTTTTCCTTATATTTTTTTGATATTTTTCATTTAAAAAGGTAAATGGATATAAAAGTGGTGTTGATATTCAAAATTTATTTGATATATATTAATTTTTGTCATTAAATAATTAATAAAATTTTATTTATTTGGTTGAATATGTAAAAAAGTTTAGTTAATTCAGGACCGTTCTTAAATAAAATAAAAAAAGATATTAGAGAAAAAAAGAAATTAAACGTTTGTTTGGGAAAAAAAGTGAAAAAATGTTTGTTTGTGAACTATTTAAACTGTGAATAAACTGAGAATTATTTATATTTTATAATACTATTGTTGTACTATTTGTCAATCAATGGATTAATAGGTGTTGTGAGATGGACTGGATTTTTGGATTTTAATATTTAACAATTTACAAAAAACTAAACTAAAATTGAGTGATTATTATAAAAAAGACTAAATATTGCGGGCATGATATGTGGAATTAAAAGTTACTAGATCAAGGCTAAAAATATTGGAAGTTGTTCTAAATAACTTCAAGATCTACGATAATAACAACAACCGTATCATTTTTGATAGAATACTTATGAGTCTTTTATATTCTTTCAAATTCTTACTGATGCTGTCGCCAATTTCCTGTTTTTTTCTTTGCTACACGACAACCAAACTGTAGGATTTGTGAACACCTTTGGTTTGTATATTTTTGTGTACTGTTCCAGTTCCATGGCCTTGTTTGAAAAAAATTATTTTTTATGTTGATGTTACAAGTATTTTAGAGTGGCATCTAGTGCTTTGAGTTTTAGCACGTTCTTCTCCACGCATCTACTGTATTATTTTATTTTTCTTTTGTTGTATTGGTGTTGTGTTCTATTGATGGATTCCTACCTTGAGTTCTTCTTCTTTTTGTGTTTAGTTGTCTCATTTTTCAAATAAACATTACCCATGCCTAGAAAATTCGCCGTATAAAAAAACAAATGAAACAGAAAAAGAAAAATTATTCAAACAAACCATCAAATCGTAACAATAAGGTCCTTTAAAATTCAATCAATTATTAACATTGTGAACAAATTTCATTTCAAACATCACAAAATTAAGTACATACCTTATCAATCATGGCAAAATCAACACACCTGCGCAGAACCAATATACTCTATTTCGTTATTTGTTTAACAAAAAAATATATTTGTTTCTCACTAAAAAAAAATAAAATAAAACAACAACCCCGAAACACAAGACATAATTGAGCTGGAATGAAAGACATGTATTATGAAGTTATAAACTTGAAGATGAATTTATTCATACAGTGAGACGTTGTATAGGGTCAGATATTATTTATGAAATGATCTTAAGTGGTTTGATAGCACGGAATGTATGTGTGATATGTGAAAACTGTTTGTTTTAGATTTAAAAAGAAAATGTCCATCAGTTTTTTTTGGTTATTTTATCAGTTTTTAGTACGGTTTTCACCCCGCAGTCGTGAAGTTAATTCAAAATTTTCTAACTGACCAATAAACTTTGGTATCTTTAGATGATTTTTCTTTTAAAGCTAATTTAAACAACGCCGGTGTATCCCTAGGATCAGTTTTATTCCCCATTTTCTTAAAATTATCGAACTGATGAGAATCACCAGTAACTCGATAAATAGTGTTTAGTCACGATGCTTGGGAAGTGCTATTAAACACAATAGTGTTTATCCTTCTATCTAGAAAAATAAATAAAACAAAAAAATCTCGCTCGAAGAAACGCTGTCATAAAAGCAAACGAGGACCTAGACAAAATCGTAGATTGAGAGCAATTGGCAAACAAATATGAGGTGTTCTCTAAACTATTATTTAACTAAATATTTGTGCGCGTATGGGCCCCTTTTGGAGTTGCAGTTTACATGGGATAAGTGGCATTTTCTTTCATCCGTATAGAAGTTAACAACACCTGTATGTTTAAGTAATTCACTTTCCTCGACCTCTCTAGAAGTTGGAAAGCCAATGTCCACCAGGGCGGATATAATGCTCAGTGCGCATGACCCAAGAGAAGTCCCTCTAAACGAATCAATTGGGGTATCTACCAATGTATCCAAATCGCTCGCAGATTTATTAGTTTTTTGGACTACAACTGAAAGTGAGTTACCAAGAATGTTTCTAAAGGTGTTGGTCCGTCTTCTATTTTTAAACCTAGAATTAGGAATTGGGATTACAGATACCGATGATCAGAGAAGGATTGTTTTTTTGACCCAAAATAATTAAGTGCATTGTTTGACGGAGGCAAATAAGACATTCAAGACTTCTTGTATGTTATAGGTTATAAACGTGGGTTTATTACCCACATTACAAATAGACGAAATTAATGCTAAGAATAAAGTCGAGAATTAACTCACCTTGTACATTGGTGTCACTGCTACTGCAGATCGTTTGGTGTGCTTTTGCATCACATCCCATGATAACGACCACTTCTCGCCTATGAGCATTCGCAACCAAATTCCAATCTTTTCAGGGATTATGATCTTCTCATAAGAAAAATAAGCTGAAATTACCTAGAATTTCTGGTTGTTAAGCTTCAGTCCTCCAGGCATGCTGCAAGTAGAAAAATGTTTAGTTTACTTTTAATCAAAATACAGGAAAGAAATTTAGCTACATTTTTGTTTTTCACAAACAACAGTTTCTAGTTTTGAGCCCAAGTACGGTTATGGGTTATGGGTGACCCATGGTTCTTGGATTATGACAACATCTAGCTCATATTTTGCCAATTTGAGCAAAATAGCAGCAGTAAATTCTTTGTAGTGATGAAGGTAGACTTGAAGAAACTTTAGCAAGTACTGTTCCCTTCACCTTCACATTCGTACCATCCAACTCACCACTTAAATTATAATTATAATCATCTATGAGTTCGTAGATTTCCATCGATATAGATAGCTCCATATCCATGGAGCAAGCGTAATTAAGCGTAGGAATTGGTGGCACGTACTGCTTTTCCGATATTCATGCGATCCTGACTTAATCTCAACATCATCCAGTTTATAAATTTTCAAAGTGACTGCGATTTAAGAGCTTTCTAGATTTTCCTTCTTATGTTGTACGACAACTTAATAAGCTTGGAAGAATTACAGTGACCACCTCATCAATGCAAAATTTCCAATTTTTGCATCTTTCTCAATCCTTAATTATTTCAATAATATAACAAACTGCATAATGCTAAAAATTAAATAATAAGAATTAGTGTGATAAAATATAAAAAAAAAAAATATTTAAGACTATTATGGTTGAGAATGAAACCTACGGGTTCTTTTAAATTCTAAATATTTTATCAAGAATAAATGTTCATTGAATCATGTACTAATATACTATTATTCTACATGTAGTCATTTATTAAAATCAGATATTGGTTAGCATTACAAATAACTTTCTGCGTATAAATAAATTAACTATCATCAATCAAAAAATTTACTTTTATGTTTTACGTAATAAAATTAATCAAAATATGAATTTCCAATCCAATATGAGTATCATCAATTCCCACAAAAGTATAACAATAAATAATAAAACAAGTAGAATAGTTTCTTTGTCATTGCACTAACACCAATTTTCCACTTGAGTTAATTGATTTTTCTGTTAGTTTTCATATATAATTTTTCTATTATTCATATGTTTTTGATGTGTTCAATGAACGATTGTTTTTTGTTTATCATTGTTGAACGTTTTGTAACGAATCTCATTTTCTTCGATATTCTTGTGCGATGAAAGTTTAAGTTGAGCACGAGATACTAGTTAAGCTGATATATATTTTAACTGTTATAATTTTATTAGATTATATCTTGAATCTGTTTCGTGTTTAGAGAAGCTTTGTTGTAGAAGATATAATTTCACTCTATATGTCAAACAATTGCAAAAGCTTATGCTTTCGTTTCCAAGCACCCTACTCACAAAAAATATGTCTTCTTCTTCTTTTCGCCTTTCCAAAACAATAATATTTTATTAACCAAATCAAATAATTACATAAAAACAAATTCAATTAAACTAATTGTAAAATAATTTAAAACGAAAAAAAAAATCAGTTCAAAACTTTCACATTAAACTTCTCGACTAAATCAAACAATTTCCCATTGTCAATGATTTTTAATTTTAATATTTAAAATAAAAAAATTGAAGGAAAACTTTTGGGCAAGAATTTTAATACAATTTTTAGTTGTTCTGCGATTTTTTCTTTTCGTGAAAGTTATCCTGAAATTTGACACTCAAACTTTAACTTGTTTTTTAAATTCTATTTCAGGGTTAGAAGTTTGAAAGTTGTAGAGATATATATTTTCAATTTGAAAAAAAAGGTTTTTTTGATAAAACCATTTTCGATTTACTTCTTGAATTGTTAATTTTAATTAATATCATTGGATCGGATGTTACATGAAAATAAAAGATAAAACGTTTTTCGATTTCATATCAGTTATTGTTCTGGTACAAGGAAAACCTTGTAATGTTAATCCAACATATAAAAATGTCTAATAACGATTTAATTCTCATCATTATCTCATCTTATTAAAATCCCATCAATCTATTTAATTGATCTTTTTTTGTCTTAGAAAAATGATGACAACAAGTTAAAAGAAAATTTCAAACAAATAAGTTTTGAAATAATTTTTCTACCAGTTAATATTAGAGTAGGCTGAAAGCTAACTCAGATTTTAGCCTAATTCATTGCATTTTTCCATAATTCGTTTTTCATCTATTTCCAAGTTTTATTTTTATTTTGATTTTTATAAAAATATTTTAAATTTAGTTGATGTCATGACATAAAATTTCACCGATTGTTGTGACATAATATTTCACCGATTTGAGAAAATTTTTAATCGTTTTATTTATAAGTTCAAAAAGCTAACACTGATGCTTACATAACAATATTATCGTTAATTCATCGTAAAAAACCAATATGCTTTTTGCTATTATCAATAAAAAATTTGCATATGATGAATTTAGCAAGAATGATTTTAATGAAACAATAATTTAATTTTAGGCATTTTACAAATAAATAATAAAGATATAGGGAACAATTTTATACAGAACTTTCTACTGTTGCTGTTTTAAAAAGGATTTATTTGATTTGATATATTATAAACAAAGAATTGCTTAAATTAAAAAATTACTCGTCTACAGAGGATGCCGTTAAAAGTTTCCTCTACTTATTCATTATACTCGCATAATTTGCTTGTCTGTAGTAAGAAAGCCCCTATCATTCCCTAAAATTGTAACTGCTTGGCAAGTTCATTTCTAATGATATATCAATTGATTGTTGACTGTTGGTTGTTGGTTGTTGGTTGTTGGTTGTTGGTTGTTGGTTGTTGGTTGTTGGTTGTTGGTTGTTGGTTGTTGGTTGTTGGTTGTTGGTTGTTGGTTGTTGGTTGTTGGTTGTTGGTTGTTGGTTGTTGGTTGTTGGTTGTTGGTTGTTGGTTGTTGGTTGTTGGTTGTTGGTTGTTGGTTGTTGGTTGTTGGTTGTTGGTTGTTGGTTGTTGGTTGTTGGTTGTTGGTTGTTGGTTGTTGGTTGTTGGTTGTTGGTTGTTGGTTGTTGGTTGTTGGTTGTTGGTTGTTGGTTGTTGGTTGTTGGTTGTTGGTTGTTGGTTGTTGGTTGTTGGTTGTTGGTTGTTGGTTGTTGGTTGTTGGTTGTTGGTTGTTGGTTGTTGGTTGTTGGTTGTTGGTTGTTGGTTGTTGGTTGTTGGTTGTTGGTTGTTGGTTGTTGGTTGTTGGTTGTTGGTTGTTGGTTGTTGGTTGTTGGTTGTTGGTTGTTGGTTGTTGGTTGTTGGTTGTTGTTTGTTGGTTGTTGGTTGTTGGTTGTTGGTTGTTGGTTGTTGGTTGTTGGTTGTTGGTTGTTGGTTGTTGGTTGTTGGTTGTTGGTTGTTGGTTGTTGGTTGTTGGTTGTTGGTTGTTGGTTGTTGGTTGTTGGTTGTTGGTTGTTGGTTGTTGGTTGTTGGTTGTTGGTTGTTGGTTGTTGGTTGTTAGGTTGTTGGTTGTTGGTTGTTGGTTGTTGGTTGTTGGTTGTTGGTTGTTGGTTGTTGGTTGTTGGTTGTTGGTTGTTGGTTGTTGGTTGTTGGTTGTTGGTTGTTGGTTGTTGGTTGTTGGTTGTTGGTTGTTGGTTGTTGGTTGTTGGTTGTTGGTTGTTGGTTGTTGGTTGTTGGTTGTTGGTTGTTGGTTGTTGGTTGTTGGTTGTTGGTTGTTGGTTGTTGGTTGTTGGTTGTTGGTTGTTGGTTGTTGGTTGTTGGTTGTTGGTTGTTGGTTGTTGGTTGTTGGTTGTTGGTTGTTGGTTGTTGGTTGTTGGTTGTTGGTTGTTGGTTGTTGGTTGTTGGTTGTTGGTTGTTGGTTGTTGGTTGTTGGTTGTTGGTTGTTGGTTGTTGGTTGTTGGTTGTTGGTTGTTGGTTGTTGGTTGTTGGTTGTTGGTTGTTGGTTGTTGGTTGTTGGTTGTTGGTTGTTGGTTGTTGGTTGTTGGTTGTTGGTTGTTGGTTGTTGGTTGTTGGTTGTTGGTTGTTGGTTGTTGGTTGTTGGTTGTTGGTTGTTGGTTGTTGGTTGTTGGTTGTTGGTTGTTGGTTGTTGGTTGTTGGTTGTTGGTTGTTGGTTGTTGGTTGTTGGTTGTTGGTTGTTGGTTGTTGGTTGTTGGTTGTTGGTTGTTGGTTGTTGGTTGTTGGTTGTTGGTTGTTGGTTGTTGGTTGTTGGTTGTTGGTTGTTGGTTGTTGGTTGTTGGTTGTTGGTTGTTGGTTGTTGGTTGTTGGTTGTTGGTTGTTGGTTGTTGGTTGTTGGTTGTTGGTTGTTGGTTTTTGGTTTTTGGTTTTTGGTTGTTGGTTGTTGGTTGTTGGTTGTTGGTTGTTGGTTGTTGGTTGTTGGTTGTTGGTTGTTGGTTGTTGGTTGTTGGTTGTTGGTTGTTGGTTATTGGTTATTGGTTGTTGGTTGTTTTGTTTTTATGCTTGTTAATCGTTGTTAATCGCTTGTTTTTGTGGTTTGTTGGGGTTTGTTTGTTGTTTGTTGCTTGGTGTTTGTTCCTCATTATTATACTTTTGGCACTTATTTTGAATTTATTTTCATTTTCAAAAAATCCTTTACATGTTTGCCAGAAATCCTTAAAAAAGGTTGTCGATTAAAAGCAACAATTTTATTCCATAAAATCAAACTAATATCAATAAAACAAATGTAAAGTATAAGAAAATTGTAAATTTATTAAATAAAAAAACAAAATTTATCTTTACCAATAAAAACCAAACCGCCAATGAATGTTTCATTTACCGTTTTCTGGTTCAGCTAACTGGATATTTCGACAAATATTTAATACTTAATAACGATTTCATTATTTCCGTTAATAATAATCCTTAAAACAATTATAATCCACCATTGCGGATACCAAACATTCAAAATAATCCCTAAAAATAAAACGTTTTTGGCAATAAAAAATAATCCCTAATAATCTTATCTACAAAGAAATTGTTATGTTAATTCTTTTCTATTTCCAAAGATAATTCTAAGAATTTTATTTTTTTAGTTACAATTCTTTTAGTTTTGACTTTAACATAAAATCTTAATCAATCAGTTAAGTAAGACATTGATGAATTATTTAAGGAAATAAAAAATAACAATATTTCATTTATTTTTATTTTTCAATAAAATTGGTGAAAAAATGAGACACAAATCATTATTCCATCGAATTGATTGACATGATTAAACCTCTTAAGTATTCGATTATTTTTTTTTTTTGATTAAAATAGGAAGAAATAACTCATATCTTTGTTAAACTTGTTGAAGATTAAAATTACACTTAGAACAAAAAATTGATCAACCACTTCTAGACGGTTGTTAAGCTTTAAGAAAGTCAACAAAACCAAAAATAGGGATATAAACTACACATTTTTGGATAGATTGTACGATTTTGAGTAGGGTTATCAATTTATTTTCTCAACTCATTATCATCATTGAAATTTTAGTATCCTTAATCACATATCAATTGTACACCAAGAATTTTTATTTTTTATACAATTGATATAAATTTAAACTTTATAAAAGAAAAAAAAGTATTGAAACCACAGAGACTTACAGATTGACAGGAAGACACTGTAGTTCAACTAAGGGAACCATAACAAAGTTTATTGTTATACTGGTTTTATACCCTATCCTTAAACCCTGATGTTGTTATACTGCAGATGACGTCGGTGTCACTGAAAAATGAAATGAATTTATTGTTCAGCTACTTATTCTTCAAAAAACAAAACAAACAAAAATGTTGCGTCCATCAATATCTCAGAACGCATGTTGTTGTGAGACCTAGGTCTTAAAAGGTTTTTATGTGTTAGTATGTGTTAGTATGACCATATATGGTAATTAATACAACACAACACATTTTATTAAAATATAAATTGGCGTGATAAGAACGGTTGCCACTTGTCATTAAAACATCAAATTTTAACAAATACAAAACGTGTACATAAATAATGAATATTTTCAGTTTCAAAGATGAAACATTGGGTTACATTTGCATACAACTTTTTACTTTTCAAATGTTTTTTATGATTTTTCTAAAAATTTATGAACGGCATATTTTATTATAAAACAATAAATAACAATTAAAAATTATGGACGCAGTTAACATGACAAAAAATTCATACACAAACTTCAATGAGTCTAGTCCGTTATTATTAAGCAAATAGCTTTAATACGATTATGTATCAGGGCTGGAAACCGGTTTTTGAAAACCAAAACCGCAAAACCAGAAAACCACACCAAATCAGAAAAACCAAAACCGAAACCATAACCACATTCTAAAATAGCTCAAAACCAGAACCAAAACCACGTTTTAAAAATTATCAAAACGAAAACCATAACCAAAACCAAATTTTAAAAATCACCAAACCAAAACCGAACCAAAAACCAAATTTTAAAATAAACGAAACCAAAATCAAATCTAAAAATTTAGTCAAGTTCAATAATATTGTTAAAAAATTAAGACAACAATAAAATGCAACAAGAAATACTGCCTTGCTAAACACAGAGGTGGTCAGATTTTTTGTCAAAAATCAATTTGTCAATTACGCATCTAACATGATATAAAAATACTAAAAATAGTCGATGGATATTTTTTTCATATAATTAAAACATTTACATATTTTCTTTTTTCATTAAAAAATTACTCTATAAAGATGTCGTATCTTAATATTTGTCAATTAATATTACAATTAGCTATATCTATCAATTCCTAAGCTATTTCGGTCGTAGCTTTACTGTCTTACAGTTATTATACTGTCTTTCGATAACTTTCCAACCCAAAATATGACTTCTCGATCAGTTGGACATTAAATTTTAAATGAACTACCTAAAATGATTTAGTGATTGTTTTTTTGTGTGATTTTTGTTAAAATTTCATTAATTTGGCTTTGGAAATTATTGTTGTTAGATATAACATTTCAAATATAAATTTAAAGTGCATGTTTTAAATTTATTTTAAATTCTTTTTTCGGCAAACGGCTGTAAAGTTAAACTTTACTGCCGCTAGGGAGTTAGCTAAAGTCTTACTTTTTAGCCTGACAGCAAAAGTAACGTCTAGCGGCAGCAAAAGTAACGCCATTTTTATTTTATATTACGGAGGCTGTAAAGTAGCATTTGTTATTTGTTAGTTTGCTATTTTTTCAAACATATTGTATAGCCATGACAACAAAAAATAAGTTGATTCTCATATTATGAAATTTTGAAAAGGCTGCTTTGATAAAAAAAATTTTATTCATACAAATTTAAATGTTTTTTTCTCTTTTTTGGAAGTAATTAGGACGATACAAATTCATATTTATAAAAAGTTTGATGTATTAATTTCATATTTATAAAAAATTTAAACGTTTGCCGAAAAAAAAGTGTATTTAATTCGGAGCCGAAAACCAAAACCGAAACCAAAACCAAAACATGTTGCATAGTAAAACCAAAACCGAAACCAAAACCAAAACATGTTGCATAATAAAACCAAAACCGAAACCAAAACCAAGATTTATTATGTAGAAAAACCAATACCGAAACCTATGGCCATTGAGAAAAACCAAAAACCAAACCATTACAAATAATTTATGGTTTCCAGCCCTGTTATGTATAAGGAATTTATTTCGTATTCATTTATTTAGTTAATTCTAATTTATTTCGAGTTTGATCGTAAAAAAGATTAGTGTAAAACTTGCGCAGAATGATAATACTTACTCGTACGAATTTCAACCACTCGCTATTGTTGGTTGATTCCTTACAACAATATGTATTATATAATTGGTCAAATCAATACATTATTACATTAATTTTATGGATATATTGTTCCTTTATATGCAGAGAACGAGCCCTTCGAGTAAATTGGATTTAAACTTGACCGATTTTTTTATAATTTCATTGGAAATATAAGTTTCTTTTTTTAAAACTAATAAAATCATCAATAAAAACAAATAATAATAAACTGATTAAAGTTGACACTGGAAAGAAAAAAAAACAAAACCCAATTTCCTAAACCCATTCTTAAAAATACATAACACAATTCAACAACGTCTATACAACAACCCTTATCAAAACATCATAAACTATAAAAAATATTAAAATCACAAACCATATACTCCAAATATGAACCAAATCAATGAACCAATTCATTGGCTATTATATAAGACAAAATTCTTAGCAAATAAAAACAAAATTCACGTTTCACTAAATTCTCTTGTTTACTGTTATGAGTTTATTCCCACTATGAGAAAAAAATGAAAATATAAAAAATACATCCCAATCTGTAGTATTTATAAGAAATAAAAATTATTTCTTTCGATTTTTCTATTATGGTTATCGAAACTCAAATGACTCCTTATGGCAAAAAGGAAGGACGTAAAAACATTTAATAGTGACAAAACATTAAACACGTTGAACTCTCTGAAACGCTAAGGTAGAATTAAATTTTTTTTATCCTTATTCAATATATGAAAAAAATTTCCTGTTACATTTGATTTTTATCATCATCCAGTTAAACCAGTTGTCAACATTTCAAATTTATTGATTTATCTCAAAGATTTTGAACCGATCTACATCTAAATCTAAACCTAAAATAAAGTGTCACAATATTAAGACACAAATAACAAAACATTTCCTTTTTGTTAAAAAAACAATTTAAAATTCAAAAAGTAGAATCAATACTTGCCAAAAATAGTATATTTTCTGCAGACAGCGTTAAAGAATATAATTACACTGTGCGACAGCCAAAATCCGCTGGGGTTTTGACTACCGGGAAAAGTTATATCGGTAAAAAAAGTTATACGTGTCCCGGCGTTTCGCTGGATCACGTCTAGGAATCGATATATATCGATTTGAAGTTAGTAAGTATCATATAGGAGAAATTGTCACGTTTGGGGTTCTTTTTTTGACATAACTCGAGAACGACTAGTCCGATTTTGCTGAAACAAATTTAGAAATTAAGAATTACAATTCCTTTAATCTACTGATATACTATACTGAAAAAGTAACGAAAAAATAAAAAAATTAAAATTAAAATAAATAAAAAATAAAAAAAAATAAAATAAATAAATAAATAAAATAAAAATAATAAAGTAAAATAAAAATATAATAAAAATAATAAAATAAAAATATAATAAAAATATAAAAAAATTAAAATAAAAAAAATTTAATTAATAAATAAAATAAATAATAAATAAATAATGTATAAATAATAAATAAATAATAAATAAATAATAAATAAATAATAAATAAATAATAAATAAATAATAAATAAATAATAAATAAATAATAAATAAATAATAAATAAATAATAAATAAATAATAAATAAATAATAAATAAATAATAAATAAATAATAAATAAATAATAAATAAATAATAAATAAATAATAAATAAATAATAAATAAATAATAAATAAATAATAAATAAATAATAAATAAATAATAAATAAATAATAAATAAATAATAAATAAATAATAAATAAATAATAAATAAATAATAAATAAATAATAAATAAATAATAAATAAATAATAAATAAATAATAAATAAATAATAAATAAATAATAAATAAATAATAAATAAATAACAAATAGATAATAAATAATCAATAAACAATGAAAAATAATAATAAATAATAAATAATAATAACAAATAATGAATAATAATAATAAATAATAATAATAATAGTAATAAATAATAAAAAATAATTATAATAAACAATAATAATAATAAATAATAATAATAAACAACAATAATAATAATAATAATAAATAATAATAATAATATAATAAAATATAATAAAAATATAAAAATATAAAATAAAATTATAATAAAAATAATAAAATAAAATAATAAAATAAAATAAATAAATAAATAAAAAAAATAGAAAATAATAAATCAAAAATTGAAAAAAAAAAAAAAATAAAACTAATACACAAAGACACAGAGACACATGTCCAAATACATTTCAAACAATTAATTTTAGAATTTTTTCCAGTAAAAGTATTAAAAAAATTTCTATGAAAAATCAATATTCTTGTCAAAATGAGATACCTTTACTTAATTGTGAATAAAAGCGAAATGCGTTCATCGATTTTCATGATACATGTCTCGTTTTGTGCACAGATTACGTGACTTTACGTCAAAGTAATAAGGCTTGACACTTTTTCCCGTTTTGAATTTTTCATGATTTTGAAAAATATAATTTTTTATTTTTTTGGCAAAAAATTATTTTTTTTCTTCATAAATTTATTTATAACTGCGAAACTGTTGATTGTGTAAGGAAATAGTGTATCAGTAGATTAAAGGAATTGTAATTTTTAATTTTTCTAAATTTGTTTCAGTAAAATCAGACTAATCATTCTCGAGTTATGTAAAAAAAAGTCCCCAAAACGTGACTATTTCCCCTTTATGATACATACTAACTTCAAATCGATATATCTCGATTCCTAGACGTGACCCAGTGAAACGCTGGGACACGTATAACTTTTTTTGACCGATACTTTTCCCGGTAGTCAGAACCTTAGCGGATCACTGACCCCTACCATTTGTCGCACAGTGTTATTGTACGCAGTTTGCAGTACTAAAGCTCATCTTTATTGTCTTTATGGAGAGTGTAAAAAAGAATCACAACCGGATTTGTTTTTGTATCATTTTGTGGCGCAGCAATAAAAAATAATTGTTACAGCCACCGACAGCTTAAAGGCTTTTTATTGTCGCCGGGACTAGCAAGTGCTTTTCATTGCCACCGGCATTAATTTATTTTTCATTTTTAATAATTAATATTTTGTTTATTATTTTATAATTTACTTTTTTGGACATATGTATGTACAATAAGTACATACTTTGAAAATTAAATCACGTTTAATTCTTCGAAACATTAGTAATAATGTCAAAAGTAATTTTTGATCCATATTTAATCAGTATATATGTATACGAAGAAATTCGTTAATTCAGTAGCTGAAAAAACATTTTTTATTCGGTACTTGTTGTTTTATGTGGAGTAAATGTAATAGTTTTTGTGTTGATTGACTTGAGATGGTCAGATGGAATACTTTTGTTGCAACCAATCGGCCGATCGGCAAAGTATGATATAACTTCACATTGTTATTGTAATTTGTCACAATGACGAATATATAAATATTTAACGTTTTCTCTGCCGACAAAATAAATAAATTCGGGTATATTTAGAGAAGGGAGTAACATTTAAAATATTCAAAAATAATAAGACGAACATTATCTACGATTATCATTCAACTTTTAAGTCTACGATTCTCAATTTTATTGGAATTTTTGCGTTGTTATGTTTTAATACAATTCACAAAACGATAAAACTTCCAATATCACCATGAAAATTTGTTAAGTAATTTGTATATGTAATTTAAAAAAAATTGTTTTATGTAAGAAGTTTTTGGCGATAAAAAAGAAAAAGAACTTGTTAACAAGAATTTGAGCAAAATCCTTTTAAATTTATTTTTTTTATTAAAACGTTTTTTTTACATGTGGAAATGAAGAAAATTAATGTTTGAATTATGTGAAGAGAGCTTTTATCTAAAGTATTCCTGTTGGTATGATTTTAACGTACGTATTAAGATGGTTTGTTTTGCTTATGTAAAATATTTATATGAAAGAGCTTTTAAATTTTATTTGTTACGTATTTTTTGGTTGGAATAACATTTTTGGTTATTTTTACACGATCAGGTTTTTGATGTTTACTGATTCGAAAAAAAACGTAGGAAGTTATATTTATACAAATCATTTGATCGTAAATACTGAGGGTAAGAAAAATAAAAATATAAACACAAGTATTTGCAAATAAATAACTTTGATACATATACACATCGACTAATTGATTTCGTCAGAGTTCTACTTGTTATAGATGATATAGATGAATTACTTCAAAATATATTGAAAATATTGCAACGCTGATGCATAAACTAACTTCACCAAAGCTCTGGAAACAAAATGTTCTGGATATATGGTGAGCTAATATCAGTTCAACACTTTAATTAATGGCCAACCAAAGAAAGCTGTAGTATCCCAACAAACATAAATTCTGTTGTACGAGAAAAAGTAAAAAAAAATTTTAACGGAAGTTAAAATGCAGAACTGTTACAAATCATACTTTTAGTATACCAAGATTCAACAAACCCAATTATCAGGAACTGATGTTATTGATTTTTTAAATAAACAGGTGTTTATTTGAACACCACTTAATCCAATATCGTCCAAAACCTAATCAGTACTTTGTCATTCAAATTTCTATTTTATGATAGTATCATCATAATTGATTTATAAACAAACTCTGTATGCTCCCAACAAATTTTAAAAAGAAAGTGTGAAAAGTCAGCAGTTGTATGATGGACCTCCGCCACTTTGATCGATGTGTCCCAAAAGTTTATCATTATCTTCTCACACTAATTGAGCTCTTTCTTATAGGTTTTATCATAATCACTTCATTATTGTAGGCTGTAGTATGCATAAAGACACTGAAAAAAATTAAATTGCAAAAAAAATTTTACCGGAAGTTGAGATGTAGAAATATTGGAAACAGAAATTAAACATTATATACCAAGTTTCAATTAGATCAAAACCCGGGATTAGAATTTATTGAAGATTTAAACTAAGAGGTGTATGGAAGACCCCGTCATTTTGTCCAATTTTGAAATGAATCTAAGTAAAAATTTTTCAGTTAAGTAGATGTGGTGACTTTTTATTTACTCGTTTGCGTTTAATTTGAATTCTTCTTTAAATTCGTTTCAATCTTTTAGCAATAGATTAATAAAATTTTAGGTACAATTTTTTCTATCTAGTTTTCATAAAAATTATTTTTCATCTAGTATTCATTTCAAAATTCATTATAAAAAGTTCTGTTTTTTCATTATTAAGATTTCTCATATATTATAATCGCAACACGTTTTTCCTTAATATTTTTTTTATGTTTAAGAAATTATAATTGTATTTTCAAAAACGTTTTATGTAGTCGGTATTTTTATAATCACTAACTTTTGATTTGATTCAAAAAAGAATATTGAAATCTCATTTAATCAAGCAAGTTTAAAAAGTTAAAAGTATAAGAATTTCGTCTTATTAGACTGTTGGTTTTTTCTAATTTAAAATAATTTGTGTTAATAATAATTAATTAAATAATTTAAAATAATTGGTGAAAATTGTAAATGTTACGAACTATAAATAAACATGTTCAATCAATAATTATGTACACTGAACATGTTCAACCAATAATTATGTACTAAATTTTAAATGTACATCGAATACATTAATTTGAAAATTATTTCAAGAATTGTTGTTTTATTATGCTGTAACAACATCGGTAAATAAGAAAATTGGATTAGTATATTTTAAGCAAGCATCAAACAATATTAGAGAATTATACTTATACAAGTTTCTGGCTTTAAAAGAAGAAATCAGATTTATATTACCAGAACACGCAGTAATATATATGGTTCAAGAATGAAGAATTACTATATAAATAGCGAGAATGACTAGCTGTTGGTGAACACGCAGCAAAATATAATAGTACAGACATTTATCAGCTATATAGATTTCAATCCAATATTCGTTAATGCCGATATAGGGCTCAAAAGTGATGTCAAATTCAAAGTCAAAATACTAACACAAAATTATAAATTCAAAATCTATTAAAATTAATTACAAATCTATAAAAAAAAGTTATGCTACAATAGTAACAACTGCTTATTACAAAACATTTTTTTTTGTCTGTCGTCCTAGACAAAAAAATACAGAACATAAAGAGACAATAAATATGTCAACAAAGACATTAAAATTTTTATTACTTTGACACTATTTAACGTTAAAAATTTTAAAATTATTCTGTCAGTAAAATTTATCAAATCAGGGTGGTACTGATTTTTTTTTTTGTGTGTGTTTTTATACTCTAGGTATAGACTGTAAACAAGTGCCCTTAGATTGCTTTAATTTTACAATTCAATCAATTTTTCAATTGAATATTCTATGTGTTGCTTATGAACGGGAATTGAAGTCGGGTCCTCCAGGTACAAAACCAGCATACTTACCATTAGCCCACTGATTTTGATTTACTAAATATCATTAGTACACATATTGCTAGTACGTGATAATAACTATAGTAGAATTTTTTTGCCAGCGAACACGAAATTTGTTTGTTATGTGCATATTGTTTGCACATTCAGTGTCTCGATTAAAATATTAAAAAAACCTATTAGGGTCCCATTGAAATGGACAAAAAAAACTCATAAAATTAATAAATTACTATTGAAATTCAACCAATTATAATAGAAAACCAAAAACTAGTAAAAATATTAAAAATTTTGTAGGCAATGTAACAAAATTTTGATAATTAACAATAATTATAATAAAAATAACGACGCCTATGGAAACAAATATCACAACAAACAAATGGTATGAACTACATAGAAGTAGAAATAGAAATTTAACTAATATAATTGTTTTGAAAACAAATTTATCACAAAATAAATAATACATCTCTGTTTTACTTTCTGTCTCATCTTTTATCTCTTGCTGCGTCCTATCTGTCAAAAATTCGCTGGCAAAAAAATTCTACATCATATTTACATAATTTCAACAATTTCCTTTTACATAAATTAAAATCAATCATTAAGATTCAGAAAAAACAGTTATTTTATATTTTGTTGGTAAATGTGTCAGTGTCCACTTCCGACGAATATTTGGAGAAATTATTATCTTAAAATTAGAAAAGTTAAAAATATTACCAGATTTTTTACCCGTAATGGGGCAAAAAATAAATAAAAATCTTTCTTTTGACACACTTGACAACATTTTTTTGACAAACTTATAATGCAATAATTTAGTATCTCACATACCAATCCCTGCCATCAAGAATTCTCCAAATTCAATGTTCCTACTCATAATCACTTAAAATGAACGTTTTTTAAGCCAAAAATATAAAAATTTGCTGTTTTTGACACACTTAATGATTTTTTGACACACTTCCGGTACAGTTATTGAACACAGCGTCCTTTCGATCCTGTCCCTTGAGTATACCTATTTTTAGAAAGAAAAAATTTGAAATCCCTCTAGCGATTTTCTCTGCAGCGTAGGTAATGACGGACGGCCGGCAGACAGACATACATTATTTTTTTGTTCTTTTAGAATCAGTAGGTCCTAAAACGTTGAAAAATGCAAAAAAAAGTGGGGGTAAGAATTTCACCTTTGGCTCATGAATGTAATACTTAGGTCTTTCAGACCGAAGTAATCTTTCTTTTGACTCACTTGACAACATTTTTTTGACAAACTTATAATGCATAACTCTCAATAATTATAATAAAATTTCATTTCAAACAAATAATTAATTTTATTTTTTTCCAAATAATTGGGTGAAAAAATAAATAAAAATTTTTCTTTTGACACACTTGACAACATTTTTTTGACAAACTTATAATGCAATAATCTGGTCTCACATACCAATCCCGACCATTAAGATTTCTCCAAATTCAATGTTCCTACTCGTAATCACTTAAAATGAAAGTTTTATAAGCAAAAAATATACAAATTTCCTTGTTTTGACACACTTGACGATCGAACACATCGTCCTTTCGGCTCTTCCCATTGAGTAAACCTAAACGGCCGGCCGACAGACAGACATACATTTTTTTTTGCTTTTTTAGAATCAGTAGGTCCTAAAACGTCGAAAAATGCCAAAAAAAGTGGGGGTAAGAATTTCACTTTTAGCTCATGAATGTAATACTTAGGTCTTTCAGACCGAAGTAATAATTTAATTTTTGGGATTTCTGGTCTGTTAAAATATGTTTGATTTTACAAATTCTAAAATCTCGTTCATAAATTTCCCCTTAAATCATATTTCATTATTCTAAAGATCGATAAATAATTTTTACTTCACCACAATTTTAAATAGGATCTTGATGAAACTTTGGCAAATGATACAGGTTCACTTGAAAATGGAAGATCTGGATTCATTTCAAATTTGGACAGAATGGCGGGTGGTCTCCCGAACACCTCTAAGTTTAAATCTTGAATAACTTCTGATCCCGGGCTATGATCTTATTGAAACTTAGTATATAAAGTTTTAATACTGTTTCCAATATTTCTGCATACCAACTTCCGGTTTGTCACTTCCGGTTAAAAAGTTTTTTTTTTCAGGTGTTTATCCCTCCTGTAGCCTACAATTACCGATCGATTTTCATGAAACGTTGCGAAAAGCTTTTAAATAACATGAGAAAGATTTTATCATCTTTTGGAGCACATTGGATAAAGGGTTGGGGGGTCCACCATACAACAGGTGGTTTTTTCCACAAAGTTTTTATGTTTGTTGGGAGCATAAAACATTCATTCGTGAATGAATTTTGATGACACTTTGGAAAAAGACGCAAACATGTATGACAAAGAACCGATTAGTTTTTGAGCTATAGTGAACAAAGTGGTGGGGGGTCCCTGGAGCACCTGTTTTTTTGAAAGCTCTATAACATCTGTACCTGATAAGCGAATTGGATGAAACTTGGTACATGAGTATGTAGTACGGTTTTAAATAGTTCTGCATCCCATTTTCCGGTTTTTCACTTCCGGTAAAAAAATTTTTTTTGTACTTTTTTGAAGTTTTTTCAGTGTCCTTATGCACACTACAGCCTACAATAATGAAGTGATTATGATGAAACTTATGGAATAGAGTTCCAATTAATGTGAAAAGATAATTATTATGTTTTGGGACACATTGATCAAAGTGGTGGGGGGTCTACCATACAAATGCTGACTTTGCACACTTTGTTTTTTAAGTTTGTTGGGAGCATACAGACTTCGTTCATTAATTTATTTTAATGACACTTTAGAAAAAGATGGAGACTTAAGTAACAAAGAACTGATTAGTTTTTGGATAATATTGGAATAAGTGGTGGGGGTCCTCCCGAACACCTGTTTAATGTGTCACACTTTTTTCAATGTTTGTTGGGAGCACACAGCATTCGTTCGGGAACGAATTTTGATGACACTTTGGAAAAAGATGCAAACATGTATGGCAAAGAACTGATTAGTTTTTGAGCTATAGTGAACAAAGTGGTGGGGGGTCCCTGGAGCACCTGTTTTTTTGAAAGCTCTATAACTTCTGTACCTGATAAGCGAATTGGATGAAACTTGGTACATGAGTATGTAGTAGGGTTTTAAATAGTTCTGCATCCCAACTTCCGGTTTTTTACTTCCGGTAAAAAATTTTTTTTTGTACTTTTTTGAAGTTTTTTCAGTGTCTTTATGCACACTACAGCCTACAATAATGAAGTGATTATGATGAAACTTATGGAATTGGGTTCCAATTAGTGTAAGAAGATAATTATCATCTTTTAGGACACATTGATTCAAAGTGGCGGGGGTCTACCATACAACTGCTGACTTTTCACACTTTGTTTTTAAAGTTTGTTGGGAGCATACAGACTTCATTCATTAATCAATTCTAATGACACTTTGGAAAAAGGTGGAAACTTAAATGACAAGGAACTGATTAGTTTTTGGACAATATTGGGATAAGTGGTACGGGGTCTCCCGAACACCTGTTTACTGTGTCATCATTTTTTCAATATTTGTTGGGAGCACACAGCATTCGTTCGTGAACCAATTTTGATGACACTTTGGAAAAAAGGCAAACATGTATGGCAAAGAACTGATTAGTTTTTGAGCGATAGTGAACAAAGTGGTGGGGGGTGCCCCATACACCTGTTTCTTTTTAAGGCTCAATAACATCTGTACCTGATAATCGAATTGGATGAAACTTTGTACATAAGCATTTAGTATGATTTACAAAAATTCCGCATTCCAACTTCCGATTATTTACTTCCGGTCAAATTTTTTTTTTTAATTAATGGCAGTTTTTTCAGTTTCTTTATGCACACTACAGCCTACAATAATGAAGTGATTATGATGAAACTTATGGAAAGGTTTCAATTAGTGTAAGAAGATAATTATCATCTTTTGGGACACATTGATCAAAGTGGCGGAGGATCTACCATACAACTGCTGACTTTTCACACTTGGTTTTTAAAGTTTGTTGGGAGCATACAGATTTCATTCATTAATCAATTTTAATGGCACTTTGAAAAAAGATAAAGAGTTTATTGACAAAGAACTGACTAGTTTTTGGACAATATTGGGATAAGTGGTGGGGTCGTCCCGAACACCTGTTTATTGTTTCAATGTTTGTTGGAAGCATACAACATTCGTTCGTTAAGTAATTTTGATTACACTTTGCAGAAAGATGCAAATATGTATGGCAAAGAACTGATTAGTTTTTTTAGCGATAGTGAACAAAGTGGTGGGGGGTCCTCCAAGCACCTGTTATTTTGGAAGCTCAATAACTTCTGTACCTGATAATCGAGTTGGATGAAATTTGGTACATACACATTTAGTACGGTTTACAACAGTTCTACATCCTAACTTCCGCTTTGTCACTTCCGATAAATTTTTTTTTACTTTTTCTCGTACAACAGAATTTATGTTTGTTAGGATACTACTGCCTGCTTTAATATTTTTATTATTAGAACTACGAAGTCCATAATATTGGTTAGCTTTTAATTAAAATATTTTATGGATATTAGCTCATTATATATCCAGAACACTATGTTTCCAGAGCTGTGGTGAAGTCAGCCTATGCATCAGCGTCGCAATATTTTTTTTATGTAATCAAATGCAGTTGGATGAACTTAGATTTTTCCAAACAAAAAAAATCTACTCACATATTTTCTAACGATTTAACATGTCTATAGTCGAAATTCTAAATCGGATATCCGTCAACAAGATGGTTTGAAGTACGAAAATAAAAGTATTACAAACATATTTATAAAGGTCATTCCATATTGCAAGAACACATTGTTGCTATAATTAGAATTAGAATAAAATACAAATAAAAAAATATGAAGGGGCTGAAATTTCACAGCTCTAAAACATCAAGACTTCGGTTGTGGTTAAGGATTTTGATATAGTTTTCGGCACAAAACTTTTATGAGGACATTGTTTTTAGTTATCGGCAGCGATGTATATTATTCATAAAACTCTTATAACAAAATCAAAAATTTAAACTTTTTTCAAAATTCTAAAAATATTCCAGAAATTATTACCAAATCAAAAATTTAAATTTATTCAAAAAAATTTTAAATTATTGCAAAAATTGTAATAACATCAAACATTCAAACTGTTTCCAAAAGTCTCAAAATATTGTAAAAATTATAACAAAATCAAAAAACAAACTTTTTTCAAAATTCCAAAAATTGTAATAAAATCAAAAATTTTAGCTTTTTCAAAATTCCAAAAATATTCCAAAAATTATAACGAAATTACAGATTGAAACTTTTTTCAGAATTCTAAAAATATTGCAAAAATTAAAACAAAATCAAAAATTGAAACTATTTCCAATATTCTTAAAATATTGCAAAAATTATAACAAAATCAAAAATAAAAAAGTATTTTTAAAATTCTAAAAAGATTCCAAAAATTATTACAAAATCAAAAAATGAAATTTTTTAAAAATCAAAAAACTTTTTCCAAAATTATAATTAAATATCCCAAAAATTATATGTTCGATTAAATTTCATGTCACACAAATAATTGATTTCATTTTTTGTCAAGAAATTGGTTAGATCTTTCATTTTCGAGTGAACCTAAATCACTTCAGGAAAAGTTTCATCAAGATTCTTTATACATGAATATTACGAAACCACCCACCGACTCACAGACATACACCAAATTTAGATAGAGGATGGTCCAAAACAAAAGAAAAAACAAAATTTGGGATATGTAAGATATTTTTTTCGATAGATTGCATTACTTCACACAATTGAAAATTGTGGTGAAGTAAAAAGCCAGTTATCTAATAGAACTTAGGAGCCATTTTTAAAATAGATTTTAATTAGAAGCGGGATTGAACTTTATATATACAATAATACAACTTGTGCAAAGAATATATTAACACAATGTTGTTTTTCTTTCAAAAACTTTAATAAGAGTTGCATAGACAATATTATGAGATCTATAGTTTTTAATAAAATTTAACTTAAATTTGTTTTGGAACATTTATATAGTTTTCATAAACTTTAACTTAGTTTTAATTTATACAATTTCACAGTTTATAATATCAATTATAACAAAGAAATCAACAAAAGAAAACAAATACATCGGACGGACTTGAAACGATTACACCAGGTCTAACCAACAAAACAACCTACAACAAACTCGAAAATTTTTTAAGAAAAAGATTCCCCAAACCAGAAATCTTGAGTTATCGCAATAAAATAAAATTTTTTATATTTATCTTGGTTAACCAAAAAAATTGAAATGTTAGAAAAAGTGAAAGAATATTGAGTAAATGTAGATCATTTTTAGAAGATTGAAACCGATAGTACAAAAATAATTAGAAAAATTTTTTAAATTTAATTCAAATTTAATTTAGTTTTATTAAAGTGACGAATAATTGTTGTTGATGGTATGCAAAAACAAATTCTACCCATATTATATAATGAATGATTCTTTACGTCTTCTCGAAGAAAATATTAACATTGTTAGAAAAAGGGTAGGTAGGTAATTATACTCACATATACCGAAATTAGAGAGAAGTTGTTCATTATAACAAAAATATTTGTCATTACTTGAAATGTTTAGGACATAATTTTTTGAGTTAGGAGTTTGGAATTGTAATAGTCAAGTTAAAAGAAGAAGAACTTGAAGAATTTTAATTAACAGATGGTATTTTCCCCAAGTTACAAATGTGGGGACGACCTACATGACCCAGAACATAAGAGATCTCAAGCCGCGCTTTGAATAGGAAACAGTTCTTGTGCAACTCTCCAAGGAAGGTGGAAACTAGCAAATGTCTTTGTGGCAAACACCTAGATATTTACCTTGTAGTTTGCAGATTTTATATCCAACATTGCCCTCTTTAGAACGAAAACAATACTAGTTTTAATAAACTGATTCGCCCAGCTTGGCGGTAAAAAGTTTGGAAGCGCTACTTTGGGTAAAATTTTAAACGAAAACTTCGTGACCTTGCAACTATTGTTTTGCCAACTGGCTTAAAACGCGTGGTCAACCTTGGAGATTGTTTTTATTTTTGTTCCAAACGTGTATAGGCAGCAATGCAGCGGCTAACAAACTAATATTGAAAAATTATTAATTTTAAAATAACCATAAGTTCTGTTGTTGTGCTCTACGGAAACGAAAAACTTTGAAAGTAGCGAACAAATAGCTTTTTTACAATGAAAATATGAATTGGTACGAGGTACACAAATAGAAAAGTGAAAACATTCACAGAATTATTATGTGACAAAGATTTTGATAAATCAGTTGAAAAAATGTTAACTATGACCAATTGATTAGTATCACCAGAAAAATTTGCCTGAAACTATAAGTTAAGTTCTGGTGACGAAAACACTCGGGGTCAGTATTGGATGCCCATTTTCTGTCGTTCTTTAGCCCATTATCGCCGAAAAATTGTAAGAACCAAGACCATAACATAGACCATTTCAACTATGATTACTATATTAAAAATTTAAATGTTTCACTCACCCCATTATTGGTTGAATATGAATTATTAACTAAAATGATCCAAAAGTTGCGGCGTTGGTCCCGGCGATTAATGAACAATAAGAAAATTAATGAATTGCAGTACCTATTTATGCGGTTATTGAATGACATATAGTTAAATTAATTATTTTGGCCAACAATATGTAAAATATTATCCAGACACAATATTTCTTGCACGTTACTGTTTTAGATTTACTGTCGATTTTTTCCATCATGTCAAATTAATAAAATAAAATTAGAAATGAACTGATACCATTTTAATGAAGAATTTTATATGAACGATCGATAAAATTCTTCATTTAAACGGTATCAGTATATTTTCAATTTCATAGCATTTAGTAAAATAATTAAACAAAAATTAACAACGTCAAAAACGAAAATTGATATTCCGTGTACTCACTGGATCATTGATTGTTGATTTTTGGTGCCTTCATCGAGTCTTTAAGGGGTTATTTCCATAGGTTTTTCTTTTATTAAATGTATGTATCTAGTGAGATAAGCTCACATTTATAGTTGGCAGTTTTTCTAGTAGCTCGTAAAGTGACCAAGTGTATCACCACTATATCACTGCTGTTATGTAGAGCCTTCTTGCTCACACGCCGCAGTATTTTGTGCTAGAATTACGTTTCTCTGCACCCTAAATTTTTATTTTTAGAGTTGGTCAGTTTCTCCAAAATGGGTTTTTCTGTTGATCTAAACTAAATCAGTCTGATCATCTTTTAACGAGTTGCATTGAATTAATATAATTTTTTAATCTGAATGAGTTGACTTAAGGATTTTCTTCCAATTACAATAAATAATGAGTTACAGTATTGAATTACAGTAATCAGGTTTGATTTCTAAATATTTTTATTTTTAATCTAAGGCATGACAACCCTGCGTGCTCCAGTCCCTGGTAGTGACATACGAGTTAACGTGAGATGTCATATACCACTGGCAATAGCAGTGAGATATAACTAGTTATAATGATATCTAAACTCTAAAGGATACGATTGAACTGTATTTAGTCAACGGTAGCATCCTTAGTCTTAGTTATGCAATATTCCTTGATGATAGACAATTTTTTCTAAAACAATTGCTTTATTGCTTTTATACACTGCGTTTATCCTATCTTGAAATATTGGCCGATGTCATATTTTATTATGTGCTTATCCATAACATAAAAATAAAATTCATCAATCAACAAATTATAACGCCTGTTGTTGTGGGGCCCTGGTTTTTAAGTTTTCTAGCTGTTCTAGCTTTTTCAACTAATTCTAGCTTATCTATCTAACTAATCAAAGCGATGCGGTAGATCGCAGTTCGTGAAAAAAAATAGCGATTACAACTTTACTTATTTATTTTTGTAAAATATAACATTTTGAAAAAAATTTTGAGTTTTGAGAAACTAATGTTAAAATAATTTTTAAGACGAATGAGTTTCATACTGTCTTTGGATCCATCTATTGAAAGGAAATTGTCATAAAACATTATCATCATTTAATTTAACTCTGATTTTGCATAAAAAAGCTAAAACATATTAGCTAAGACCAATTTTAAAAGGGAATGTATTTAGTTTGCAGTGTGACATAAAAACATTATTATAATTTGTTCTTTTAATGCGTATGACAGAATAGAAATACATACGTGTTTTCATGTATTTTTGGACATTTATAGGGTGAAATATGTGTTTTCGTGTATTTTTGGACATTTATAGGGTGATTCTGATACTAGCTAATAAATATTTGCCTACAAAATAAATTATTTAATTTTACTCTGACTTTGCTGAGACAAGTTTTTTAAAAAGGAATGTATTTGGTTTGTAGGTTGACATAAAAAAATATTATGTGTTTTAATATATTTTTGGACATTTATAGGGCGATTCTGATACCAACAAATATATATCTGCTTATAAAAATATCATCAAATGTAAATTGCTCTGATTCTGCGTAAAAAGGTCTTCGGTTAAATTTTTTTTAAAAAAAGGTATGTGTTTAGGTTTAGTTGTGTAGGTTGTCATAAAAACATTATTATAATTTATTGTTTTACTGCGAATGAAGAATATTTGGGAAAATTTTCGGGATCCACTTTAAATTAACTTCGTGTAAAAAACTATTCGGTAATCCGTCATGTGCCAACCATTAGTCCCTTCAACAAAAAAACGGGGTATATTATCTAGCGAATTTGTTCCAAATAATTTTTTTTTCCGGGGGTTGCAATAACTTTTTCTAAAATTTTCTTAGATTCTGCGCAAAAGGTTTTAACTAAGACAATTTTCTTAAAAAAAAAGTGTTAAGGTTTAGGTGTGTAGGTTCTCATAAAAACATTATTAAAATCTGTTTTACTGCAAATGAGTGAATAGGATAGCAAATTGCATAGTTTCAGTCGATTTTCAGACACAAATAAACAAAAAATTTTCACCGTAATAAGTGGTTAAACGTTTGTTGGATCTTATTTTGAAATATGTGTTTACATACTCTGAAAATTATTTTTAATTCAAAAATAGTTTTATTAAAATTAGTTATTAAAATTAGTTTCCAGTTTAATAAAACAAAAATGGGACAATATAAAATCAGTATTTGTATACTGAAAAATCACATGGAAATTAATCTTAATATTAAAGAAATATGAAATTAATATTAAAGCAATGATACTTAAACTAGATCTGTTACTTACATTTTTGATAGTTCTATGTCATGTTTAATACCGCAAGTTAATCTGAAGGCGATAAACAAATTATTGTAGAATCTGGACCAAATAGCATACATGAGGAGACTTATATTTAGGTTTTACATCATATGGTTAATCAATTCGGGTATACTTCTCAAAAAGTTTTGTGGCAATATGCGAGGTTCATCCAACCAACCCACACCACTAGATAAATCTTTGACGCAAATTATATATCTTGCGGATTATTGGGTATGTTGTTTTTATGAGCGCAGAAATATTGGAAATAATTCAATCAACCGTTGAAGTTGGTATACAAATAAATCGATGACAATAATTCAAATTGCTTATATCAAAATGAAATAATTACCTATTATTAATTTAATTATTTATTTCATTATAATCCAAGCTCATAAAATTTATTATTTACTACAAAAAATCGTGATATCAGTAACAAAAAACATTAAAAATGTAAATTTTAGTTCGTGAAAAAAGTGCAGTTTAAAGTTTAATAGTCAAAAGTATCTGTTCACTACGAAAAGAAGTGATATCTTGTGTCAAGCAGAAACGAGTGTAAAACAAAACATTTCCTAATAATTAGGTGCTCTACATGATTCGAAATACTTACTTTGTCACTCGGATTAGAGGTTAAAATAAAACAACTCCAACTTACTAGGTATTAAAACAAAAGTTTCTAGTAAAAGTAAAAATACAAAATAATATTTATTTATTTATATTTATATTCGAATGAAAATATGGAATTCGATATTTATACGATTGACTGAATCAAGAGAAGTGCAGAACCATCACGAAACCTCAGGACTAACAGATTATAACTTTAATGAACATGATTTTCAAATAACATGTTTCTAATGTACAAACTAGAGTTTGCAGTATAAAATACTAACTAATAAATTAGCTTGCATTTCTTTTATAGAATTTTCATTTTGTACATTTCTCATTAAATAAAAGTCTTAGCTCTCACTGAGGTTTCGTGATTGTTCTCACTTCTCTCGATTCAGTCAATCGTATAAATATCGAATTCCATATTTTCATTCGAATATAAATATAAATAAATAATAGTATATTAAGAAACTAGTTTCATAATCGACGATTTTATCGCACGCAATCTGTTTAGAAAACGACCCGCGCAGCGGGGAGTTTTCTAAAGGATATGTGCGATAAAACGTCTTATGAAACGAGTTTTTTATAATAGTTTTTCTATTTTGCATTTTTTGTCTTGAAATTTTAAAAAAATTTTTATGTTTTAATGTTTTAAAGAAAATTTCTAAAAATTTCAATTCAAAATAGTAAGCTCGGCGTTTCATAATATTTCTATATATTTTTTTGTTGCAAAACTAGCTTTCATAAAATGTGTATTTTATTAAAATATAGTCAATTTGATATTTTGTTATTATTACTAATTATTTTAGTTAATTAAAATATTTAACACTAATTTAGATTATTTTTTAATAATAAGATTAATTAATAAGAATAATTTTATTTATATAATTATTCGTTTTAACTTTCACTGACGTTTGTATGACCAATGTGACCAACCTTGAAAAACAAAACTTTACGTATCTTAATGAAGGCCATTTCGATACGCATTTGGGTATCGAAATGACTTTATTTTAGACGCAAAATAGAAAAATACTATTTTACTTCGGTCTGAAAGACCTAAGTATTACATTCATGAGCTCAAAGTGAAATTCTTACCCCCACTTTTTTTGACATTTCTCGACGTTTTAGGACCTCCTGATTCTAAAAAAGCAAAAAAAAAAAAATGTATGTCTGTCTGTCGGACGGCCGTCATTACCTACGCTGCAGGGAAAACCACTGGAGGGATTTCAAAAATTTCTAAAAATAGGTATACTCAAGGGACAGGTCCGAAAGGACGCTGTGTTCGATAACTGTACCGGAAGTGTGTCAAAAAATCATTAAGTGTGTCAAAACAAGGAAATTTGCATATTTTTGGCTTAAAAAACGTTCATTTTAAGTGATTACGAGTAGGAACATTGAATTTGGAGAAATCTTGATGGTCGGGATTGGTATGTGAGATCGAAAACTAGATTATTGCATTATAAGTTTGTCAAAAAAAAGTTGTCAAGTGTGTCAAAAGAAAGATTTTTATTTATTTTTTTACCTAATTTTTTGGAAAAAATATAAAATTAATTGTTTTTCGGCTAACGGCTGTAAAGTTTAACTTTACTGCCGCTGGGGAGTAGCTAAAGTCTTACTTTTTAGCCGGCGGCTGCAAAAGTGACGTCATTTTTACTTTTTCTGCCGGCGGCTGTAAAGTAACTTCCATATTTTTACGGCGGCTGTAAAGTAATTTTCATATTTTTACGGCGGCTGTAAAGTAATTTTCATATTTTTACGGCGGCAGTAAAGTAAAATAAAATGATATTATTAATTTGTTCAAAACAGAATTCATTTCAGTTCATTTTAATGAATAAAAATAAAAAAAAATTAATTTCAGAAAATTTATTACCTAAAACATATTTTTAAAAAATTTGATGCATTAATTTCATATTTTTAAACAAATTTAAACGTTTGCCGAAAAAATAGTGTATTGAATTCGGAGCTAAAGTGACTTTTTGTGTTTCGTCTATAATTGTCGGCCTCCCTACGGTCGGCCGCCAAACTATAGACTCAACACAAAAAGTACGACTTTAGCTCCTAATTCAATAATATACTATTGTTTGAAATGAAGTTTTATTATTATTATTGAGAATTATGGCATTATAAGTTTGTCAAAAAAGTGTTGTCAAGTGTGTCAAAACAAAGATTTTTATTTTTTTTTACCCAATTTTTTGGAAATAAAATTGTTTGTTTGAAATGAAATTTTATTATTATTATTGAGAATTATGGCATTATAAGTTTGTCAACAAAATGTTGTCAAGTGTGTCAAAAGAAAGGTTTTTATTTTTTTTTTACCCAATTTTTTTAGAAAAAAATAAAATTAATAGTTCGTATGACATGATATTTTATTATTATTATAGAGAATTATGGCATTATAAGTTTGTCAAAAAATAATGTCAAGTGTGTCAAAAAGTGATTTCATTTAATTTTTTAGCCAATATTTTGGGAAAAAAAATGTAGCTGTTTTTATGACGTAAATGTAATTTAAAATGAAATTGGACTTGGAAATTTTTGAATTTGTTGTAGTTTTTGAAATATTTTTGGAATTTTGAAAAAGTTTGTATTTTTGATTTTGTAATAATTTTTGCAATATTTTTAGAATTTCGGCAAAAGTTTTAATTTTTGATTTTGTAAGAATTTTTGAAATATTTTTAGAATTTTGAAAAATTTTTAATTTTTGATTTTATTATAATTTTTGGAATTTTGAAAAAAGTTTCAATTTTTGATTTTGTAATAATTTTTGCAATATGTTTAGAATTTTGGAAAAAGTTTGAATTTTTAAGAATTTTTGAAATATTATTGGAATTTAGAAAATATTTAAATATTTGATTTTATTCTAATATTTGGAATATTTTTGGAATTTTGAAAAAGTTTGATTTTATTTAATTTAAAAATCTTTTTGCAATTTTGATTATAATTTTCAAGCAACGTATTGGTAGTTCGTGTTAGTTTTGTAATAAATTTTTAAGCAGAGATAAAAAACTTGTACTTCAACAAAGAGTTATGTTTGATGTACATCGCCGCCCAAAACTAAAAACCATGTCCTCATAAAAGTTTTTTGCCGAAAACTATATCAAAATCCTTAACCCAGACCGAAGTCTTGATATCTCAGAGCTGTGAGATTTCAGCCCCTCCATATTTGTATTTTTACTTTTACTAGAAACTTTTGTTTTAATAAGTTGGAGTTGTTTTTTTCTAATCTCTAATCAGAGTGACAAAGAAAGTATTTCGAATCATGTATAACACCTAATTATTTGGAAATGTTTTGTTTACACTCGTTTCTGCTTGACACAGGATATCACTTCTTTTTGTAGTGAACAGATAGTTTTGACTATTAAACTTTAAACTGCACCTTTTTCACAAACTAAAATTTAAATTTTTAATGATTTTTGTAGCTTGTATATTCCTTGATCATGTGTCTTCGTCAATGATTAATGCCAACCAATTTTTGAATGCCAACCCATTTCCATAAAAAATTGCAAACACAACAAACCGCAAAATGTTGTTATCATATTAACTATCCCACTCCCACTCTCCCACTCACTCACAAAAACATTTGATATCATTGATGTAAGTAATAACAAAATCTCTTTGAATAATGATTAATCTGATAACAATATCATTGCACTTTAATTATCCTAATAAATTTTCCTTTTTTATTCTTATTATGAAACAAACTTATTAATCCCATTAAAATGTTTGAATATATAATAAAAACTTATATTATCAAATTAACCAAGTATCTTATCACATTCGGCTTATCTTATCAGTTGCATATGAAAAAAAAGGATTCTTTATGTGTCGAATTTTAATATACGGGCAAAAGCTTTGAATACAAAAATGTTTTCTTGTTGTCTTACTTCTTGCACGATCTAATTTTGACGAGCTTTTAAAAGTATTTAGAAAACTTTTTTTCTCATTGTGCTTAATCTCCAAGTTTTTTTTATATCTTTCGTATTATTTTTTGCTTTGTTGTGGATTATGAATGATTTATTAGAATTGAGAAAATAGAGTTTCGTGGGTTGATCGTGAGAAAAATAATTAACTTTTCACTATAAAATCGACATTCATAATAGAACTTAATTTAAATATTCCTCTTGTACGACATTTTGTCGTCACCTAAATCAAATTTTCACTCCTCCTTAGAACCTAAGAATTCTACTATTTAGATTTTAGAGTACATAAGAGCGTAAAAAAAAGGAGCAAAATAAAAAATTTTTTAGAAAAAAATAAAATATATTGAGCACGAGCACAAAATGTTAGTAATATTCTACGAGTAAAACTTACCTTATAAGTAAATACTAGTATTCTGTGCAAATTTACTTTTTCTACGCTTAAATTATAGAAAAAAATAAATAAAGAATAAAATAGTTTTTCGAATTAAAATAATTTATTTAGCGGGTGAAATTCTTTGAAGTTTGTGAATGAATTTCTTATGATATATTGTTAACGTCTTTTTTATAAACCATAATGCTTGATCTTAATACAATAATGTATGCAAGTATTTCGTCAACTATTTTCCAAAAATAAAAGCTCAACAACAACATAGCATAATAGACTATTCTAGATTACGAAATTTGTGAACCTCTAATTTTACTCTGTCAACTAAAATATCAGTAAATAAATATTTGATTAGTAGTTTCCTTTATACATTTTCCATTTTAAGTTTAAAAACTTTTGAACAAATTATCTAAAACTTATGTTGATTATGTAAATTTTTATACGTACACAAAATTTAGTTAATAACTTGGAAAGCGAACTTCTTTTTTTCGTGTACGATAAAACTTTATGTAAAACTTAAAACAAAAATAAGACGAGAGCTCTTAATATGAAAATATTGGTACGAAACTGATGAATTTAAATTCATGTTGTTACGAGTAAAAGAAAATTTATTTACTCTATGATTTTATGTAAATTTATGAAAACTTGGTTTGCATTATGGATTATTTATGCTGAATTTAACAAGCTTCAATACGAAAAAGTTTTCTTTATGCAATCATATTTTTCACTGTTTCTTTATTTTGTCAGCTTTTAAAGTGATTTTTGTTTGTTTCCCTTGAGTAGTATCAACATGTGGCAAGTCGAAACTGAATATCTCTGTAGACATTAGAAAATTTTGTATCTCTATCTCGAAATTTAAAAACATTTAAACAAGTTTTATGTTTTTCAATTAAAGTTTTTCAATTTATTTGTGTTTTATGTGTAATGCAATTTGGGTTAAAATTTATTATTTAAGAAAACATTTTCTTGATTCATCAAATTTTGTTGTCGTATGTTAATTTGTGATTAGTTTGCATTGTGTTTTTCTTGAATTTTATATATTGTTGTCACATCTGTTTGTTATAAAGAATTAAAATTTAAATTAGTATATGAAAACTACTCTCTTGTTAAATTTTTTTGAAAAGTTATTTTTTCATTTTATGTAAAAATTGCCATTTACTTTAAAAGACGTTTGCGACTGTAAATCTTATAACGTTTTGATGGACGTCGGACGGAGATCATGAAGCGTTGGGGACTGAGGTTGAGAGCATCAAGTCTACTCTCACTATGTTCACGTTTTAAAGCTCGTGATATATTAGTTTCATTCTGTGGTTGTGATATTATATACTGTTTGGTTATAAATTTGCATTTAATTGACTTTTTATTTTAGTAAGAAGGTGAGGTAGTATAATGGATTAATACGCATCCTAATCTCAGGCCGCTCCGAGAGCTGGTTCAATATGATCTATAAATACCCTTTATTGCTTTAGCAATATATACCCTATACCGATATAGAGTGTTATGAATACCCTATATCGATAATTAGTTGCCAACTTAAATAAAAACAAACTTATAGTTATTAATAGTTTTAGGGATAAAATGGACTGTTTCGAGTTGCAAGTATCAACCGGTTTTTAACTGTCCATTATTGGAGTGTTGTTACGTCGTAACATTGGAAGATGGAATAAATCTAAAAGTTTTGAAACATTATTAAAAAGTTTTGTGAAATAGAGGCATCTAGTTTCGAACCGATAATAACTTTTTATTACACTTTAAAAAAGTATATCACTCTCATCAGGGCTAGTCGACTAGATACACTACCAAAAAAAGTTAACGATATATAAAACAAAATTGGTCTACTGCTTCAGCGAAGTATAAGAAAACAAAAAACTTTCATAAACATCTATTCATTAGTTTTGGATTTTTGAGATCAATTAAACTCAAGTAAGTAAAGAAGTAATTCTGGTGAATCTACTAAATATATGTTTATGAAAGTTTTTTGTTTTCTTATACTTCGCTAGAGCAGTAGACTAATTTTGGTTTATATAGCGTTAACTTTTTTTGGTAGTATATCTAGTCGGCTAGCCCTGATGAGAGTGATATACTTTTTTAAAGTGTAATAAAAAGTTATTATCGGCTCGAAACTAGATCGATCGACAATTGTGTGGATAGCAAAAAAATTTCATAAATTGCACACCATATTTTGTTAGATTCAGTCTTACAATTCACATTAATTCAAAAATAATATTATTTTTGTGTTAGAGAAAATATTGAAAACCAGAACAAACTTTCTTACTCTCTCTTCTAGATCTAACTGTTTGAGTGAAATGTTTTAATGGTGCGGCTGGATTGTGAAAGAAGAAGGAAAACAATGTTTCTAATTTGAATATTGATGCCCATTAAGATAATTGCGCAAAATTAAAACAATTTCTTGTGTATTCCATTCAATTTTTTGGGTGGAGAAAATATCGGCAACCAGAATAATATTTGTAGGTTAACCTCAGAAGCGTCAGGTCAATCCGATGTAACACAAATAATAGGTGGGACCAAATTTCATATTGACTCAAGCCCCTGTTAAGCTAATTGTGCCAAATGTTATAAAATCCAACCATTATCCAAACAAAACAGATTTTGGATGTCCAATACAAAATTTTCTTACGATCTGAAACTCATGTATCACATCTTACGAACTGTGTTAAAATTTTAAATGTTCTAAGGGTTCCTGAATGCTCAAAAGAAAAGACGCTGTAAAAAACGATCACATAAATATCCATCTAAATTGTTATTCCATTGAATTCACTAAGGATAGGAATTTTAGATAATTAATAAAACATATGTTGGCTAAATCCAAATATCGAAAACTGTAGTTGTATTTTCCCTACAAGTAAGTAAGCAGTTTTCAATCCCACGACGTTTGCTAATGAAACCCAATCCGCACTTGCTTTTTATTCTCCATTATTGGGCAGCGAAGTTAAGATAAACTTTATTAAACAACAGTGCTTTTGACCATATTCTCATTTGAAAAATGTTTAATCTTATGCCCGTGGCATATTTCAGACCATAGAGCATTCCCATACTGTCTTTGAATTTAAGCGACTTTTAAAATTAGAAAAACTATTAAATACAATTATTAGAAAAAAAACAGTCGGCTTCGCTTTGTATTTCAAATTTGAATATACCTACCGCCTCCATCATTAAAGTTAAAAAATAACTTTTTAAAATAAAAATAGAACAGACGTCAAAGCAAACAAAAAAAACACACAACAGCAAAAATAAGTCAATTGTGGCTTTTATAGACTTAAAAATACAGCTAACTTTTAATTTATTTAACTTAATTATATCTACTACAGACAAATAAAATTATATGTGTTATTATGGTTTTCCATATTATTCAGAGTTTGTGTGCTTTTGTCACTTTTTAATTAAAATGCAATATTTAAAAATATACTTTTTTAATATGTTTATTTTTTATTTTTTATTTTATTAATAAATATATAAACTTCCTTAGTAACAATTTGAATTTTATTTTTTATTTTATTGAATATCGATTTCGACTTACGTCATCCTCAATTCTTAAATTATTATTACAATTTTTGCTTAAACTTTTGTCTTATATACTATTTTATCTGCTATTTTTTATTATTATGTCATATATTTTGTTAGTTTTAGTGTTGATTTTATCATTTAAAATGTTGTTATTGTTTTTATGTTTATATATTTCTATTTCTTCCAATCTATCTAGATGTTGTCCATTTCTTTTTCTTTTTTATGTAACATGATTAAGTTTGTGTTGATATTGGTGTATTTGTGTTTTCCTATTTTTAAATGTTGGACATATCTAGATTTTGGATCACTTTTATTAATTTCACTGGTGTGTTCAATAAATCTTTTTGTGAAGGACCCGTTTGACCTATATAAAATTTACTGCAGTCATCATAGGTAATTTTATAAACATCTGTGTCTAAGGTTTGGGTTTTTTTGGTTTTTAGGTAATTTTCTATTTTATTTTTATTTTTGTAAGCTGCATTATATCCATATTTTTTTAAAGTTTTTTGCATTATTTGGAATGTTGTTTTATTATATATGTTACGCCTATGCAATTTTTTGCCTGCTAGGTTTTCTTCATTTCTCAATGTTGTTAGGGTTTGCAAATTTTTCTTGTTTTTTTGTTTTCTATTTAATGTGTCAATTATTTCGTTTTTATATCCGTTTTTACTGGCTATGCATTTTATGTTATTTAATTCGTCTTGATAATTTTTTGCATTCATTGGTATATTGTTCAATCTATTGATCATGTGGTTGTATGCAGCTAGTTTATGTTGGTATGGATGATGTGATATAATATTTATTGTTTGATCCGTTTGGGTTGGTTTTCGGAATATTTTGAATGTGTGTTTTGAATCTACATTTTTGATTGATAAATCCAAAAAATTTATTGTGTTATTTTCTTCATTTTCTAACGTGAATTTAATGGAAGGTTCTATGCTGTTTGTGTATTGGTGTAATAGATTAAGCTGTCTATTCGTTCCTTTGAATAATAAAATTATATCATCATCAAATCAAATCATATCATTTGTGTAGAATTATGCTCTTAAACAAAGTTTTTATATTATAGAAGATATTTGTTATTATACTATTACAATTGTTATAGTTGTTGTAATACTTATTATATTATAAAAATTATTTATACTACAAAGCTTTTGGATGTCGGTACCACCTCGGCTTCTATAGCAACATAATACAACTCAAACCATCTAAACAGAATAAGCAGTTTTGAAGGAATTGGCGAAAACACATAAAAAATATGGAACTTTCTCGGAATCTACCTTAATAGAATACAATTTAAATCATTCAAATTAAAGGAGCCGTTTTCGAGAAATCGGTGAACAAACATAACAAAAAACATACAACGAAACACAGGTCTCCTTTCTTTTAAGTGGGATAAAAACTAATATATATACAATTATTAGACAAAACCATGCAGCTCCAATTTTGAATTTAAAATTTGAATATACCAGCTGACTCCACTATTAAAATTAAAAACTAATAAATAGAATTATTAAAAAAACCCAGGTGGTCCCACTTTTCTAATTAAACCAATTTTTTAATGGCCCGAAGGTAGCTTGTTTATTTATAAAACAAAATTCTAGTAGATTGTTAAATAAATGTATTAGTTTGGTTCCTATTACAAAATTACCTCCCAAGTTAAATCGAAATCTATTCCCAGGTGCACTACGCCCACTCTTTCAATATCAATTTAGTTCCTTGGTGTATAAATCTATGCCTTGCATTAAAGTTTCATCGATTGAATTGATTCATGGATGAAAGCTGTAATGAGCAAACAGCAGACATTGGTTGTTAAATAAAAAAATATTTCTATACCAAAAGGACCAAACCACAAGTTGGCATACAGAAATGTTTGAGTTTTTTTCCTAAACTTATTTAAAATTTTCAAAATTGCTTCATAACAGTAAGCTAGAATGTGGATAAAGACAGAAAATATTGGAAACCTTACTAAAAATTTATCTACAGAGGTTTTTCAAAATCAAATGTTAGGAAACAATCACTCATAAAATTAATATTTTTCAAACGTATTTGCGATCCATATAAATATAAATGTTGATGACTGTTACACAGTACGCTTCTAGTAGTACTGAGTTGTACCCCAAGTTCTACAAAACCAGTATTAGATGATCTAACGCCAATCATAGCAAGAACGAATGGAGAAGTGATACTTAAAGTTATTATCCATTCCCCAGTCAGGGGATTAATGTTTAAGTCACCTTTTCTTTGATCACCCTTTCAATGGCTCTACATACGCCTTTCTTAGGACAATTAAATGGCAATAAATAAATAATCTTTGAAAATATAAGAGATAACTGAGCTTACTTGTGACAAACCGAACTATCGATAATATATAAATATTGTATCACTATTTGACGTCATGTTGCTGTACCATACCATAAATTAACTAAAAAGTTTATTCAATAAAATCGAACCTCGAAAATGTCGGTAAAAATAACTAAATATAAAACCCTGAATATTCAACAACTTATAAATAATTACTTAAAGTGTATGCTTGTTTGAGCCATGGATCTAGCTTAAACTGACCAACCAACCGGATTGATCCGGAAAACCCAGATTTTGAGTTCAAAATTGGACGAAAAATGCCACGAACTGTATTTGACCGATTTTTTTTTATTATTGGTTTATAAACAAATATTGAGAATTATTTTTAAAACCTAAACAAATCACCAAACCAGTGGTGGTACCATGAACGCCGATCGGCAATTCCGGTCGGTTAGTTACCGTTAACGATAAAAAACGACCAAGTACATAACATACACCTGTTTTTAAAAAAATTGGTATGTGAGGTCTATCACAAAATTCATCAGACTCAATCGTTTCGTTCAACCGATTGCAAAGGCAATACTTCTCATCAGTTCTTTTGCACAACTCAAATTTCATCTGTGTCGAACGAAATGCGCGGGGATCGTTTCCAATCGCTCCTTAAATTGTTGAAGAAATCAAATTTGAATTTTCATCAGTTAATTTTGTATCAATAGCAAGTGACGCATCGAATCGCAAAATTGTCAAAATTTTTCCTGTAGTTCTGGGATGGTTTTATCCTTTAGGAGACATAAAAAACTAAACAAAACATTTCATTCGACCACACAAAAATATTTAAGAGCATGGTGCCAATGGTTACTCGATATTAAAGTTTTCATGTGGATTTGACTTATTGAAAATCCAACATGGAAAAATTTTGAAAATGCAATAATGTCGCCGATAAAGCTTTTACACAATTTGCCTGCTTGGAGAAATATTTAAATGAAGCATCACCACCATCTGCATCGTTTACTGAAACAAAATGCATAAATTTTTTTCGTCATTTTACTGATCAATCGCTACCGTACAAAGAACTTGCGACAATAATAAAATTCGTTTTGTTAATTAGAGCAAGTATGGCACCCACCGAGGGAGTATTTTCTTATATAAACGACATTTAAACGCCAGGAAAAGGAGCACTAAAAATTAAAAACAATCACGCTCCAGTTATGGTTCTGAAGAATGTTCTGAATTTAGTAAAAGATAAAAAGGGAGTAAAAGATGAAATCTGCTCCCACAAATGAGGGAGCGGAATTGGACTTTATATACAACTCGTGCAAAAAAAATTTTGTGCATAGCATGCCTAAGGGAATTTAAATTAATCTCATTGACTTTTTATATGCAATGTAATATTTAGGTTTTGCTCTGGGTAATTTCATCAATAGCTGCTACAAGATTCCTATATTTTTAAAAGACCCATTGTGTTCTTCTGTTTGGTTTGTATGTTCAGTATACACTAGAATAAAAAATTGGAAACTGTATTGGAATTGATAATTGTCCCAATGTGAAATGTTGTCCTCGGTTTGTTACAGTGCTGACTGATGTCTTTTTTTTGTTTTTGCCAATTAGCATGATAAACAATTTTATCGACATTGTTGATTTGTATATTAGTGATGGTGATTGATGTGCTAGTGATGGTAATACTTTTATTCTCTTAAACTTTATGTCAGTAAAAACCTAGATCCATTGTTTGGCTTTGTTTGCTTGATGTTTGTATTAATATTTATGATAAATAAGTTTACTTACAAGCTCAACAGCCATACAAATCACCAGGAGTGGACGGAATAGTTCCAGCTCTCCTGCAGAGAGGGCAGAAGTGGCTATTACCGCACCTCCTGGGCATCTTCAGGAGCAGTCTGGCACTTGGGCATATTCCAGAACCATGGAGAACGGCAAAAGTGATATTTATTCCAAAGGTAGGTAAGAAAGATGTCACCCAGCCGAAGTCTCATAGACCCATCAGTTTAACATCTTTCATGTAAAAACGATAAAAAAGGTGATCGACAACCACATACGAACCAATATCTTGGTGAGATTGCCTTTTCAAGATAGTTAACATGCGTACAGAACGGGCAGGAATTAACGGAAACCGCGCTGTTCAGGTTGACGAAAGAATTAGAAGAGGCAGTGGACAACAAAGAAGTTGCTGTCTGTGCCTTTTCGGACATTGAAGCAGTTTTCGATGACACTTCGCATGGAGCAGTCAAGAAGGCTCTAAGTGGGAAAAAGGTTGACAGCACCACAACTGACTGGATGTGTGAGATGCTGAGAAATAGAGTAGCAAAAATCAAGGGTGGTGATTGTAAAATCAGCCTTGGAACCACTAGGGGCTGTCCGCAAGGTGAGGTCTTATCACCCCTCTTGTGGAATCTAGTGGTGGATAAAATTCTAGTTGTATTAAGTAACCAGGGTATTAAATGTCTTGGGTACTCGGATGACATTGTTATTATCGCCAGAGGGAAGTTCGAAGAAACGCTCTGTAATATTGTACAGAGGGGACTGAATCTGGTAGACAACTGGTGTACATCTGTGGAACTAAAACTCAATATGAGTTAAACTACGGTAGTCCCATTCACCAAGAAAAGAAAACTCAGTATGAAGCCAATCGTAATAAAGGCTCATTAATTGAATTTGCACAGGTAATCAAATGGTACGCGGATGGTTCAAAGACCGATGCGTGGGTGTGTGCAGGAGAATTTGGACCAAAGACGAAATACTTTGAGCCCATGGGCACCTGCCCAAGTGTCTTCCAAGCCGAAATATGTACTATCGAAAGGTGCGCAGACTTCAGCTTAGGAAGTAAATATAAAAACAAGAGAATTTCCATCTTGTCGGACAGCCAAGCAGCAGTTAATGCGTTAAGCTCATACACCATCACATCCAAATTGGTTAGAGACTGTGTGAGCAAGCTAAACAAGCTTGGGAATAGTAACAAAGTTACAGTGTACTGGAAACCTGGTCATGCGGGTATCGCTTGTAATGAAGAAACCGACAAACTGGCAAGGCGATGTGCTTTTACATCTTTTGTCGGTCCTGAACCCTTTTGTGGATTGGAGACAAAAACCATCCATGAAAGGACGAGGGAAGTAATTACAAGTACCTGAGAACACTGACAGGGGTTCTTACAGGACACTGTAAACTAAGAAAACACCTTAAGAACATTGGGTTGGAGCCGAGGGACGAATGTAGATTTTGTCTATTGGAAGAAGAGATCTCAGCCCATCTTCTCAAAGATTATGGAGCGTTGATCTACACGAGAAGGTTGCATCTGGGGGAGTATAATATTACCGGGCATGACCTGCATAAACTTAACCCTCTCCATATCTTGAAATTCCTTAAGGAGGCTGGATTGGAGGAGGTGCTCTAACTGGGTATGCACCAGGGAGTAGTAGGGTGTGGTACAATATATCATTTTGGTCGCAGTACAACATATCACCACCGAATTTAATCTAATTTAATCTAATCCACAAGCTCAAACAAAAACCTCTGGCGGTACTCTAACCATTTATTCATAAGGTGCTAGAGAAAGTTTTGTCAAAAGAAAAAAAAATCAAAATCGAATAAATAAAAAACCTTCAAGTTCTTTTTTAGGATAAAAACCTACCACCATTTTAAGTAAATGTAAGTTTATATAAAACAATCTCAAAACTTCATTTTCCTTTCAAAACTTTACGAATAACTTAACTTAATTAAATTAAAATTAGAATTTAACTGAAACAAAAAGTTTTTACCACATTTTATGATTTCTGCATATTTCGATGATCTGAATAAATTTATTACTTTTGTTCTTTTTAAAGAAAATTGGGTTTATCACGTTCGGTTTTGGGTAGACTTCATGCATATGAAATAATTTATATGCTAGTGGGAGTATAGAAACTTAAATCATTTGTTTGTTTTAAAGTAATTTATTGTATGAATAGTTTTGACTGGAATGTGTTACAGAAATTGATTTTTTGGTCAGTGTGACCTAGATCCTGTCCCCAATAAAAATAAAACTGGTTCCTTTTTTTTATTGATTTTGAAATAAACCGAATCGTGAAATTGATCCACATGTCACAAATTTTCTAAATACAAAAATGTATTAAAGAAAAGCTTACCTAAAATTTTCGGTTAATCAATTTCATCCACGTTTAAGTATTGGATTATTGTAGTAAATATAGAAAAAATTATAACAAAGAATCCACAAAAGTGTTATTGCTGAATAAAACACATATGAACGCATGTAAATAGAATAAAAATGTTAATAGGAATTTAACACGTACATCTTTCATCCAATTTTTCTATTAATTCTTTTTTATCTCATTTTATATCTATTTAGAATTAGATAATAAGACATGTGAGGTAAATTTAATATGTTTTTATTACACTTAATAACAAACCCATTAAACACTTCCTAAACGAATTATAAGAAGAAAATTAAGAAAACTGTAAGAAATGATTTCATTTTTAAGATACGGTTTAATCGAGATCAACTTTTTTGACATAACTTATATTTGTAATACACTTCTTATACTTAATTTGCATCAACGCTTAATTGTTATTTTTTTTTTTTTTTTCAGATCAAAATCGCCAGCACATGATACTCGTTGGCAGCAAATACAAAAAGAAATTGAAATATCTGGTTCTTATCATTTAACAGAAACTGAACTAATATACGGAGCGAAATTAGCATGGCGAAACTCATCTCGTTGTATTGGTCGAATACAATGGTCAAAGTTACAGGTAAGCTGTTGATGCATTTCTAAGCTTTAAGCAACGAAAGCTGATGATTGAGATGTCGATTTAGAACTTTAACTTTTTCTATAACTTTCTAATAAAATCTATGTGCATATCTGTTGATATTATTAAATATGACAAACAATTTATGTTTTAACGGAATATTAAAACCGTTGTGCATTTTTAAGAAACTTGTTGAAATGAAAATAGGAAATGAAATGTCAGCATCGAAATGCAACTTCCGTTCAATTATAAATTTCCACCCATTATTTTAAAAACCTTTTCCAAAGAACTTGCACCAACTTTAACTAAAATATTCTACCAATCCTACAAATCTGGTATATTTCCCTCGTGCTGGAAGTTGGCAAATGTCCAGCCCGTCCCCAAAAAGGGACCAAAATCCGATATCTCAAATTATAGGCCAATAGCTTTACTATCGGTCCTATCCAAAGTCTATGAGCATTATATTAATACACATATTTCAAAATTTCTGGAAGAAAATCATTTAATATCCGACAGCCAATACGGTTTTCGAAACAAAAGATCAACTACCGATCTATTAAACTATGTAGCGCATTGTTGGAACAGCATACTTGATAAAGGTGGTGAAACATACGTTATCGCTTTAGACATCTCCAAGGCATTCGATCGAGTCTGGCATGCCAACTTAATCAACAAGCTCGTTGCGTACGGTTTTCATCCCAATGTTGTGAAGCTGATTCAAAATTTTCTATCCGACCGATACATTTCGGTAACCTTAGACGGATATTCTTCTGAGTCTAAACTAATTAACGCTGGTGTACCCCAAGGCTCAGTATTGTCCCCAACCCTATTTTTGATTTATATCAACGAATTGTTGAAAATCACCAGCAACCCAATAAATAGTTTTGCAGATGATAGTACTCTGCACAAGTCGTTCGAGCCCCTTCCTTCAAAAGGTAAAATGCACGAACGAATTAATCCTGCCCGGAGAGACGCTGCCATAAACGTGAACAAAGACCTGAACAAAGTCGCCGACTGGGGTGACCAAAACCTTGTCAATTTCAACTCCACCAAAACACAGCTGTTGATTGTTTCCAGATTAAAGACCGAGTTCCCCAAAGATATTTTATTTAGTATGTGTGATGAACCAATAGGTGAATGTAAAAACATTCGTTTATTGGGTGTCACAGTTTCAAATGACCTACTCTGGAACGATCATGTAATGGCGATGGCAAAAAGCGCGTCTAAAAAACTCGGCCTCCTAAATAGATGCAAAAAATTTTTCACTCCATACCAATTGCTCCATGTTTATAAGTCCTATATTCGTCCCTGTATGGAGTACTGCTGTCAAGTTTGGGGTGCTGCCTCTGTTTCCATCTTGGCCCTCTTGGACTCTGTTCAAAAGCGAGCTATACGAATTGTAGGTGATCGAACTTTGACATCACAACTTGATTCCCTACAACATCGTCGCACTGTTGCTGACCTCGTTGTTTTTTACAAATATCGTCATCAGCAGTGCTCAGATGAAATCAGCGGCATCATGCCTCAAACTTATTTTTACCCCCGTTCCACTCGGCAATCGGCTGCCGCAACCAGTGAAACGGTAAAGATCCCGCGCTGTCATACTGGCAGATCGCAGAGAGACTTCTTTGTCCGAACTGCGTACAAATGGAATAGTTTGCCGGAACACTTAGTCTCAGGTGGCTTCAACCCACAGATGTTTAAAAAAAGCGTTAATCTACACCTCAGAACGCCAGTTGTTGTGGGACCCAGGTCTAGACCTAGGTCTTAAAAGGTATTTATGTGTTGTTGTGACACATATTCTAAACCCTATTACACAACACATTTTATTAAAAAAAAAAAAAAAAAAAAAAATAAATAACGTTTTTTTTATATTTTGCTCAACATATTATAACACTATATGAGGTATGAGAATGAGCTAAAAAGCATACATATTTGTAATATGCATCTTAAGAAAAGAGCGATAGAGAGAGAGACTGAGGGAGAAATTGAGAGAAAGAAAGAGAGAGAGAGTGATAGATAGATAGATAGAGAGAGTAAAAGATTAAAGATGTTCTTCATATATGTACTTCACATGGAGCTGAAACAGCTAAAGAATTAAACCAATTATTAATATCATTATTAAAATATAGTTAATAAAACGTGTATCATTAAGGCTGGATACTGCTAATTTTTAGTGTGATATTTAGCAAATTGGGCGGGGAGAGGGAGGTGGCGTTTAAAATTGAAATATTTATGAAATTTTATTTTAAATCATTAATATTAGGAGTGAAATGTCTGACTTTAGCTACTTATCAACCTATCATCGTGTTTTATAGAAATACAAATCATATTAATATTTATGCTCATAATCCAATACCAATTGATTTTCAAAACAACATGAAAAATTTATCTACTTATTGGTTCTTAATTTTTAATAAATATTTAATTTGATCGCTCGATTTAGTTATAATTTTTTTAATATTTTACAGCTCTTTGATTGCCGCTATGTAACAACAACAAGTGGAATGTTTGAAGCTATTTGTAATCATATAAAATATGCAACGAATAAAGGAAATTTGAGGTAAACAAATATTTGTCTTATTTAAATAAATAGCTTTTGGACGCAGGAGGTATCAGTTTTGGTTGATTTATAATTTATTTTTATTTTTTTATCTACGAGTGTGATAACCCTGGAACAACCCTGCGTACTTCCTGCTTTAGGCATATTAGTTACCTAACAGTTGAACTTTTTATTTGATAACGTATTCAATAAAAATATATTATCCGAACATGTCTTGTGAGCTTTATGCATTTTCTTGTTATAAAAATCTCCTAACCCATATCACTTTAATCGATTTGTATTTATAATCTTTCGTCAATTGCTATCCTTCTCCAAACAAAAATTCTGAAACTCTTATCATATATTTACGGAAATCAATATATTTCCTTTAAAAAAATGTAACAAAAAATTAAAATTCATCCTTATCTAAAAAATGTTAATTGAATCAAATGTAACATAATATTATCCTTATGTTAAAGTCGATAACTTTTTCGTTTTGAAACCCAAATCAGAAAAACGAAATCAACAAGTGCCTGGAATAAAAATGAATAAAATAACAATAATATTGGTTTACTCATTCCATCGATATTTTTTATACGAACAACAAACAGGTAATGAACGAACGAAAATCAACTTAGACCAAATTTCAAACGAAAACGAATAAATATTAAATAAAATTGAGGTAATTAATTTCGGTCATTAAAACTATTAATATTACAACAATTAAAAGAAATAAAATTAGGAATTAAGTGACTGAGTAATATGTGTTCATCGGTTTTCAAGGAAAATTATGTTTACGAAGAAAACTAACGATCAACTGTCAATATTTAGAGACAACATTTGCTTAGTTATGTACAAATTAATTTAAATTTTCATTTTCCATTTGAAAAATATTTATTTAGGGTAATTATCATTATAAAATTCGATTTTTAAGACCCAAAATCACTTTAATTTACTTACTTCACTTATAAAATATTTAATATAGAAAAAAATTGAAAAATATCATGAACTTTTGAGCAACGACAGTATATTGCTATAAAACAATGTTTGTAGAAATTTCTAGTACAAAATAATACTGAATATTTCAAAAGTTACCAAAAAAAACTATATTCACAATTCAAAATAACTTTACTTCTATTTACACGGTTTTATGGTCACGATACAGCGTTTTGTTTACAATTAATTTATCGGCGGTTGTTAGCAATATCGCTTTCCTACTTAAACTGTTTACATTATCGCAAGTTTAATTTGAATTAATTCTTATTTTGCAAAAGAAATCCCTTAAACACAATTCTGCTTAATTTCTCGATAATTCAAGGTAAATCCAAAATGTTTTTATAAAGAAAACTCGAGAAATCCTAAATAATCGACGTTATTATTTTGCATTGTTTTTATTTAATTTTTTTGCTTTGATTATTTTATTTAACGTTTTTGCTTTGACACTTTTTCTTGAAAGCAATGTGACGTTGATTTTAGTGCTAAAAATCATATAGGGGCAATTGAGGTTGAATATAACTTTGTTTTTTATTTCGATGTGATTATGTAGCATCGTAACAATATGAACGTTCCAGTCTTACTCTAATTTAATTGAGCATTTTTGCGTTCTACAGATACTAATTTTTAAGAATGTGCATCTCAGGACAAATAATTTTAGTTATAGATGAAATTCGTCCGGCGGACGGCCGATGTATTTCATACTTAGCATACAAGTTGTATGTTGTGAAGTAAAAATACTCATGCTTCTAGAAAAATTTTAAAGTGTTTAATTTTAGAAGAGGGTGGTCCAAAGAATTTCTTGAAGTACAAACACGGCCAACTTTAAAATTAAATTAAATGAGAACGGTTTACTCGATATCAAAGTTTCATGTGTGTTTTGGTTGGAAACGCAATTGAATAGCCTATCAGTGTATCTACAAGATGCACAGTAAACTTTTGCTTACACTATTAATAATAAAAATACTATGAAATAAAATTTGTAAAGATAGCGCTGGTACAGTAGGTCAAACATTTTTAGAGTTTTTTCTTCTCAATATAAAAGTTCCCACCTTACCCTAAAACATGTCAAAACATTGTAACGTTCCTTTGCCGAGTTACAATTATTTAGTTCGATCACTAAATCAGAAAATTAAAACACAATGGATTTTCTAAACGTTATAATTTTATTCGTTCAAGATTTTAAAATAAAAATATTTCTTCTACTACTATTTCTGCTTAATTGTTCTGGTACTAACAATAATTCACCACTTATAATGCTATTACACTTGTTCACAATATCACTTTTAATGTTCACTTACGATAATCTTTTACTTATAAAAACTCTATTACACTTATAGTAATTTCTAACAATTATCTTATTCAAATTATAACATTTAATTTTAACTCGCTTAAATTGCTGTTAAAAATTTTTACTTTTTCTATTGCTGACAATTTTATACACATTCTTATCCCTATGACGACCTTTTACATATACTAGCTAGAAGAAATAGTATCGACATTTCTACTAGATTCTAAAACACAACCTTTTTCCTTCCTTTATCAACATAATAAAACGATCTTCTAATGTTGACACAGGTGTGCGATCTATTATTTTTAATTTGTTTATTTATACCTATTCTCTAATAGATTGCGTTTATTTTCTTATAAGATAAACAAAAGCTTCCTATTATGTGTTTACTTTCGTTACGTTGTTATTTTATATTTCTTTTGTGGAACTATTTTCTCTAAAGAGTATTTTCTCAAAAGATGTTCTATTGTGTTGTATTCTATCGTATTCCATAATCGTCACAATATAAAGACAGAGGTTGTTTTTTTTAAATATTAATTTTTGAAAATGAGCATCTCAATTTAAAAATTTACGTTGTAAACTCAGATGATGTACATCTACAAAGATATACATCTTTAAATTTATAGTTTTTTTGAGTAATTATCTTTTCAACGCATTAAAACCGCTGATATTGCGTTAGCCGTTCTCTTGCAATTTGAATTCAAAGTTGTCCTAGGTTTTATATTCCAGAAAACGTTTTAACTTCTTAATCAAGAAGCACCCCTCACCCAAGTCAATGGTGTCCCACTTTACCAGTGTTGAAATCTGCTCACATTTAGTTATAAAAGTAGCCGTTTTTGTCACTAGATGGTGTTTTTGGCCATATATCTGGCCATTAGCATGTTTTTTCAGCACTTGTTTCAAAAATGATTACTTGAAATCTGTTTTTTTTTTACTTTATTTATTTATTTTTAAAAAAAATTACATAATTAAAGATTATAAATTTATTGGTTACTCAAACCAATAATAGTTATTTAAGTATTAAGGGCAGTAAGAGTGTTTTACCGACTGAGGATATATGTTTTGAGATCGAGACGAAGTCGAGATCTCTAATATATCCGAAATCGGTAATACTCTTAATGCCCAAAATGCTTATTACATTTTTCGCACGATCAATAAAAATTCAATTAATAGTATATTATGCTACGATCATGTAATGACGGTTATTAATACACGAGCATTAACCGGGATACGAATCGAGCCATAGGCGAGTTTCGTATGGTATATGCGAGTGTATTAATAACCATTACATGAAAGTGGCATACGCTATTTTTTCTACACCCGGTAAATAACGAAGAACGAAAATACAACGAAAATTTCAATTTTCAAATTTCAAAGTTCAATTTTTTTCCCATACGAAAATTTCAACAAACGTTAAATGCATAGCATGTTTGATTGAAAAACTATGGGTTTCTTTCTATTGATTAAAAATCTGTATCGTAATAAAATCTGTATCGAAATGAATATCATTATAAAACGGATTTTGGTCATATAAGTGTATTTTTATAGTACGGGTGTAGAAAAAATTATTTTTTAGTATTAGCCCTGAAAAATGATTACTTTTAGAACTGTTTAGAGTCCGCAAAATTGTATTTTAGCGGCCTGGTACTTATGATTTGTTTTCATTTTATATTATCGTCGTTATGATTTGTTTTCATTTTATATTATAATTATTTTCAAATTATAATCACAATTGCTTTGATAAGTTTTGTTCAAAAATCAAATTTTTAGGTACGCAAGAATACAAATTAAGCAATAAATTAGATAAAAAAATTTTAAGAGCTAATACTAAAAAACTTTGTATGCAACACGTACGCAAATGGCTTTAGCAGACTCATCTTCATATTACAGACTCGGCTAGCGCCTCGTCCGGAAACATTACGATTCGTCTGCTAAAACCATATTTTGCGTACTTGTTACATAAACTACTATAAATAATAAAATTCATTCACAAAATTCAAGTTTTAAAGAAAATTTCTTAAAATGTCATTTTAAAATAGTAAGCTTTGCGTTTCATCATAATTCTATAGGTTTTTTTGTTGCAAAACTTAATTACGTCGAATATTTTTTCAAAATAAATTGCTTTTAAATCTTTTAATTGCAATATTTTTAAATGAATGTTATTTAAATTTGAAGCTAGTGACGAGCTAGCTACAACTATTTAACTAAAAAACGTTTTTATTCACGCCCTGAAGTCTCCCTTACCGCTATAAAATTATTTACCGCCTGAATTAGATTCTACTCTAATAAAACTTTAAAAAAAAAAACAATTATTTATTTTAATTTTAATTAAAAAATTTATTTAATTTTAAAAGAAAGAAGTTAACACTAGGGTTTCTCAAACGGGATCCCGGGATCCCGTTTTCCCGGGATCCCGGGGGCGAATTCGCATCCCGTTTTCCCGGGATTTCATACCGGGATCCCGGGTATCCCGCTAATTTTTATTAACATTTTTTTTTTACTTTTTCCAAAGATATTAAAAAAATTCTCACTCGAAAATCGAGTAGTTTTTAATTCTTTTCCCTCTGTAGTAATTAATTTCGTTCAAAATTAGGAAAATGTTTTTTTGACACATATGGTGTCATGGTTTTTTTGTATGGTTTTTTTGGACACACATAAACACAACAAATTAAAACCAATAAAACTTAAAATAGGTAGATTTTTCTGAGAAATCTACCTAAAACTTGCGCTTCATTTCTCTTAATTTATGTTTAATGGTTCTCTTATGAAGGTGATTAATAGAGGAACGAGACATGTTTACAATGTGATTTGCAATGTCGTCTGAATTTATTTCATTGTTAGCACGAGTAACTGAGTTTGAGCCATCCAGCTTCCGAAGAAGACTCCAAGCTGCCCTACCAGAATGGGAAAAATCAATGTTTTCAACTGCGTTAATCCACTTTTGTTACCTCGCGGTGTCCAGTGAGTATATTAAGTCATCAACCACGTCTGCCTCACCACTCCTAAGGTGCTCCCCAAATAATAAATATATCGTTCTCTCTACTCCAACCAGGAATGTATTCTTCACCGGAAGTCTCTTGCGATGCATTTCTTTGCAGTTAAATTGATGACTCCTACGAACCTATCGTTATTTTTCGGAATGAGTTGGATCAAGTGAATCACTGCATCCAACTTCAACCCATATTTAGTCCAATCAGTTTTGTTAAAATTGCATCCAGGTTGAGGAGTAGAGTTTACGTGTAGGATTTGGAAACCTACCTCAAAAATTACTGGACGATGTTGAGAGCGTGGAAAACCTTGTAAAACAGCCCTAGATATTGGAATAGGGTTACGTTGTTCGTTTTTTGTGGAAACACAGAGGTCGGGCATGTAATAACTTGGCCATCTAGCAGATCTAATTAGGTTTTCATGTCTTTCGTATTATATATCAGGAACATGTTGTCGATTGGTCCTGTCAGTTAGTTGTATAACATTGGGATTGTTATTTGAGTAGGACCACTGATTGTGATGGCTATTAAAGTCACAAACCTATATTGCTGGGTGGTGAAACAATGGTAGAGTATCAGCTGGCCACGCTGTATATCAACAATAATAAGATGTATATCGTTGTCCGTCTGGTGTAAGTAAATGGGTGCAGTTCATGATTTCTGACTTAATATACGTGCCAGATCCAAATGTTTGATGGATCGTAAATAGCACTAATTAGTTTATAACCAACAATTTTTCCTCTAGAGGAATTATAACGTTGATATCGAAATAATAACTTTAATACTCTTTCTAAGTGTTTAGTTTTTGACTTGCTAATGCTTTCAATGTTCAATTCTAAAATACGGACGGAGGATCCAATGTTTTTCGTCTTAAGGTGCTGAGAAGTACCGTTGTTATTGTGATTTTGGTTTATTTGTATCACAGAACATGTATCATATGACGTTAAAAACATCACAAAAGAATTGGTAATTTTTGAAGCAACTAAGCAGAGTACAAATAATTTAGATTACATAATGCCCTAATGACTATCACACCGACATCAATTGAATCGGAAAGACCTTTTTCTGTGGCAGGACGTTTCGTCACGAAAATTCGGACAAAATCGAGTGATGGCGCCGCGCCATTGGTAAAATTAGTATTATGAATTTATTTTTGTTTTGTTTTTATATATTCCTTTTTTATTTAATTTTTGAAGTTTTTCTCATTAAAAATAATGGAAATTTAAAAATCAATAGCGTATTTTTTGTATTGTTTTAATTTTACACATTTTTCTACCATCCAATTAGAAAAATCTAGCCTTTTAGCTTTCCCGGGATTTCCCGGGATCCCGGGAATTTAACATTTTTGTCCCGGCTTCCCGGGATTTGAATTTATACGGGAAATGAGAAACCCTAGTTAACACTTCAAAAGCCACAATAAATCTAAAATCTTATTTCTAAAATATATCTTTCAATAATTATTTGGGTGATGCAATAATATGCATCACGATAAAAAGTAATTTTGTTTGTTTGATTCTCAAAACAATTTTTCTTTAGTAACTTAAAGAATAATATGAGAAATGCAGAAGTGCATTTCGATATGATAAATTTTGTTTTATTTTATTATATTTTGAACTTAATAAATTTATAAGAATTTACTGTTTACAGGTTGTGAAAAATATTATCTTTTGTTATTTAATCATTTATTGGAATTCAAATATTTAAATGTTTTGGAAATAAAATATGTCTGAGAATCTTGTTGTTTAATAATTGGAAAACTTATTAATGAAATTACTGAAAAAGAAACATACATTATGGTATAACTAATATAACTAATATAACTAACATAACTATCTAGGGTTGTGTCATATGACATTGACAGATGCATATGACAGAAATACAAATGACATAATTATTGATGTTATGGTGCAGTCTGCGGATGTAAGGCCCGCTATACACTTGAGCTAAGCTATGCGAACTATGCGAACTATGTTTTTTGTATATAACGTAATCAAATGGAAGACTATACACTTGAGCTAAGCTATTTCAGCTGACATAGCTTAGCTCAAGTGTATAGTCATCCATTTGATTACGTTATATACAAAAAACATAGTTCGCATAGTTCGCATAGCTTAGCTCAAGTGTATAGCGGGCATAACTCCTGCATGATCGGTAAGTTTACTTACTATTACTTACTATTACTTTCTATTACTTACCGACCTGTGATTTGCAAACGAAACTTACTATGTTTTTTTACGAATCAATAAACATGCAAAATCGCCTGATCGTGCAAAAAAAGTTATAATGTCTAGATTAGTTACATTAAGTTTATTAATCTTTAAATAGAATCGAAAACAAAAACCGTAAAACATTTATTCCAAACATTTATTAAAACATTTATTTTTATTCCCGTAAAACTACGAATTTTAAACTATATTTGTTAGAGAATACTTTTCCTTATATGTTACTTCCAAGTGCATATCTTAGAATATTTTTGCAATATTATGAGTTTTTCTAGATTTAATGGCGACATATTTATAAAAATAGGAAATTCGAAAATCGAGTCTTTTTACTATCGCGACAGTAATTTTTAGGGTTCCGTATTTTGAAAATCGAACACTAGTGTTCAGACTTTGGTGTCCACCCAACCTTCAAAATTGACATTCTGGGCATCTATAAGTCCAATCTACCTAAGGTCTACGATCGGGCATAAAAAACTTATATGTAGCTGTTAAGAAAATCCCCATTCTGTGATGTCTCTTTTAAGCAGCCAAAAAACGTATGAGAAAAACTTACCGATTTTTTGGCATTCAGATTGAAAGAAGATTCCATTCTTCCTCTTTCATATTTTTGGCTCCTTGTGAATCATCAAAAATGTGTGTGCTTTTGTGTACGTCCCAGCACCTTAGCTTAGAAAGTGGTCAATTATTAAATATGGTAAATTTCAGAATTGTAGAAAACTAAATGAAAAAATATGGAGGGGCTGAAATCTCAAGCTCTGAGATATCAAGACTTCGGTCTGGGTTAAGGATTTTGATATAGTTTTCGGCAACAAAACTTTTATGAGGACATGGTTTTTAGTTTTGGGCAGCGATGAATATCAAACATAACTCTTTGTTAAAGTACAAGTATTCAGAGATAGACTCTGTTTAAAAATTTATTACAAAACTAACACGAAACATCAATACGTTGCCGGATAATTGTAATCAAAATTCCAAAAATATTGTTAAATTAAGTAAAATCAAACTTTTTCAAAATTCCAAAAATATTCTAAAAATTAGAATGAAATCAAATATTTAAACTTTTTCTAAATTCTGATGATATGCCAAAAATTCTTAAAAATTCGAACTATTCCAAAATTCTAAAAATATTGCAAAAATTATTACAAAATCAAAAATTAAAACTTTTTTCAAAATTCCAAAAATTATAATAATATCAAAAATTAAAAATTTTTCAAAATTCTAAAAATATTTCAAAAATTCTTACAAAATCAAAAATTAAAACTTTTGCCGAAATTCTAAAAATATTGCAAAAATTATTACAAAATCAAAAATACAAACTTTTTCAAAATTCCAAAAATATTTCAAAAACTACAACAAATTCAAAAATTTCCATGTCCAATTTCATTTTAAATTACATTTACGTCATAAAAACAGCTACATTTTTTTCCCAAAATATTGGCTAAAAAATTAAATGAAATCATTTTTTGACACACTTGACATTATATTTTGACAAACTTATAATGCCATAATTCTCTATAATAATAATAAAATATCATGTCATACGAACTATTAATTTTATTTTTTTCTAAAAAAATTGGGTAAAAAATAAATAAAAACCTTTCTTTTGACACACTTGACAACATTTTTTGACAAACTTATACTGCCATAATTCTCAATAATAATAATAAAATTTCATTTCAAACAAACAATTTATTTTTTTTCCAAAAAATTGGGTAAAAAACTAAATAAAAATCTTTTGACACACTTGACAACATTTTGTTGACAAACTTATAATGCCATAATTCTCAATAATAATAATAAAATTTCATTTTAAACAAACAATTTTATTTCCAAAAAATTGGGAAAAAAAAAATAAAAATCTTTCTTTTGACACACTTGACAATACTTTTTTGACAAACTTATAATGCCATAATTCTCAATAATAATAATAAAACTTCATTTCAAACAAACAATTAATTTTATATTTTTTTTCCAAAAAATTAGGTAAAAAAATAAATAAAAATCTTTCTTTTGACACACTTGACAACTTTTTTTTGACAAACTTATAATGCAATAATCTAGTTTTTGATCTCACATACCAATCCCGACCATCAAGATTTCTCCAAATTCAATGTTCCTACTCGTAATCACTTAAAATGAACGTTTTTTAAGCCAAAAATATGCAAATTTCCTTGTTTTGACACACATAATGATTTTTTTGACACACTTCCGGTACAGTTATCGAACACAGCGTCCTTTTGGACCTGTCCCTTGAGTATACCTATTTTTAGAAAAAAAAATTTTTGAAATCCCTCCAGTGGTTTTCCCTGCAGCGTAGGTAATGACGGCCGGCCGACAGACAGACATACATTTTTTTTTTTTTTTGCTTTTTTAGAATCAGGAGGTCCTAAAACGTCGAGAAATGTCAAAAAAAGTGGGGGTAAGAATTTCACTTTGAGCTCATGAATGTAATACTTAGGTCTTTCAGACCGAAGTAAAACAAAACTTAATGCAATCAAAACTATAACCTCAAGCTTTGGAACTCTGTGTTTTGAGGTTTTTGATTTTTTTGGACCCGATTGAGTGGGAAGTCACAATTTTTTAAGGAAGATAGCAGTTCTTTTATATAATTTTTATGTTCCTTGGGTTTGTGGCGATAACTTCCAGTTTCATGAATAAAATAAAAAGTTTACTTATACACTATGTTACGTTGCACATTTATTTTATTTCCTATCGGTGTAATACAAATAATTTAACTTCTGGGGAAAAAAGGAAAAGTTGCCTGAAAAGGAAACATTAAATACTTCAGTTTGATTATTCCATAACCTAGCCATTATTATACAATTGTTTCTATTGTAACTATTCTAATAAAAATTTCAATTTAATTAATTATGTAACGTAATAAACTGTAAACTGTAAGAAGTAATACCAAATATATTTAAATAAAGAACAAAAAAAAATTAATTTAAATATATTTAATAGTAGTCCCTGGGCCTGTGGAGGTACATCTTCAAATTCTCCTCAATCTCCACTATCTCTTGCTGCGTTACCTTCACCTCCCATAGCTACTTCTTCGGCAACTGTGCTACAAGTTGACAATGTAGCTATTAAAATTCTACCTTTCTGGTCTGAGACTCCAGACCTTTGGTTCATAACTTTAGAGGGGCAGTTCTTGTTGGGGCGTATCAGGTCCCAACAAACTAAGTATGGACATTTACTTACCACGATTACTCCCACACTGGCGAAATTGGCCAGTGATATCTTGGTTAACCCCGACCAAGATTTCCCATATGATAGGCTAAAAGAGGCTCTTATAGCTCGCCTATCCGGTAGCACTTCAGATCGCATACACAAAGTGTTACGCGGCATTGACCTTGGGGATCTTAAGCCCTCACAATTACTCCGGGATATGACTACCGAATCCCGTAATACGTTTTCAGAAGCAGCTCTTAAAGTCCTTTGGGTGGAAAAACTTCCATCTGCTGTCTACGCTGCTATCGCTACTGTCAGTGAAGATCTTCAGAAGACAGCAGAGATAGCAGATAATGTTCTCAATGCCCTAAGGGGCTCGCAAATTCATACGGTATCTAACCCTACTGCTTCTTCTTCTCTTCCTTCTTCCTCTTCCTCAAGTGAGACCATGTCACTTGAGGAAAAAATTCAGAAATTGGAGACACAATTTCTTAATGCCATTCAAAGGCAAAATTTTTCCCAACCTCCTCAACAATACCGAAGTAGATCCAGGGATCGAAGCGGTAATCGTTATTTAAATTTCAATCGAAATCAACATCTTCAAAAAACTATTAAATTCATCACAAGTGACGGCATGTGATGACAGTCATGCTCAACTCCATCTTTTGGTGTCCTCGACATTTCTTCTAGAAATACTTTCCTCGTTGATGCAGGTGCCGAAGTTTCAGTTCTCCCCGCTACAGTGGAGGAAAAAAATTCCAGAAAATCAGACTTCTACCTCTACGCCGCTAACGCTAACTAAAGTTAGCACCTACGGTACACTGTCTTTAAACTTAAACATTGGTCTCAGACGAGTGTTCTGTCAGACCTTTGTTATAGCCGATGTTACCACTCCTATCCTAGGAGCTGATTTTCTCAATAAATACGGCCTTTTAGTGGACATTAAAAACCGACGTCTTGTCGATCCACTAACTTCTCTATTTACTTTGGCTAAACTCTCCACTTCTCCAGCACCTTCTTTAACTTTGATCAACGATTCGGTCAATATAGAAATTCTTGATTTAATCAAAAATTTCAAAGACTTAACGTTCAAAAATGATCTTGCTAAACATGTGAAGCATAATGTAACTCACGTTATTGAAACATATGGTCCTCCCGTTTCTTTTAAGTATCGTCGACTTGCTCCAGACATATTGGCTATCGCAAAGCCAGAATTTGATTTTATGTTATCCCCAGGCATCTGCCGACCTTCTAACAATCCTTGGGCTTCTCCTCTCCATCTCGTTAAAAACAAGAACGGCGAGTGGAGACCTTGCGGTGACTACCGTGCTCTAAATAACATTACAATTCCGGATAAATATCCTTTTCCTCATATTCAGGATTTTTCGCATCAACTACATGGATGCAAATTGTTCTCCAGTATTGATCTCGTCCGCGCATTTCATCAAATTCCTATTGATGAGCGCAATATAGCAAAAACTGCAATTTCAACTCCGTTCGGACTCTTCGAATTCATTCGAATGACTTTCGGATTGCGAAATGCTGCGCAATCCTTTCAACGGTTTATGCATTCCCTTCTCCGTGATCTAAATTTTTGTTACATCTACATTGATGACCTCCTTATTGCTTTTGAAACCTATGAGGAATACCTCACATATCTCAAGACTGTTTTTGAGCGTCTTTCTGACGCTGGTCTCATTATCAATGTTGATAAATGCAACTTCGCTAAAATCCAAAGAAGCCATTCAAGCCTTTGATCTTTGCAAGCGGCAACTCAGTGAGGCTAGAACTCTTTCTCACCCCTCACACTCTGCCTAACTTGCCGTTATGGTCGACGCTTCCGACAAGGCACTTGGCGCCGTTATCCAACAAAAAATTAACGATTGTTGGACACCACTTAGTTTCTTCTCTGTGAGACTCAATGAAACGCAACAGAAATACAGCGCTTATGATCGCGAACTCCTTGCAGCTTACTCTGCAATTAAACATTTCCGGTATCTCCTTGAAGGTAGAATCTTCATTCTTTTCACCGGTCATAAGCCACTTTTTTACGCTTTGTCGCAGAATCCTGCCAAAGCTAGTCCTCGCCAATTCCGTCATCTTGATTTTATCAGTCAATTTACGACTGATATTCGCCACATTTCTGGAATTGATGATGTAGTTGCCGACACACATTCTCGTGTTGAGCAAATATCAATTCCAGAAAATATTACCTACCACGAAATTGCTGATGCTAAGTTCAACGATAACGAACTAAAGGAATTAGTGGACACTAGCCCCACACTTCAATTCCGTTCCTTTCCAGTATCGTTCGGCAGTTCTAATGCCAAAACTATTTTGTGTGATACTTCTTCTGGTAATCCACAACCTTTTATTCCAAAGCAATTTCGTCAATCTGTTTTCGTAAGTCTCCATAATTTATATCATCCAGGAGTCCACAGTTCTGTCAAACTTCTTTCTGAAAAAATCATTTGGCCATCCATTAAAAAGGATGTACGACAAGTGGCACAGAACTGCCTGGCTTGCCAAAAGGCAAAAATTTCTCGCCATACTCAATCTCCTTTAGGTAATTATCCTCAAACTTCTCAACGATTTTCCGAGATTCATATGGACATTATTGGTCCATTTCCTACCTCTGAGGAAAATCGCTATTGTGTCACTATTATTGACCATTATATTCGATGGTCTGAAGCCATTCTTATCCTGGATATTACAGCTGAAACGGTAGCATCAGCTCTCAACAGCACAATAATTTCTATATCGTCCCATTTTCGATGGCACTAGGGGGGGAGTGTTGTGGCGAACATTTAAATTAAATTAAAAAAATTCAAATTTAGTTGGCGATGTTTTTTATGTAATGAATTATTAAAAAATAAAATTAATTCATTCTAATTTTTCCAACAATATTAAAACTTCTCGTTTTTCTAAAAATATTTAAAAATGTTTAATACGACGGGTTAACACAAAAAATTGTAATTTTAAGTTTTTCAAAAATTGTAATGTAAAATAAGTGTTATGTTGATAAATCTATTTAATGCCAGTTTTAATTAAATCTTAAATTCTGTTTGGAATTGAGTTTGACTTTTTAAGATTTCGTCTGTATATTGTTACATTAGCAACATATTTTAATCTCAAAGGAGTTCGTATCAGTTTCATAAGTTCTTGTTAAAAGAATTTCAAACGAATTCTTGATGGAAGCTTAAAGCGAGAAATACTAGCTTTTTTCAAGTTGTGAATAACAATGCTATTTTTATTTGATAATCCAAGCTACGTTAAATTTAGAAATAAGCAGTTAAAGGCCCACGACGATTGTAAAGGAAATTGTAAAGGAATAGGCAGTTATCGCCAAACGTTTATATATTACTGAAAATATGCTGTTTTTTCTGTAACAGACTTGATTCAGAACGTAATTCACCAATCATTTTGATAAAATTTACGCTAAAAGTAAATTGAATTTTAAACGAAAGCCACTACGATCTCTTAAATTTGTTGCTCTGTGTTTTTGAAAATGTACTATTGATCGACTTTATTTTCTATTTTTTTTTTATTAATCTGAAATTTAAACAACTGAAAACAATTATATTCAGAATTTTTTATTTTATGGCTCTGAAATGGAGTAGGTATGAAGTTTTGATCATTTTTTTGGTATAGTATTTGTGTTTTGTTAAAACTTCTCACAAACTTCATTAAATTGATGTACATTTTTGCAAGTAAGTGTAGATAGTAAGAATAGATGTTTTATCGAAAAATGTTAGTTTGAAATTAATGATACATCTCATTTTCACTGTGCCCGCCGTTTACTAAAAAGCTCAGATCTCAAAATAGCACTTTTATTTTTCGATTTTGTTTGACAAACTTTACAGATAATACATGCAGCTATCAAACTCTGAAGAGAAAAGTGAAGGAATAGATTTAGGAATTAAAATTTGGGTTCTCGTTTCATATACGGCAGCGTTTCTCAAGTGACTATATGTATTTGTTCATGCATTTTCCCCTTTGAAAAGAGGATAACGAATTACTTGTGCAGTGAACTATCATCTGCAAAACTATTTATTTAGTTAATGGTGATTTTAAAAAAGTTCGTTGATATGAACAAAAAATAGAGTGAGGGTCAAAATTGTGCCTTGGGCTAATAGTGTATAATTTGAAATTTCAAATTCCATTCCTGTTTTAAGAAGAAAGCCCAACCGAAAGCTAGTCCGACTAGCCCGAAGGTAAAATACCACATTTAAAAGATTTGTGAAAGATTTTGGTTAACTTTTGGTACAAGTTCATTTGAAACTATTTTTAGAATAATATGTGCAGTACTGAAAGATGTTGTGGAGTACTGAAGTTATGTTGATGTTTAACCGCCTTAAAAATTTTGATAGTTTTGGGATTGAAATAAAGTTCTTTCATATTAACTCCTGAAGACAGAATTTATAGTATTTGTTTAGGAGTTTTGAAAAGAGTCAGTTCAAATCAAAGCGTTTTGCGAACAAATTATCTTTCTTTGCAGGGTAAATAACGATTTAATGATTTAATACAATAATTTAAAGATTTAATGGTACCGTAAAAGATTTTGTCAAAAAGTGAAATAGTCATTTTCTTTGTTCTTTCACTTTGTTCCTTCCCTTTTCGTTGTTGATGATTTGGTTTGATATTCTGTTGGCTTTTAGACGCTGGAATCGAGTTACGCGAGTTTTTAATGTAAACATTGAATATAATCTACGTTTGTTTCTCATATCCAATATGGCCACCTTCGAAAACCAATAATTTTGTTGTGGTTTCATTATCGAAAGGGGAATAAATTTATTAATACCAAATCTAATGGTTTCAATTACTGAAGTTTGGAACATGAACATTTCTATCACCATCATAAGAACAATAAAAAGGGAAACCTTGGAAAATTTTTGGAGATAATTGCTGTCAGTTTTTAAGAAATAAAATATTTTATGGAATTTAAGCTGAATTTTAGAAACCAGTTTTGAAAACTGATGTAATCAATACTTAATTGGTCTATTTTCAGTACTACTATTACAGACACTCGTAATATCTCAGGTCTACTGTACGCAATAGCGAACAAAAACTAAAATTTAAAGCTCAAATATCCCAGGTAAGATAGGCCCGTGTCCTAGCACCACAGCACGATGACCTTTTAGGAACTGAATCTTAAAACGAAATTTCAAAAAATATATATTTCCATAAACTTTCTAACGGTTATTAGAGCATATTTTAAATTTCAGCATTTAGTAGATTTTTTATAGCATCTTTATAACACTTAAAATTCTTTTTATAATGTATATTTTTGATTGCCATCATGATCAATGAACAATAATAAAACTTTCCACACTTAATTCCTAAAAACTGCATCCGAAGACGTGACAATTTATAGTTTGGTCGTAAAAAACTTAAAGTCTCAAGATTAATCAAACTAATTAATAGCCATAATAGGACACATAAAAGCAACAATTAATTTAAAAATAAATCACAAAACATATGAAAATCAATTTGTCTTTTTAGATTGATTTTTGTTTTATCTTCAATTTAAATGGGATAATTAGAATTTTCCAAACACATTTAAACAAAAATTATAGTAATTTCTTTTATATACTAATTTTATTTTATAACAAACACAATAATTCAAATACAATTACAATTCAAAATAGAAAAATACATTATACCTACTATGTTAATTAAAGCTCAAAATGAAACTTTAAATAAATATAAAGTACAGTATGCTCATAAATAGATGATATAAATTTATATATTCAACTACAAACTTGTTATAGGGATAGTCATTTATTTTGTACTTGAATGTATTAAAGACTTACTTTAAAAGCTTATCCACTCATGTTCCTCACATTTTGTAATTTATCTATTCTAACACCAAATACATAAAATGTATATATTATTTGCGATATAAAACAAAAGGTTTTATGGTAAAATTTGAATTTAAATTTTATGTTTATTTATCTTAATTTTTAGATCAGCAATAACAATATTTCCTCAACGAACTGATGGACGGCATGATTATAGAATTTGGAATCCACAATTAATATCATATGCTGGATATCGAGCAGCGGATGGAAGTTGTATAGGAGATCCAATGAATGTTGAAATTACAGAGGTAATAAAATTAATTTGTTTTATATGTTTTTTATATTTTACGATGTATTTAGGTTTGCACAAAATTAGGCTGGAAAGGAAAAGGAACTGAGTTTGATATTCTACCATTAGTTTTATCAGCAAATGGACATGACCCGGATTATTTTGACTATCCACAGGAATTCATATTAGAAGTTCCTCTCGAACATCCAAAGTGAGTATGTCTACAAAATATCATACAGTTTATCTTTGATGACGGTAACTTTCGTTTTGAAATTACCTGTAAACCGATTCAAGACTAACATTTCCACTCCATATTTATATAAATACAACCAAACATTTAAGATAAAACTTCACCTTCTTTTTTAATCTCCTTCCGGCAAATACATATTTCAACCCTATTAAACACCTACATTAAATAAATACCCCAACTACTAGAAAAGAACAAATGAGGTTACACATAAGGATAAACCTCATTTAGTCATTTATCTTTAACGGAAATCTCTTTTGTCATCTATTGTATTGTAGACGCAACAAGTTTATGAAAAGTTTCAATATAAACTTCATTTTCCAAGCAACAAAAAATTTACTGCCTTGTTTCGTATAACAATAAATGTCAACAATTTGAATGAAATCATAAGAGCATTTTATGATTATAGTCATTTCATTTTATTGATTATAATATATAGTCATCAATTAAGGTGATTAGCATTTCAAAAATGTAAACCATCAAGTCTTATAGGTCAAGGATTTAATTCGAAATTAATTAATTTAACACCAAAAATTTTGTTGATTTAATATAGCGTTGAAGAGATCCCACTTTTTTGATTGACCTTTGAAATGTTGGTTTTAACCTTTATGTATGACTGTGAGCACTCAACCTCAGACCAAAATGTTTAAATTGTTATGGATATTTCATATAAAAATATAACTATTGCAATGTACTTCATTTGGGTATTTTCCTAAAAAGAATGGTACATTACAGGTTTGGAAACAAGGTTAGTAAAAAACGGGTGAAAAATAAGTGATATGATTTAGTGAGAATACATAAAAACAATTAGGACAAAAATAATAAAAGAAGTATTTATAATACGATAAATTTTTGAGAGCCTATCTATCTAAACTATTATATAATACATATTATATACATATTATTATTAGTGCCTGGGCCTTCACCTACATAATTTTGTGATTACCACATATTTTATACTTCGTGATGCGCCTGTCCTTGACGAGCCTGAAAACATTTGTTCTATGATTTTTCTCAAATCGGCCGCTTTTGCGTTCGGCAAGCTCCGAAAAATGCCGATTGCCCGCGATCTTGTAAATTTGCTACCACATTTATTTTTTTTGACTGTGGAGGTTGGAAATTTGTTTTAGAATACGAGGGTAAGCTTGTCCGACCAAAATGTGTTTGCTATTGTCGAGTCCAACAACTGACATTTTGGATGTTTGGGTTGTCGGACTAGACAATAGCAGACAAAGTTTTGTCGGACAAAGTTACCCTTGTGTTCTAAATCAAATTTCCAACCCCCATAGTTAAAAAAAGAAAAATTTACAAGATCCCGGGCAATCGGCATTTTTCGGAGCTTGCCGAAAGCAAAAGCGGCCGATTTGAAAAAATTCACAGAACAAATGTTTTCGAGCTCGTCAAGGACAGGCGCATCACGCAGTATAAAATATGTGGTAATCACAAAATTAGATAGGTGAAGGCCCAGGGACTATATATTATATGGCTTAATTTCTCAAAAAAGTTTAATAATAAAATCGTCCCTCTAAAATGACGTCTTTTTATATTAAGTTGACAGTTATATTAGGAAAGACTGGCCTTAAAAATACTAATAGCCCAAAGATAAATATAATTATTATTAGAATATTTAAAGAAAAATATATTTGATAAAAATTAAAAAATCGTAACTATTTTTCAAAATGGCGCAAATTCGGGAAAATTTGCCTTCATTCAAACAAAAAAATTTACTTTATTTACAAATCTATGGCTTTAATAACATGCTATAGATCTCTAAATAATTGTTACTTGATTCACAATTCACCTAGGTAGCAGAACGGTCACATATTTGTTACGCACTAGTGTGTTATGAAATAATAAAAAATGAAATGAAAATCTAAATATCATTCTTTGCTTATTTTGTCATTTCTTTAATTTTAATCAGTTTGGCATAGCAAATGTATCCCTTCGAAATATTTATCAACTTCATCTGTAGCTTTTGTCGATTTTTAGCTAATCTGAAATATAAGTAGTTGCTCAATATAGCTAAAATATATGATTACAATCTTTTTCAGTTTTAAATGGTTTGCTGACTTAAAACTACGATGGTATGCCTTACCCGCCGTCTCGAATATGCTTTTTGACTGTGGTGGTATACAATTCACAGCCACAGCGTTTAGTGGTTGGTATATGTCAACGGAGATCGGATGTCGAAATTTGGGTGATATAAATCGAAGGAATTTAGTAGAGGTAAGTAAGTTCAGGTTTTGTTTATTAAAAAAAATGTACTTCATAGTCGAAATATCAGCAATTTGAATTCACATTTCATTTTCCAAATGTCTTAATATTTTTTATCGCTATCAGAGAATATAAAATGAAAACCAAATAATAATAAAAAATGTTGAAGCGAACAAAAAATATTTATAACGAGTATAAATGTTATTATTGTTATTTATTTTTTGCAGTTGATATTTTTCAATATAATGGAAATATTTATATTTTTTTTATTTTACAACCAACAACAATAACCAGCCTGTTGCATTAAAAATGGGTTTAGATACTAGAACAGCAACAACGTTATGGAAAGATAGAGCACTTGTTGAAATGAATGTCGCTGTATTGTATTCATTTCAAAGTAGAAATATAACAATTGTTGATCATCATACGGCAAGTGAAAGTTTCATGAAACATTTTGAAAACGAAATTAAATTACGGTACGTGACCGTATATAAATGTTTTTTGGTATATTTTGAAATTTTTAAATATTTTTATCCTATATAAAGAAATGGATGTCCAGCTGATTGGATTTGGATTGTTCCACCGATGTCGAGCTCTATAACACCAGTTTTTCATCAAGAAATGGCCTTGTATTTTTTAAAACCCTCATTTGAATATCAGGTAAACTGGAAAACAGACAAAATTAATCCTATATATAACACTAAATGTCAGACTTAGGTCACAATTTTAACGTAGACAACAATTTCAATTACTTAAAAAACAATTAACCAATTATAATTTAATTAAGAAACATACAAAATTTATAAAACAAAAAAATCAATATCATTATTATCATTTAAGGAAAGTGCTTGGAAAACTCATGTATGGAAGAAAGGAAGAGATTCAGCGAAAGCAAAAAAACCAAGACGAAAATTTCATTTTAAACAAATTGCAAGGTAAATATAAAAATAACTTAATTAAAATCGTTGATTTTGTTTCTTAATTAGTTCATAAAACTAAATGAAAAAGTTTTGTTTTTTTTATATTTCTTGTTAATCTGAGGCTTTCATTATGCTAATTTTATATAGTTGTCCTTTTGCTGAAACGAATAAAGAGATATAATTTGTTTTAAGTTAACAGATGGTCTTATATAATTAATACGGTTAAAAAGTATGAACTTGATGGAAGGATATAAAAAGTCTTTATAGTAGCTCAGTAGTTTTTACTAGCTACTGGTAATAGTAATAATTATCTTTGTCACACTACCTAAAATTTACCAATACGAAAGTCTAATACTTGAAAATCGTACATTAAAATAATTCAAAAGCAAAAACATTTTTTTTTCAACCTGGTGGTTTTTTTTGTTCTATTTTGGTCGTTTACAGAGAGATAGTCATCGTCAATATTGTGTGGTTAGTTGTACCTTTCTAATTTTAGATTTCCAAACTTTCTAATTTTCTAATCGTTGAATTTTTTAGTTTTCCATTTGCTTAATTTTTTAATTTTCTTATCTTCTCATTTTTGAATGTTCCAATTTTCAAATTTCTAAGTTTTCTAGCTCTTTTATTTTCTAATTTTGTTTGTTTTATGTTATAATTATAATTTTCTAATATTTTAGTTTTCTGATTTTCTAATTTTCTAATTTTCTAATTTTCTTTTTTATTTATTTTCTAATATTCTAATTTTTTAATTTACCACTTTCTATTTTTCTAGTTTTCTGATTTTTTAATTTTATCTTTTTCGAGAATTCTAGTTTTCTAGTTTTCCAATATTCTAATTTTTTATTTTCTCATTTTATAATTTTCTAGTTATTTTTTCTTCTCATTTTGTAATGTTCTAATTTTCTCATATTTTTTCGTTTTCTAATGCTCATATTCTCTACTTTGCGGAATTTACAGTTTTCGGGCTTCCTAGTTTTTTAACTTTCTAATTTTTAAATTTTCTGATTTTCTTATATTCTTTTTTCCTTATATCCTTATTCTCTAATTTTGTATGTTTCTATTTATCTAATTTTCTAGTTTCTTAATTTTTTAATTATCTGTTTGTTTCATGTTTTTTTATTTATTTATTTATTTATTCAAAATCTACTAACAAACAGATTACTCCAATTATATGTTAGTATTAATTGACAAAGTTTTTAATAATAATACTTCTATACTACAAAATTCAGTAAAACTAGAAAACTGAAAAGGCACGAACTTATATTTGAATACATAAAAAATTTTATATTAAATTATTAAGCTTAATGAAAGTCAAATTTTTAAATTTATAGATTGAGTGCAAAAACAAATTTAATTTGTAAAAAAACAAATTATGATTTCTTTGAAATCTGATTACAAGCGAATTCTTTCTGAAATTGTTTTGATAAGTTAGTATGTCAAAACAGAGCTGGATTCTTATTTGGTAACTATTTTAAGGTTTGAATTTGAAACAGTTTACTACTTCACACTCCATCAAACCAGTTAATAATTTGTACTTACACTTCTAATGTTCTTATTTTATAATTTCCTTATTATCTAATTTTTTAATTGTTAGATTTTGTAATTCTCTATTAACATTTTGATTTTCTTTTTTTTTCTATTTCCTATTTTTCTAGTTTTCTAATTTTTTACAATTTCAGGTTTCTAATTTCCTAGTTTTCTAATTTGCTCAAATTTTAAATTTTCAGTTTGTTCTTGGCTCTAATTTTCTATCGTTTCTATAATATATTAATTGTCTATGTGTTTTATGCTCAAATGTTCTAATTTTCCAATTGTCTAATTTTCTATTTTTTAGTTTTCTATTTTCCTAATTTTCCAGTTTTCTAATTTTCTTTTTTAGAAATCACATCTTCAAATATTCCTATTTTTGTAATTTTCACTGTAATTAAACACTTTACTAATAACCTAATTTTTTAAATTTGCTTATTTTTTGTGTATTTTAAGTTCTAATTGACTAATTTCCTGTTTGTTTTATATACCAATTTTTTTAATTTTCTAAGTTCTTGATTTTCTATTTTTTTAATTCACTAATTTACTAAATTATAAGTTTCTGTTTAACTAGACTTATGTTTTCCTAGTTTTCTATTTTTGTAGTTTTCTTATTTTTTAGTTTTCTAATTTTTTAATTTTCTCTTTTTCTAATTTTCTTATTTTCCCTTTTTATTATATTTTAATTTTTGGTTTTTCATTTTTTTAACTTTCTAATAATCTAAACTTATGTTGTAATTTTCAATTTTATTTTGTTAATAGTTTTATTTTTCCAGCTTTTAATTTCCTCGTTTTCTAGTTTTCTAGTTTCTATTTTTCAATTTTTCTAGTTTTCTAGTTTCTATTTTTCAATTTTAGTTCTCTAGTTCTCTGTATTTAGTTCTCTAGTTGTCTATAGTTCTCTATATTTTTCTAATATTTTATTTTCCTAGTTTTCTGGCTTTGTAGTTTAATAATATTGTAATTTGTCTAATTTTGTAGTTTTCTAGCTGTTTAATGTTTTAAAATTTCTAATATTTTATTATTCTAATTTTACAACTATCTTGTCTTATCATTTTCTAATGTAATCTTCATATAGACTTTCATAATCTTTCATAATAGACTAATTTTCTAGTTTTCTAATTTTCTACTTTTTAAATTTTCTAGTTTTCTGTTTGTTTTATGTTCTAATTTTTAATATTTTAATTTTCTAATTTGCTAGTTTCTAATTTTCTAATTTAATAATATTTCGATATTTAAGTTTTCTAGTTTGCTAATTTCCTCTTTCATCTTTTTCTAGTTTTCTAGTTTTCTATTTTCCTTGTTTTCTAGCTTCTTAGTTATTTAGTTTTCTAGTTTTCTAGTCTTCTAGTCTTCTCTTCTAGTTTTCTAGCTTTCTGATTTTCTAATTTTTTAGTTTTCTAATTCTTTAGTTTTCAAATTTTCAAAGTTTGTCATTTTGTTATTTTCAATTTTTCTAAATTTTTAGTTTTCTAATTTTTTAATATTCTAATTTTATAATTATTTTCTAATATTCCATTGCTCTAATTTTTGAAATCTTTAATTTCCCAATATTCTAGTTTTCTAATTTTTTAACTTTCTAATTTTTAATTATTTTAATTTTTATATTTTTTAATCTTTTGTTTTCTTATTTCCTAATTCTTAAGTTTTCTAGTTTTATGTTGTAATATTTCAATTTTTCTAATTTTTTAATGCTATTTTCTATTTTTCTGTTCTGATTTTCTATTTTTCTCGATCATTAATTTCCTAATTTTCTTATATTCTTATTTTCTATTTTCTTATTTTATCATTTTCTTATTATCTTAATTAATTTTCTTATCTGATCATTTTCAAATGTTCCAATTTTGTAGGTTCCTAAATCTTCAATTTTCTAACCTTTTTAAGTTTTCTGCGATACCCATAGTTTTAAATTAATTTAGGGGAAAATGGTGAACGGAAGATAACGAGCATCAGTTTATTCAATAATTTTAAGTTATGTCATTTAATTTTGATGAAACTCAGGATATAAGCTTTTAGCATAGTTTTAATAGTTTTAAAAGATTTCGGGTGAACATGGACATAATTAGTGGACAAAATATCATGTATTGTTAATACTAAAACTCGTTTTTCCACAAAAGTTGTAAAAGCGTTCTTTTAGCGTTTTCGCTAAATGGAAAAGTTTTCTCCTAACTTGTCGAAAACTATGTATGTATAATAAACCATTAACACAGACCAAAGTTTTGATATCTCAGAGCCTTCGCTTTATATTTTACTAATTGAATTATTAAAGCTGGAAGAACTCTGACAACTCTCAAATCGTTAGTTTATTATATCAAACCTAAAGTATACCAAAATTATCTATTATTGCAGCAGAATAGACCATTTTTATTTAACCTTTAATTCAACTAATCAAATGACAATTTTTTTTTATTTATTATACCTTTATCTTTTTTCTAGAGCTGTTAAATTTACATCGAAATTATTCGGCCGTGCGTTATCACGCCGAATTAAAGCAACTGTACTTTATGCAACTGAAACTGGAAGATCTGAGCAATATGCAAAGCAATTAGGTGAACTATTAAGTCATGCTTTTAATGCACAAGTAAATATATTAAAAATCAACTTTTCTACACATCTTAATTTTATTTTGATATATTTTGATAATTTAGGTTTATTGTATGAGTGATTATGATATATCTTCAATAGAACACGAGGCATTATTACTGGTGGTTGCATCAACGTTTGGTAATGGTGATCCTCCAGAAAATGGTGAGGTAAGTATTTTTTAAATTGCTACATTTCTACATGCTTTTTTTCTATTATCCTATTTTAATTAAATGCAAAAGGCGAAATTTTGAAAAAATGTTATTGAAATTATTAAAGACTGAGAAAATGAAAAAAATGAGGAAGATTGAATTTGATAATAGTATATTAAGAAACTAGTTTCATAATCGACGATTTTATCGCACGCAATCTGTTTAGAAAACGACCCGCGCAGCGGGGAGTTTTCTAAAGGATAAGTGCGATAAAACGTCTTATGAAACGAGTTTTTTATACTATTTTTTCTATTTTGCATTTTTTGTCTTGAAATTTAAAAAAATATTTTTTATGTTTTAATGTTTTAAAGAAAATTTCTAAAAATTTCAATTCAAAATAGTAAGCTCTGCGTTTCATCATATTTCTATATATTTTTTTGTTGCAAAACTAGCTTTCATAAAATGTGTATTTTATTAAAATATAGTCAATTTGATATTGTGTTATTATTACTAATTATTTTAATTAATTAAAATATTTAACACTAATTTAGATTATTTTTTAATAATAAGATTAATTAATAAGAATAATTTTATTTATATAATTATTCGTTTTAACTTTCACTGACGTTTGTATGACCAATGTGACCAACCTTGAAAAACAAAACTTTGCGTATCTTAATGAAGGCCATTTCGATACGCATTTGGGTATCGAAATGACTTTATTTTAGACGCAAAATAGAAAAAATTATTTTTTTTTTAATGTGAATGACACTTTGTTGTGTGTTATATGTTTGTTTATTACTTTATAGTGCACCATGGCGTAATCAGTCCATTACGTTACTCCCAGTTGGTTGAAAACCCGAGCAATCCCACCGTGCTAGATTCAACACAAAAATAGATCAAATACATCATTTGATTAGAAAATTCATTTATGATTATATAATAACCTTCTCATCTTTCTTCAATTCTACAAATATACTGAATTTCAAACAACAACTTAAAAGATTTTATCACATTCAAATTAAACCTACTTATGGTTTATTTGATTAATATTAAACCTTTTCCAGCTTTTCAATATTGGTACTTATCCTTTCACGATATGACAAAAAAATATGAAATGATTTTGAAATGAAAATTTTTACATTTTTTATTGAACATTTTATGCAAGGTAATAAAATGGGATGAATTACATTTTTTAAATATCTTTACTAGAATCCGTTTTAATAAAAGCAAGAACAACAAATGTCAATAAAATAAAACTACAATTTAAATCAGAATATATATTCAATATTCTAGAAATTTGAAATGTTGGCTTGTTTAAATAAAAGGTAAACAGAATCACGTTTAAAAATTTATATTTATTAAAACTAAATTTTTGGTCTTTAATATTACAGTATACAGTGGATTGGGTTAGGCTTGGTTAAGTTTTGGATTGGTTAGGTTTTTAGCCAATCTTCGGCTGATTTTGACATAATTGAAGACTGCGTGGTTTTAACATAATTGAAGACTCGATAGTTTTGACATAATTGAAAACTCATTATCCATTTGAAAACGGGCTAGACTTAACATATTTGAAGACTTACTAGCAATTTGAACACAGTATTATTATACTTATGTATAGTGTGCACCATTCTTCACATTAGCCTTTTCATGGTGAACAGTGTCTTAATTGTATCTTTCATTTCCTTCAATAAACCATCTTTGTTGTTATTTTTGTATGTTTCTTTCTTAGAACTGAATGACGTCACCCTTCTTATGTTTGCATTGACGTAACTAGGTAGGGGCTCAGAGGAACTGGAATTACTGGATCCAGGTGTACAAATTTTCACCCTTCCTAGAGCATGAAGTTTATGAATCAAAAACATTTTTTAAATAATAAAATTGTTTTTTTCATTAAGTAAATAGCATTTTACAATAAATTCAAAAAAAGATTTTGTGATTGTGATTAGGGCATTCAATACCGCAACAAAATTTCAACACCGGTTTTGCAGTATTAAAATTTGACAAGCCCGGTATAGCGGTATTACGGCCGATATTGGATTTTTTAAATGTGAAAACGAATTCACACAATGGTTTCAATTTTGTCATAGACAACCGACCTTTCCTAGATTTTAACCAAAAACTACGTGAGTCTGTAATCTGTTTTATTTTTGTAAAGATAAGCGTAAGTTACCGATACAAATGATACATATATAAATTTGCCTTTTATATTTTAGAAAATCTCGTCTTTATTTGCTCTACACCATGCTCCGTAAAATTCAAATCATTCGCAGACTCAAATCATTCACAACTCAAATTCTACAACCATCTGATGCTAGTCCATCAGATATTGGCCATACTTCCATGATGGATCCAAGTTTACATATTAGTGTATAGAAAATATCCAGAGCCAGAACAAATTTTGTTTGTCCACTTGTCCTCCGTAACACCCAATCTGACTCTGGTTCCACATTTAATCGATTTTACCAAATTTTACATAAGCTCAAACGGTTTTGGGTCGTTATAATTTTTCTTTTTGCCATGGGTGCATCAAAAGCTCCAAACCAAAATATTGTTGTAATGTTAACTTCATAAAGTTCAGTTCAATTCGAATCGTGTATACATTCCAGTTGTGCCAAGTCTTACAATTATCTAGATAGTTTCAGATCGGCCCATAATTGCTTTTAAGTGGAGAAAGTGTTCAAATAAAGAAAAATCGCATCATGTTCTGTTGTAAAAATTTAACAAACGTCTCCGATTTCTACTTCACCTTTTCCAGATTTGTGTTGGTCATACAAATTCGGACGCGTTTAATAATCAAAAAAGTGAAATACAATCCATGCTTCGTTGAGAGTAGAAAGGGTAAAATTGAAAATAATTTTTTGAATGAAAAACTATATACCGGTATTGATAATTCGGTACCTCTTTTGTAAAAAATTTGGTTATGCCGATAGATCTGTTAATGTATTTAGTATACCGGTATATATGAAGCCCTAGTTGTGATGTAAGATCACCCTTGTATAAAAAAACCACCTACACTAAAGTCATTAAGTTTTCTGGGGTGCAGTTATCCGTATTTTTGAACGAATTTCATTTTTCAATTTTTTTGTTAATCTAGAATACCAACTTACCTGATGCTTGGCTTAAATTACCTTGTTGCTGACTTAACTTGACATTCGATTTTTTGTAAAATTTCGCTGTTTGTTCAATTATACACAATTGACTTTCGTTTATTATATTGTTACGTTTTTCCAAACTTCCTTCGAATTGGCCTAACTCACAATTCGATAAACGTAATTCCCAATCTCTTTCTGAGTTCGATCACTGATTAGTAAGCACAAACACCAGGTTTTATTAAGTATTCAACAACTTAATTGTTCCACAACAATAGGAAAACAATACAGTAAACAATATTCCTAACTAGAATATTCTTTCAACAGCTTCAGAAACTCCAACGGTTGATTGTAGAAATTTCCAGTTCACAACGTTGAAAATAATACACAAAATATTTCTACTCAATAAAACTTATAACTTTATTACACTTATAACTTTACACAAAACTAATTTAAAGATCACTTTTATAATTTTAACTTCACAATCACAGGTTTAAAATAAAACTAATTAAAAACTACAATAGGTAATCTTCTTATATACCTTCTGCAATACTTCTAGATAATTCGACATCACTTTCCAGAAACCTTGAGAAAATATTAGAATATTCGATTATTTTACGTTATGTTGATTTGATTCATAAAATCGTTTATGTTGACCCTATTTCTAAGAAGAGACAACAACAACAATATTCATTTCATTCAATTTCTGTTATGTTTTGTTGATTTTATTTTCCTGGAAGTGACCGTAATCGTTTAGATCTTTCTGTAATCGTCAAGATTTTCTGCAATCGTAACAATACCCTCCACTTAAACCTGTTCGTCCCGAACAGGATCTAGCTCTCCTTTGTATAAGGCCAATCTTTCCAAATGTACGACTTTCGCTTTGCCCCGATGGCCTTTCCTAATTCTATAAACCACGTCATTCAACTTGGTTATAATGTTGTAAGGTCCTTCCCATGCAGCTTGCAGTTTTGGTGATAACCCTCGTTTTCGTTGTGGGTTGTGTAGCCATACTAATTGTCCTTCTTCAAAACCTTTATTATTAGATCGTATATCATATCGGGCTTTCATTCTATCACTGGTCAGTTGTATCTTCTGCCGAACAAGCTTGTGAATATCCTCAAGGTTCTCCCTGATTCGGTTGACGTATTCTTGCGCAGACAATGATGTTGATGGTACCGCTCCAAATTTGAGGTCACCAGGAAGTCTTAAATCACTTCCAAAAATAGTTTGAGCTGGTGTCATGGTCGTGGTGTCATGAACTGCTGATCTGTATGCCATCAAAAATAAAGGAATATGTTGATCCCAGTTACGTTGGTTCTTACTGACCACTTTAGCTAGAAATTCCTCCAAAGTAGCATTGAATCTCTCAACCATCCCATCTGACTGTGGGTGTGAAGCTGTCGTTCTCGTTTTGTTAATCCCCAGCATTTGACAAATTTCCTGGAATACAGCTGACTCGAAGTTCCGTCCCTGATCGGTGTGGATCTCCATAGGAACTCCATAGCGGCTAATCCAATTATTTATCACAGCTTCAGCGATTGTGGTTGCTTCCTGGTTGGGAATCGCACACACTTCCGGCCACTTACTGAAGTAGTCCATGATCACAAGCACATATTTATTCTGATTATCAGTTGTTGGAAATGGTCCCGCTACATCCATTGCGATCCTTTCAAATGGAGCACCTACATTGTATTGCTTCATTTTTCCACGACTTCTTCGTGCGGGTCCTTTCACCGCCGCACATTTATCGCATTTTTGACACCACTCCACAATTGATTGCCGAGTCCCTGACCAGTAAAACCGTTGTCGTATTTTTGCAAGAGTTTTGTTGATCCCAAGATGACCTCCACTCGTTCCTTCGTGATACTCTTTCAATACTGCTGGTATTTTCCCTTTTGGTACCACTGTAAGGGATTGCTTTATCTTGCCATCTGAGCTTTCCCATACCCTCTTTAAACATCCATTCTCTAGCTGAAGACTGTCCCATTGCGCCCAGTACGCCTTCAAAGTTGGAGTTTTATCAGCAATATCTCCCCATACTGGTTTGCAACCCTTTTCCTTGGACTCGATGATCGGTGCAAGATCCGGATCTTCTAATTGATCCCTCCTTATGGCTTCAGCAGTCCATTCATCGTCAGGTAGCACTTGTAGTAATCGGACATCGATGATGTTCTCCTTATTTTCTTGACGATTGCAATGCTTACATTCAACTTGACAGGGTCGTCTCGATAATGCATCAGCGTTCCCATGTGCAGTACCCTTTCGATGTTCAATGTCCAAATCGTACGCCTGCAACCGTTCGATCCAACGTGCTACTTGTCCCTCTGGATTTTTGAACTGGAGTAACCACCTTAACGCACCATGGTCAGTTCTGAGATGAAATTTCTGACCATACAAGTATTTATGGAAATGTTTGACGGATTCCACAATAGCCAATAATTCCTTTCGAGTTACACAATAATTCCGCTCCGGCTTGGATAGCATTTTCGAGAAATAAGCTATCACCTTTTCCTGACCATCTATTTTCTGCGACAAGACTCCTCCTATACCTTCATTACTGGCATCAGTATCCAAAATAAACTGAACATTTGGTATAGGATAGGACAGAATTGGAGCCGTACATAATCTCCTGCGGAGCTCCACAAATGCTTGTTCCTGAGGTTCATTCCATTCAAATGCCTTATCTTTTCTGGTTAACTCATGCAGACTTTTGGCAACGTTGGCGAATCCTGGCACAAACCGTCTGTAATATGTGCACAATCCAAGAAAGCTTCGTAGTTCATGTAGGTTCTTTGGTCTTGGCCAGTTCATAACTGCTGCAATCTTGTCGGAATCTGTATGAATTCCCATTGCCGTAACCTTGTGTCCCAAATATTTTACTTCTTCCTTGAAAAGTGAACACTTTTTGGGACTTAACTTTAAACCGGCTGCTTGCAACCTTTCCAGTACCTCCGCCAAGTTCCTCAAGTGGTCATCAAAGTCTTTTCCCATGACGATGATGTCATCCAAATATACAAGGCATGTTTTCCAGTGCAAGCCTTTTAGTACCCGTTCCATTAATCTCTCGAAAGTTGCGGGCGCGTTGCATAACCCAAATGGCATGACATTAAATTGCCATAGTCCATTCCCTACACTGAACGCTGTTTTCTCCCGATCTTCATCCGCAACTTCAACCTGCCAGTAACCACTCTGCAGATCCAATGTTGAAAACAATTTTGAGCCCGATAATGTATCCAGTGTATCATCAATCCTAGGCAATGGGTAGCTATCCTTCTTAGTAACTATGTTTAGTTTCCTGTAGTCAACACAAAATCTCAAGCTCCCATCTTTCTTGCCAACCAACACCACAGGTGAGCTCCAGGGACTGTCTGAAGGCTCAATTACACCAGCTTCTTTCATATCTCTTACCATTTTATCAGCTTCCTCTCTTTTAGCCAATGGTAATCGTCTTGGTGCCTGGCGTATCGGCTTTTCTGCTCCGGTGTCAATACGATGTTTTACCATATTGGTTCTGCCATTCCCTTCAGGTGTACTACAGAATACAGACTTGTGCCGCTCCAACAATTGACGTGCTGCTTTCTTCTGTTCTTCTGAAAGCCCTTCTGTCCATTTCTGCACAAGTTGCTCCATTTCTGCTTTTTGTTGTTTTGTGTTGACCGAGCAATTGATGTTTTTCTGCTCGCACTTTATTATTTTAGCTACCTCTTCACATTGTCCTATGATTGATCCTTTCTTCATTGTTTTCTGGGTATCTGACAGATTTAAAACTCTTACTGGTATTTTGTGATCAGCATCCGATCTAACTAAGGTTTTTCCTATTACGACTTCTTTATAATTTTGATCTTGTTTATTGGCTTCCACAACCCACAACCTGGGTGACCCAGAACCTCCTTCCAATTTTCCCCAAATGATTGTTTCTGATTGGGGTGGCAGCTTTTCTCTGTGATCTAATATTATTCGACGGACACAATTTGAATCTTCACCATTAAATTGGAGTGGCAACTCGACATTTCCGTACGTGAGTACTCCTTTGCCAGCATCAATAACGAATCCATTTGGCCTCATGAAGTCCATTCCTAGGATGACTTCATCCACAATGTCAGCTACAACCACTTCATGTTGAAAGTGAGTACTCCCTATTTCAAAGTTGACCACTTTCTTTCCTTTAATACTTGCACTTTCGCCAGTAGCTGTCTGCATTCGGCATCTTCCTGCTGGTTTTAGTTTCCCTTTCACAATATCAGTGCGGACAATTGTATTTGTTGCTCCCGTATCTAACGTGATGACACAACTTTTTCCATCAATATTAGCCCTAACAGTAAAGCTGTCACCTCCCCTTGTCAATCTCGAAACATGGATGAAGGCTATGGGGCAATCGGTTGTGGGAGCCAGCTTACGCCCCTTTAGGCTGACTCGTTGTAGTTTAACTGATGCGGTGCTACTCCATTGTCTTCCCTAGCTTGCTGCACCCGTTCTTCTGCTTGACGTCGCTGCATAGGCGATGCTGATCTTGCTCGTTTCCTTCTAACATCTCGACATTCTCTCGAAATATGGCCCAACTTGCCACATAACCAGCATCGTATTCTGTCACTTCGAATACTTTCTCGTGCTCTGGGCTTGTAATTGTTATCATCAGCCAACTCTACCCGGCGTATTTTAATTGATGGTTTAATAATTGCTTGTGCCGTTTCATTTGTTAAGGCATAAGCAATGGTTTCTGCGAATGTTGGTTTTGGCGACAACATTACAGCTTTCCTTGTTTCCGGATCACGAATACCATCAGTAAACGCCTCGATCTTCATCTTCTCCATGAAATATGGTGGTGTATTTGAGTGTGCTAAATGAACAAGCCGCTCTACAGCCGAGGAATAATCCTGTAGAGATTCACCATTTCGTTGCAAGCGACCTCTTAGCTCAATCCTGTATAATTCCTTTTTATGGTCGCTGCCATATTTTCGTTCCAATGCATTCATTACTTCAGCATAGCTTTTTCGGTCATTTTCCGGCACTGCCTGTAGTGCTTCAGCTGCTTCACCTTTAAGCGCAACTATCAATGCAGCAAGACGATTTTCTGCGTTCCAAACATTCTGGTCTGCTGCTGTCTCAAACTGGAACTTAAAGATGCCGAAAGATGTGGTTCCGTCATACGATGGTGGTTTCAATTTAATATTAGCTACTTGCTGCACCACCTGGGAAGTAACTTTAGTCGTCTCAACATCCTGCAACCGTTTTTCGAAATCATCAACTTTGGAAAGTACCTTTTTGTTTTCGTCAAGCACTTTTTGTTCTAATTCTTGGATATCGTTTTGAATCTTCTCGACTTTTCCATCGAATGCCGTTGACATTTGTAGAAGTTTCTCATCCATAATTTGTTTGACTTCATCGCGACTCATAGCAATGTTTGTGTTTATTGCTTCTAACTGTTGATTGATGTTGAGACTAATTTCTTCCTTAGTAGCAGCCATTTGTTGATTGATGTTACAACTAATTTCTTCCTTGGTAGCAGCCAAGCTTTGATTCACATTGGAACTTACAACATCCAGTTTTTGATTCATATTGGCATTTACGGCAGCCAATTGCTGATTCTGTTGACTGATGTTCAAACTCATCTGTTGCATCATAGCCATTAACTGCGTAAAATCACAATTTGCAGGTGGCAATGAGGTTGTTGTTTCCGCAACAGAACTTTTCTCTTCATCAACTGTTACTGAATCAGCATTCGTACTAATCACTCCAAACTGGTAACTTTCCACAACTACTCCACTAGCTTCCATAGCTTCTCGAAGCCGTATAGTCAATTCAGTTTTGTTGCCGGTTGTTGCCAATCCACGTTGTTCTAGTTCTTTCTTTAACTCAAGAACCTTCAAATCACTTAACAAAACCATTATTAACAGCTAACTAATCCCGCCGCTGTCACCAATGTTACGTTTTTCCAAACTTCCTTCGAATTGGCCTAACTCACAATTCGATAAACGTAATTCCCAATCTCTTTCTGAGTTCGATCACTGATTAGTAAGCACAAACACCAGGTTTTATTAAGTATTCAACAACTTAATTGTTCCACAACAATAGGAAAACAATACAGTAAACAATATTCCTAACTAGAATATTCTTTCAACAGCTTCAGAAACTCCAACGGTTGATTGTAGAAATTTCCAGTTCACAACGTTGAAAATAATACAGAAAATATTTCTACTCAATAAAACTTATAACTTTATTACACTTATAACTTTACACAAAACTAATTTAAAGATCACTTTTATAATTTTAACTTCACAATCACAGGTTTAAAATAAAACTAATTAAAAACTACAATAGGTAATCTTCTTATATACCTTCTGCAATACTTCTAGATAATTCGACATCACTTTCCAGAAACCTTGAGAAAATATTAGAATATTCGATTATTTTACGTTATGTTGATTTGATTCATAAAATCGTTTATGTTGACCCTATTTCTAAGAAGAGACAACAACAACAATATTCATTTCATTCAATTTCTGTTATGTTTTGTTGATTTTATTTTCCTGGAAGTGACCGTAATCGTTTAGATCTTTCTGTAATCGTCAAGATTTTCTGCAATCGTAACAATATCAACTCCATTTGAGATTTAAAGTGTCACTTTTTTGCCATATATTTTTTTGTCATAGTTACCTCCAAAAAAGGAAAAATAGTATATTTTCCTACGAGAGATGTAAACATTGTTTTTTTCGTGAGTAAACATTTGTTCACGAGACGCGCTAGCGTCGAGTGAGACTTGTTTACGAACGAAAAACGTTTTTATCTCGCGTAGGAAATGCAATTTTTTCTATGATACTAATATATAATCGATATTTACTATAAATTATAAAGTTATAAATCGACAACAAAACATTCAAAATTCATATTTTATTTTTTCATGGTTACGTTGTTTAAAATACTTTGTAAAATTATATGAAAAACCATAGCAACTATAATTTGTTATTTTTTTACACTAGTGAGTTTACTTTTCGCATAGAAAAACATATGTATTTGTTTAAATTCTATAAAAAAAAGAAATTTTTATCAGAGCAACCTTTCAACTCAAAACTTCATAATCCAATTAAAATATTTATTATTTTTTGTTGTCATAGTTAAACGATTTTTTTTGGTCAAAGGTTACTTGTTCAACATATTTTTATTTCCAAATTTCTACAAATTAAAGTTAAACAATTTTTTTTTGTAAATATTTTGTGTGCGACGAATAAAAAATATTATATGACACACGAACGCATGCTATTTTGGACTCAATGTTCTCTTTAGCCTTAGCTTTACATCCTTGCATCATAATCTACTATTATATTGTATTTTATTGTTTTTAAATCCTTTTTAAACTATGAAATATTTTAGACTTTACAATTGGATACTAAGATCGGTTCGTGTAAGGCTGGAAGGCTGAAAAAAGTGCTTAAACCTTAAAACATCTAGCTAGACACACTTTTAACTATAGTTCGGTAAAAAAAATTAACAAAAAGGTTATACGAACAATATATGGCTTAAAATCAGCATAGAAGCCGCATTTGAATTATTAAATCACACAACTCCTTGGTGTCTGCAATGTAATTGAATTCGTTAAATCCAATCGAATTATATGGTTTGATCGTCTAGAAAAACTCTAATTGGACGGAATAATAAAAAAAGTGTTGCGACGACAACCAGCTGGTGTTCGTCGGAGAGGAAGACCCAGACAGCGCTTGCACACTGGCGTGATGACGTCACTCTATAGTCGAGACCTTCGTGATATAGGATGCTAAAACTGAAAGCTATGCATCGATATTGATGGAATTTGATAGCACAGACAGCAAAACCTCTATATAAGATGTAAAGAGAGAGAGAGAAAGAAGGGAGGAAGATAGAAAGAGAAAAGAGAAAGATAGACGAGAGAGAGCGAGAGAGAGTGATAGAGAGAGAGGGAGAGAGACAGAGAAACAGACATACAGAAAGACAGACAGACATATAGACAGATAGACAGATAGACAGAAAGACAGATAGACAGATAGACAGATAGACAGATAGACAGATAGACAGATAGACAGATAGACAGATAGACAGATAGACAGATAGACAGATAGACAGATAGACAGATAGACAGATAGACAGATAGACAGACAGATAGACAGATAGACAGATAGATT